>CM042045.1:40149707-40749707 GCA_023525975.1 Smallanthus sonchifolius | reverse complement strand
AATCCTGCCACGCCCACCATTTCGACCGCCGGTACGACCACCGGTACGGCCACCACGCCTTCCGTTCCCTCTCCTTGCCATTTCGTTCTATTAGACAAGAAATCCAATGTCATCACGCTAGTTAACAAATAAAATTCAATAAGTACTGTAAGATGTTAATATACACTGGCCATCTGTAATTAACCATTACACTACCTTTCGATTTCTATTTGACCACCTTTGTGATTCCATCAGAACACAAGTCCTTACCTAACCCTTTCTAAGGCATACTACATACACATACTCTACTTTACATACCTGATGCTTTGGCTCGAGTTACCCGTACTGGCATCCGCTTTCGGTCCCATTCAAAGTTTAAGTTCAGACACTGGGAGTGTCCGAATCTCTCAAACTATTGCTCTGATACCAACTTGTAAGGCCCCAAACCCGGGAGGCCCCACTTGTTGGATTTACTCATTCACAAGCAGTTCTTAAACATGAATATCAGATAACGCAGCGGAAAATTTCATTTAAACATAACTTAATCGTTGTTCATACATGCGGAAGCGTAAACATAGTTTAAAACATATTTACATCATAACTAAACATAACGGGATGCCAGTCTTCAAAAGCAGTCGGGTAACTCTTCATCTCTAGCCAAGCATCACCGTCCATCCTCAGAACCTGCCTTAACCTGAATGTGTACACTTAAAAACGTCAGCTACGCTGGTGAGTTCTAGTTTTCGTTCGTTTTAAGAAATGGTTCATCATTCAAACATTCAATAGGGTTTAACATTCGTATAAGAAAACAGGGCCTTTCATTCGTAAACCTTCGCACATTTAAACACAATCATTTGTTTAAATCATTAACATTCATTTAAGTCATACATTATTATCTAAAATCTGTATCGTTACGCGTCTCAATGTCCCCGTAGGAACTTTTAATGTTGTGGGCAACCGTTACGTATCGTCGTCATTGCCACAACCATACACTACGTGGGTCAACCGTTACGTATCGCCGTCATTGCCCAACCCTTCAATGCGTGGGGTCAACCGTTACGTATCGCCGTCATTGCCCAACACGCATCTTTCCTTTGGAAATCAACCGTTACGTATCGCCGTCATTGATTTCCCATTACCTCGTTCGCTTAGGATGATCGTCATCACCCGAGTAACCGTCGTTACTCCCTTACCAGTTGTACAACATCAAAACCATTGACATGCCACAAAGACATTGCCCATGTTGTTCTTGTGGTAACTATGGCTCGCTGTCCATAATCTACCACAAGGCTGGGAATCACATTCCCAGACTTCATTCGTCAATTCAATTCATTCGACAGATTAGATTTGTAATGACTTCTTTAAAACCTTTGCCCCTTTTTGTTTTCTTTTCATAAAACCTTTCCTTCACTTTCAAAACCCTTTACCTTTTCATTAAACCATTTCTTTATAACATTCGTTCGTAAACATTCCGTTCATAAACTTTCTTTCCATAAATCCTTCGTTCCAAATCATTTCCTTTCGTAAACGTAGTTTCATAAAAATCATTTTATAAAACAACATTTCATACGTGTACACACCATCCCGAAAACATTATATAAAAACATTTAAAAGAGGGCTTCTAGAACTCACCTGATAAGCTAGTCTCGGTTGTCCTAAACGAAGGTCCAACGACTTCACGTACGATCTGAATTGAGTAGTTACATACACATCAGACCATTACCGACTCTAACGGTTTAACCCTTCTAAACATACTAACTTTACTTAACCAGTCTGATGTCTGCGCACTTAGCAAGTGCACAGACCCTGCCTTCTGCGCACTTAGCAAGTGCGCAGGTCCTTCCTCCTGCGCACTTAGCAAGTGCGCAGGTTCCTCCTCCTGCGCACTTAGCAAGTGCGCAGGACCTGCTCCGTGCGCACTTAGCAAGTGCGCAGGACCTGCTCCGTGCGCACTTAGCAAGTGCGCACGACCTGTTCTTCGCGAAAATCCTAACTTTCGCACTCGGTTATGTCAAAACTTCAATATTCTTTGCTCAAAACAACCGTTTTTCATTGTAGATACTAAACCTAAGCTTATTCTTAAGTTTCATCCACAAAAACGTCCGATTTTCACCCAAAACCCGAAAAACCCAAAAACGAACAAAAACTCAGATTTAGGTCGGATCGTTCCCTGAATCGAGCTTCTGATCCGGAGGTTCTTCTCACGAGTGCAAGAGACACGAGCGGGTGCAATCTTGTGCGATTCTGACACTTTCTCTCTCTACGGTTTTCTCTCTCTAGAATTGCAAATGAGAGAAACATGTGGTGACCCTGGCTATTTATAGGGGAGACCTCCCCAAGCCCGGTTCGCGACTGACCCGGCCCGACTTCGGCCCGTTTGAACTCGTTAACTTTATTTCTCGACATTTTGGTATGTTACACCTGAAGTTTGGCATCCCAATGTGATTATTTGTTATGTTTTGTGTTAAGACAATGGTTATGTTATGAATGAATTTTCTGTTGGCTTTATGATATTGAAGGTTTAAGAATGTTTGTGAACGAATAAATCCAACGCGTGAGGTCTCTCGGGTTTAGGGCCTTACAAGTTGGTATCAGAGCAATAGTTTGAGAGATTTTAACACTCCCAATATCTGAACTTAAATTAGGATTGAGATCAAGTAACGGATGCCAGTACGGGTAACTCGAAGCTAAGCATCAACAGTATATAATAAGTAAAAGTATTTCCCCTTTAGATGTGTTAGATAAGGACGAAGGTTTTGACGTTCATCATAAAGGTGATCAAATAGAAACTAAGAAGTAGCATAATGGTTAATTGCAGGATGCCAGTTTATATTAACAACTTACCTTAGTTGTTGTGTTTTACGTTTTAACTAGCGAGATGATATTTTTTCTTTATTCCTCATCTTACAGTTAGAAGTAATGGCTAGAAGTGGTGGTGGGCGTATGGGACGATATGGTAGACCCCCAGTCAACCGTAGACAAACGAAAGAGGAAAGTGTTCATGGTGTCACGAAAGTTAGCCAACATGATACTGAACGGACCCCGTGGTCAAACAACAATTTAGTTTCGAACCGAAGTTCAAGGTAGCCCTGACACGAGAGGTTAATGAGATGTTACAAACCTATCTGCCTGCTCTATGAGTTGAAGATTTGAAGAATGCAAACCAAGGGTTACTGGAAACTCCCGTGCGAGAATGGTGAATGAAAATGTCAATGAGGGGGTACAGAAGGGGCCCACCTAGGATGCACCTACAAAGGGTTCCGCAATTGTGACCCTCCGATTCTGGATGGTAAGAAGAATGCCGCCACCACTTCTACCTGGAAAACAAGGATGGAGACCGCCATCAATATGAATATGAATGAATGTCGCATGGACCAGACCGTCAGGTTTGCTACGTATTCACTCATAGATGGGTCTCTATAATGGTGGGAATCTGTGAAGCAAGACAAAGGAGACCGAGCAATAGGGTTGATGTAATGGGAAAGCATGAAAGAATTTATGATAAACAAAAGTTCTGCCCCCAGAAAGAGATCGATAAGGTGGAAAGGAAATTCCTAACACTGGAGGCGGGAGTCCTGACCCACCGACAGTATACTTTGAGGTTTGATGAGTTGTCAAGATTGGTTTTTGATGTGATCGTGGATTAAGTTATAAAAATATAATAAATATATTTTTAAGATGGTTTCCCGAGATCAGGTTTTAAATTTATAAAATGATAGTTACTTTAACTTAAAACACACACAATAGGCAAGTGTACCTATCGCAACGTAATATAGTTAGGTAAGAACTAAGTATCGTTCCAATGGACACGGTCGAGTTCCAATACTCCACTTTTGTTATCATTTAGCCGGATTAATTAGTGAGTGAGTTTTGTGTGCTTATGAAACACATAAGTAAATGACAGAAAAGTAAATGATGGTAAAGTAAATAGCATAAAAGTAAAAATGTGTGTGATGTGTGTAACATAAATGTAACGAACAAAATAGTAAATAGCAGAAAAGTAAATATCTCGGAAATGATCAAGTCACGAAGAGTATTGCTTCGGGCTTCAAATCCGCTTGGTACGTGATACTGTTAAGTTGACTAATTCAGTGGTATGACTACTACAAACGTGTGACCCGGGTCACCGCTAGAGCCTCGTCCTCACGACATTTGATTCACTAATTAAAATCTTTAAATTAAAATAGTTGTGTCTCTCGTTAAGGACAACAGTTACCCTCAACCCTTTGAATGCTATCTCCGAGATGCTTTAAGACATCGAACTTAAATGCTTTATATTATAGTTAAATAGGTGATTATATTTTGCTCACCGGGAGGCAGTGTAACAATGGAACCAAGTATAAAGACGTATTGTTCCCAACATGAGTTCACCAATTCTTGGTCGCATAATAAGTTCGTATAAAGATGTACGACCTTAATAGTGTCGACCAAGCCTTGTCTTATTAATATCAGCTTGTATAAAGACGTACAAGTTTCAAAGGAAGTTTGATTAAAAAGGTTTTACGATCTTACGTTTTAAAATCAAGACACTCACAAATATAAAGACGGATTTAGACAATAATAAAAACCCATCAAATGGTGGTTTTAAGAGCGAATAATTAAAGACATAAACATACCACTGAATTAATACGTCAAACATTAACATGCACCAAACATCATCTTCACCTTATAAATACAAGAAGCTTAACCACGAATGGCCATACTAGCCAGCGTAAGGCTGAGTTTCGTAGGCTCCCCTACTACGGAACAAAGAGGAGGATCCTCTCTACTCAATACTCTAAACTACGAAAATGCTCTCTCTTGATAGCTGGTGTGTGGTCTTGAGGTGTGTGAACCCAAGAACCCAAGCCCTCTATTTATAGGCCTCAAAATGAACGTTACACGGCCGTGCATTGGGTTGCACGGTCGTGCAAAGGCCTCACGAACCAAAACGGGTACAAAGGACAATGTGATGGGCCTTGGGGAGCAAGACAGCGTTTGCACGGCAGTGCATGGTATTGCACGACCGTGCAATACCTTGCCAGCTCCCCAACTTTGTCTTTTAGGTGCTTGTTGACTTTGTTGACCAATTTTGACTTCTTGGGGGTCAAAGCTCGGGAATAATCCTTCTAGTTTCTTGATTTCTTGGTTTTTTTTATAGGATTTAGCTTGATTTATATTTTCAACATTGAATAACCAGTAATTACAAAATATAAATGTTTAAGCATTAATTGCAATGTTATTATTCAATTAGTACCATAATATGAGGATTATTATGCATGCAAAACATGTATAAATGATTGCACATCAGTTCTTCACCTTGTTACTCCTGAGGAATAGAAGATCAAATGTTATGTTCATTAGCTACCCCCGAAGGTACGTACACACATCAAGGCAAATCAACCAAATACTTATGACTCGATGGTCGATCTGAGTGGAATTGTGTGGGATGACTTGGATCTGAATATCCCAATCCCTGATGAGTTAAAGAAGAAGGTAGTGTGGTCTGGTAAGCGAATTGGGGGAAATTTGTCTATGCATAGAAATAAGAAGACAACTAGGGATGCCGAACTTATTTGTGGGAAATGAGGAAAGAGGTACTTTAGTGAACACAGAATGTGGTCGAACACATGAGTTGGAAATGGGAAGGTCGGGCACTATTCCGGTGATTGTTCATAAGATTTTAAGTGTCATAACAGTGGGGAAGCTGGGCACATGAGTAGGAAATGCCCGAAGCCAAAAATGGGAGAAGCTAGAAAGAAAGCTGGAGCCATTGACAAACCAGAGCAAGAACCGGGGTGTAAGCCCTCACTCGGGAGGAGGCTCGAGGAAACCATGACGTCATGTCGGTTACGTTTCTCGTCAACAACCATTATGCTTTAGTTCTATTAGATTATGGTGCTAGCAAGAGTTTCAATGGCACACTTTTGCTAACGAATAAATAGTACTATTAGAAACATAACACGAAGTTTTGAAATGGAAACTACTATTGGTAGAATCACGACAATAACTGAAGTCGTAGATAACTGCTTGATAGGAATCGAGGGCCATAAGTTTCCTACTAGGTTATTCCTTATTTCTTAGGAGGATTCGATGATGTACTAGGTATGGACTGGCAAGCTGCCAATGAAACGCAAATCCTGCAAGTTTCAAGCTGAGAACCGATCTTAATCTTTTGTTTTGATTTGGATGTGGCTTTTATGGGAAAACAAGGGGGGTTAATCCATAAAGATCGGATTTTCACGTAGAATATAAGAAAAAACCATAGATCTGGACACAAGGGTGCTAAGCAAACGTTTTGAACGTTGAAAGTTGGAACCTGATGCAAACCTTGGATCAGACGCCAATCCATGCAAATTAGGGCTTTTGGCAAAAAGATGAATTGGTATTCGCACGAATACTCGGGGTATTCGATCTTGTATACGCACGAGTACTTGGAGTATTCGTAGGAATACCCCAGGCGTGTACTTGAAGGTATACTCTGGTGCGTGTACTTGGAGTATTCACAAAGAATACTTTGGTACTTGTACTTGGAGTATTTGCAAGGAATACACTTGTGTATGTGTACTTGGAGTATTCACAAGGCTTACTCTGGTGCGTGTACATGGAGTTTCCGCGAGAATACTCTGGTGCGTGTACTTCTGATCGTATCTAGTATTCATTGGAAATACTCTGGTACGTATACTTAGAGTATTCCACTATAGGCGACCATAACAATTTTTATAGAATTTCGCATGTTGATTCTTATGCATATAGTAAACTAGCGGTCCATTGGGAAAGTTTCAGCAAGTCAAGTGATTTCTATATCCCCTTTTATGTCTACTACTTTGGGTGGTGTGCATATTTGGGTGGTGTGCATACTCTGTAAAGTGTTTACTATAATTGTTTGTTATTAACATAAGTGAAGAAATTAAGTTTTAAAGAAAAATAAAGCAAGGAAATGGATGTTTTAAGCAAGGAAAGAAGTTTAAGAAAGTTTGATGAAAGTTAAAGAATGTTTTTAATAAAAGTAAGAAGGTGAATGTTTTTATAATTTATTACACTGTCTATATCTGGGAAAGGGATTCCTTTAGGAACATAAGTTACTTTATGCTTGGCAGCAACTTTAGGGGCCTTTGTAGCAAGCCAACAGTTGTACAACTGATTCTTCGTGATAAGGAATGACGACGACCATTCATAGGGTAAACGTAACCCTAAGTTGTTTGGTCTACCTAGATGTAATGTTTCTTAGGAGACAAAATATTTAGTTGTAATCCTAAAGGTAACGATCCTTATGTTAGACTACTTGTACTTATGGTCAACGAGACGTGAAGTACAATATCGATGGGAATTGACAATTAAGGTAAATGTACTTTATGGTCAACGAGACATGAAGTATAGTACCAAGTGTGAATTAACGGTTACGGTAATGACATAGAATATACAAATAATGTATGACTTGAAAGACGTCTTATGAAAGTTATGCCTTTACCGGCTCTTGATGTATGTGTGTTTTAATTCCTTCTTCTTTTGATTAAACGTATGTTTTAATGTAAAGCTAGAACTCACTTAGTGAAGCTGACTTTTAGTACGCACATCGGGTAAAGTGTAGGTTGAAGGTAGCATGAGAATGTTTGGTTTGCAGAGAAAAGTTACCCAACTATCGAAGACCTGGACCCGTTACATTTATGTTTTTAAAAATTGTTAGTTAAGACATTGTTAGAATTATTTTGGAGAAGTTGATGTCATGTTATGAAGTTTTTCGCTGCTTGATTGAAGTTCTATGTTTAAGAACTATATGTGAATGAGTAAATCCAACACGTGAGGTCTCCCGGTTTTGGAGCCTTACAAGTTGGTATCAGAGTAATAGTTTGAGTGATTCAGACATTTTCAATGTCTGAACTTAAACTAAGAATGAGACCAAGTAACGGATGCTAGTATGAATAACTCGAAGCCAAAACATCATAAATGTGAAGTAAGTAAAGTCTTCCCCGTTAGATGAGTTATATTAGGACGAAGGCTTTTAAAGTTAATCATAAAGGTGATCAAATAAAAACCAAGAAGTAGCATATTGGTTGATTACAGATGCCCAAAGTATATTAACAACTTACCTTAATTATTATGTTCTACTTGTTAACTAGCATGATGATTTTAAGTTTGTTTATTCTTTATCTTTCACTTTAATATTATGTCTTGAAGAGGACGCGGTAGAAGCGGGGTGGACATGCGAGACGTTGAGGCAGACCCTAGTCAACCGAAGGCTGGAGGATGAGGAAAGCTATGAGCCAACATGAGATGAAAGGGACTTAGTGGTCGAACATCAGTTCATTTTTGAAGTGGAAGTGAAAGCAGCTCTAGCCCGTGACTTCACTCAGAAGATGCAAACTACTATGTCGATAATATTGGTTGAGGCGATGAGGAATGTTAGCGGGGAACAGACAACAATTTACTGATGAACTAAGTAATGTGATTAATGAGGCACCGCTTGCCCGTAGCTGTGATTACAAGTCCTTTCGAGGTTGTGATCCGCTATTGCTAAATGGGAAGAAGGACGCGGTTGTCACTTTTGACTGGTTGATTAGGTTGGAGGCTACCATTCGCATAAGCAAATGTCGGGTGAATCAAGCAGTCATGTTTCCCGCCCACTCGTTTAAGAACGAGGCAATGCTTTGGTGGGAGATAGTGAAACAAGTTAAGGGCGATCGAGAGATTTGTTTGATGAGGTGGATTGATTTGAAGGAACTCGTGATCAAGAAAATATGTCCCCAAAACGAGATCGATAAGGTTGAAAGAGAATTTCTTTGGTTAAACGCCGGGCTCATGACACAACGGCATTATACCTCCAACTTCAAATAGATGGCATGGTTGGTGCCCCATCTTGTTGCCACATAATAGAGGAGAATCAATTGTTACATCTAGGGATTACCTTACAAGGTTCACACCTTAATGAAGGCGAACATCCCACAGACATTTGAGTCAATGGTTGAGCTGAGCAAGTTGGTATATTACGCTATGTCCTTGGATGATTATGTGCCCGAAGAGCCCAAGAAAAGGCTTACCTTACAGGGTAATGAACTCGTTGGACTTAGTTTCAATGATAAGAAAGCAAGGCTGCAAACTGATGACTTGTGTGGAAAGTGTGAAACAAGGCATGGGGGCGAATGTAGAATGGGGATGGGGGGAGGGGTGAGGGGGTGAAGACCGGCCACTACTCTTGGGTATGCCCGAACTCGGAGGTGCTACAATTATGGTGAGGCCGGGCATATGAGTAGATATTGTAGAAAGACAAGGGATGGTGGATCAAGGAAAGGGAATGACACCGAGGAGGATGAAAGATCTTGAACGAGGGTTAGGACCAACACCTTCACAAAAAAGAAGCCTGAGGGAACCTGTTGTCGTGTCAAGTATGTTCGTAGCTAATCATACTTGAGCATTAGTTTTTTCGATTCAGGTGCAAGTAGAAGTTTTATATCCCACAATTTGTTCCATGCTGAAACGCAAAGTTAGAAATATTGAAAGGGCCTTTAATGTGGAAATTGCTATTGGTAAGGCTACTAGAGTAGTGGAAGCTACAGATGACTGCTCGATAGGGATTGAGGGACGTAGATTTCCTGTTAGTTTAGTTATGTTAGTCTTGGGAGGATTTAATATAGTACTGGGAATGGATTAGCTAACTGCCACTGAAGCACGTATCGTATGTAAACTGAAGATGATTCATCTCAAGCTCCTTATGGTAGTGTAATTATGGTTTATGGGGCCAGAGATTGTACAACACCAAACGTCATTTCCATGATTAAGGCTGAGAGTTTTATGAGACGCAGTTGCGAAACATACTTGGAATACGTCATTGATGATAGAAAGAAAGCTACAGAGTTGAGAAGATGTATTGTGCCAACTCGCGAGATCAAAATAGTGCTGCAAAAATTGTTTTACCTCCATGTCATTAATTCCCACCCTTTTTCCAGTCCATTGCTTTGTATCGTGCCAACTCGCGAGATCAAAATAGTCAACAAAACGCTTTTTTTAAATTGTTTTACCTCCATGTCATTAATTCCCACCCTTTTTCCAGTCCATTGCTTTGTATTGTGCCAACTCGCGAGATCAAAATAGTGCTGCAAAAATAACAGCTCGCGAGATCAAAATAGTGCTGCAAAAATAAGTAATTAAAAAACATATAAAAGTGGTAAATGGAAATACAAATAAAACATTACATTGTATACTTACATGAAGTGTGCGATATATACAAGATTTCTGGCCCTCGGGAACTCTGTCCCCACTTAAATAGTGGAAAGGAACCCGAACAAGCTAATTGGAGATACACCTTATAACGAAGCTAAACTTAAAAGTATCCACTTTGGGATCATTCTCTAGGGATAGTTGTATATTGTTATTTGATTCAAACTTTTCTAGTGTATTCTTGTTTTACTACGCCCCCACACTTTCTATTGTTGATCTACACATACAGGATGAGTGGTTGAGTTACACGTCTCAATTGTATACAATCATGCATTTTTAACCCTAATTATGTAATAAATAATTTTGACTTGTTTTTATATTTTAGAGGTGGTAAAGAAAAATGAGTTAAAAACAATACAAATTATTTAAACTAAATGGGAAAATGATTAAACAATAATTACATTGAATTAATTGAATTTGAATTATTATTAGATATTCTATTTCAAAATGGCAAACATAAAATTCACGTTAATTATGCAACTCAAACATAAATATGATTGCATATATTACATAGAAATAGAATTAATATTCCTTTGAATCGGTTGAATTAATTTATACAGGTCATCCAAAGGCAAGAATGAAGTCATTTAGGCTAAAATTCAAATCTGAATGTACTACAGCAAGAAAAAGGAAGAGGTTGGGTGCAAAGAGAAGCTCACGAGAAGGTTTATGGAGGCGTAAGCCTCTTTTGGCGGCTGGACATAACGCAAGAAAAAGAGAAGGAAAACGGCAATTGGCTTGGGGCATGTTTTACGAGGGGGCCCTTTTGGCTTTGTGAATAGATGCAAGCAGGTGACGGTATTATGATAATCGGTTAAATTTTTATAATCATTTTCAGGTGTAGGGTTTTGTAAGTTTTTTAAGGTTTTACTATGTTTTTGAATTGAAACTATTTTTCTTGTAATCATTGGGTTTGAAAAACATTAGTGGTTAGTTTTGTATTGTTATGAATTCACGAGTGTTAAGGTATTCTTGCACTGTTAACCTTGTGAGATGATAATTGCTATGACTTTGATTGATGTTATGGTTTATTGATTACTCTAATTCTATATTACATTCATTTGTCTAGATTTCATTCGTGAATGTTTCCTTGCACCATTTGCCTATGATGTATGAATGTTGATATTCTTGATTAGAATTGATTTAACAAATCTAGATAACCATTTATGATTACTTGAATTTGGTTCTATGGCATTGTATTTCCTAATTACGTAAAAGCTTGAAACCCGGGTGTGATTCTTTTTTTATATTGTTTAAGTTAATTAAGAAACCAAATTAAAAATTAGTTTTTCATTCTTAAATTAATTTAGGTAATTTAATTAGATTTAGGCAATTTAATTAGATTTAGGTTAGATTAGTCAGACAAGACATATTATACTTACCACATGCTTCTCGTGGATACGACACCTTACTTGTCCTAGCTATCCAGGTTTGTTAGAATTTCAAGTTGGCGATATGGTTCTTCTCAAAGTATCCCCTTGGAATGGCGTAGTTCGTTTTGGAAAGAAAGGGAAACTTGCTCCAAGATTTGTAGGTCCGTTTAAAATCCTTGAGCGGATTGGGAAGATAGCCTACAAGTTGGATCTACCTGAAGGACTCAGCAACGTTCATCCGACATTTCATGTCTCGAACCTAAAGAAATGCTTAGATGACGAGAATCTCCACATACCACTTGACGAGGTTCACATTGACGAAACAATGCACTTCGTGGAGAAGCCCGTGGAGATCATGGACCGAGAAGTTAAGCAACTCAAGCGAAGCCGAATTCCAATCGTTAAGGTTCGATGGGAATCCAAACGTGGCCCTGAGTTCACTTGGGAACGTGAGGATCAAATGAAATCCAAATACCCACATCTGTTTCCAGGACCCTCTTCCTAATGAATTTCGGGACGAAATTTCCTAAAGTAGGGGAGACTGTAATCTCCAGGAAATTCCGGCCTCTATTTAAACTTTTCCGGCATTGTAATTTCTTTATTTTGTAGGAACATCTATCCATTGCAATAAATTACCTCATTACTTTTCATATGTAATCATACATGCATACATTAAATACAATTATTACAAAATGATAGGTATTCATATAAGGAAATGGTATAAGTATTTGTTATTATTCCACTAAATAAATATATACACTCATTTCTAAACCATATAAATATATTAACACATATAGTTGTAAATAAATTATAAAAATATTAAATTATAATTAAGGTTTAAAAGATTGTATTATTTATTTAATATTTTCTTTTAAGTGAATGGGATTAATAGAAATAAAAACCATTTTTATATAAATATATATTTATGCAACATTAACATTTATTAAGTTTTATAGAAATTATAAAACTTAACAATCTCCAAACCTTATAAAAGTCCAGGGTCTAAAATGTAAATTCTGAAATTTAAAACTTAAACTTAAACCCAAGATTTGCATTTAAAATTTTAACACATGAAAACCTCAGGGACTGAATATGTAATTTCGGATCATCTTCCCCCATCCCCAATTTTGACTTATCGAAGTCAACAACTTCCAAATTGTTTTTCCAATCGCACGATTTAGATGAATTAACTTCAATCGATGGTACATAACCCTTGATCGACCAGAATTTGATGACTTTAACTACCCAATTTAATCGTAATCAAGCCACGCGACCCTAACCGTTTCAAAACCGTCCTAGCCTTAAACTCGGATTGAATTGCGCATTAAAGATGAAAGTAATCTACGAAATCAGTCTCATATCATTCGCAACACCCCTCATAAGCTCTCGGAACTCTCAAACGCACTCCTAAACACCCTCGAAACACAAATTACAGCCGTGTGGAGTCAGGACCGTTCGTCCTATCGTTCCCGATCATCCCTAAACCTTACCAGGTAAATTTAATTGTCATTACACACGTTTTGATTCCTAGAACAAAAGCCCCATGGTTTGGCCGTAAATTCGTGGCCTGATTAGGCCGATTGGGGAGGGTTAGGGTTACGGGAGGTGTTTGGGGAAGAAGATGACGGTTTGAATGGGTGTTGTAAACTTTCAAAACCCATTTCCAAACATGGCAATAGCCCTGGTCTGTTGGTTAAGTTGGGTGCGTGCGTGTGACCCGGCTAAGGTCACGGGTTCGAATCTAAGGAACCGGCCTTTTGGTTCTCTTTTCTTTTTAATCCAATTTAACAATTTATTTAATACAAAAATTCTAGAATTATATTTTATAAAAAAAACAGAAAAATATAATTTAGTATTTGTACTATCCTATGTAAAAAAAAACCATTATAAAACTTTGTAAGCCCTTAAATAATAACATGAAGAGATTTGTTTAGATAAATTAAATTATGCTATTTATAAACTTATAAAAATTGCCACATAAGTTTTAATTATATGTTTAAGCGTATTTAAATTCTTTTGAAACTATATAAATAATTATTTGATGAGTATTTAGGTAATTTTGTAAATAACTATTTATACAATAAATCTCATTTGGAAACCTGTTTATTCACTAACTTTTGTATAAACTCTATTAAATGAGATTACCTAAATGTTTAACTAATCATAAATTAACTAAACATTTTTATTCCGTAACTCATTTATAAATAAAGGCATTATTTTATGTCATGCCGTAAATCCATTTTAATTATCTTTGGAGTAATTATATAAATTAATTAATGTATAATTAGTTAGGAAATCCTAATTTATCCTAATTACTTTTATAAATTACCTTATCCATGAAACCCTAACCGTCCCAATGTCTCCTAGATACCATTTAGACATATATTAAAATTAGGTTACCATTATACGTGTAGGTTTGTTGTGACTCACGAGGCCTAACGATCCAGTTCATACAATTCTAACATTGATTCAATTGAGTTTTCATAGCCCCTTTTTACTATTTTTACTTTTGGGGTGAAACATGATTACAAATACATTTACATACACAATTCAATACCCTGTGTTCATATGCTATGGTCTTTATGCTTATGTCTTAAACTACTTTGTGACCATTACATGTGTACATGTCAGTACAATCATTAGCTTGTGTGACAAGCCTAAGGTAGTACCTTTCATGATCATTTATACGCGAATCTGATACATTACTTAACACGAACCTTGGCGGGTTAGTGTTACATTGAGAACTTCACGCAATCCGGGGGATTGTGCATACATATAACATGGCTTGATTGTACGCTTGGAACCCTGTGTGTTTTCACATATGTGCTTTAGACATGCTTTGAACATATTGAATTGTAATCTATACTAACTCTTTTGGTGTCAAAACCTATGTTTCTCACCAACTACTTGTAGTTGACTGTTACTTACATGTTTCAGGTGCACCTGTTTGAGGACTACTTGCTCACCTAGGACTTGGACCTTGTTTAATTTAATCTGTGTTTTGAACGTTTCATTTTCCTCTGTAACGGATGCTTTTAATTTGAATAATAAATATTATCATATTTAATAGATGATCATGAGCTTATGAACAACCGCGTCACCCCCGGCGTATAATCTGCCGCCGGCCGGGGTGTGACAGATTGGTATCAGAGCCATGGTTATAGGGAATTAGGTTATTAGACACATGACCTAGACTATAACCTAGGAGTCCCAAGCATGAGTTTAACTCGTGTCTCTTATTAGGAACTCCACTCTATCTTTACTATGCATGCTTACCTACATCTATCTATTTTTGATTATCTTATACAACTCCATGAACTACAACATTCAAGAGTCTACATGAAACTATTTGGAACTACTTGAACTACATGAAACTTACACCGGGACTTAACAGTCTAATCCGAATGAAACTCTCGTCAAAGGTATGTAAGTTCTAACTAATGAATGAGAACTTGTGCAATCCGGAAGGGTGGATGCCTGTATTCTAGTAGTTCTGTCTAGGAAAACATTTCGTATAAATCCAAATCAACCGATGGACCAGTTATGCTTTCCTGGGAATTCTTGGGATGAGTGTCCACTTATAGGCTAACGCATGACTTCTCAAACATTAGAAAGACTTAAAGTACCTTGATAAGCCAATGTGCCCATTAGGGTACCATCTATGTTTCACCTAACATCTCATGATTAAATTGCAAACTCTTGTACATGATTCACATCTTATGAACTTTTTATTCACCCGTTTGTAGAATGCCTCCCCGTCATGAGCGTAGGAACAACCTCACCGATAGGATCATCCAGCAATTGGCTACGATCCTACCAACTATGGTCAACCAACTGAACCAGAATGCTGCACCAAGGAATCCCATGTGTACATTCAAGCACTTCAACTCCTGCAACTCCACCAAGTTCTACGGGAACGAAGGAGCCACTGGACTCCTCCAATGGTTTGAAAGCATTGAGGGAACCTTCATCAATGCTGACTGTCCTGAGGATCTGAAAGTTCGTTATGCTACTAGTGTCTTCCAGAAGAGGGCACTAACATGGTGGAATGGAGAAAAACGTAACCGCGGGATAGAGGTTGCACTAGCCTTACCTTGGGCCGATGTAAAAGCACTCATGACAGATGAGTTTTGCCCCCGTAATGAGGTCAAGAAACTAGAAGCTGAATTCTGGGATCTCAAGCAAGACAGTGGTGAAAGCCTTGCCTACACCACCCGCTTTCATGAGCTTAGCCTACTGGTGCCCCACATGGTCACTCCTCTCTCCCGAGCCATCGAGAAGTACATCAACGGTCTGCCCATGCAGATTCAGGATACCGTGTTGGGTAGTAACCCAGCCACTCTTGAAGAGGCTATCCGTTTAGCTGCCACACTATCAGATAACCACGTTAAGGCAGGGACTTTGTTAAAGAAGGGTGCTAAGAAAGTCATTGAAAAACCCACCACTGAACCCACCAAGGAAACCAAAGTTGAGTCCTCCTTCAATGGCAAAAAGAGGAAAGGCAGGAACTTCGCCATCATCACTCCTGCTGCTCCTCTAGCCCAAGCGGCACCTACTGCCTTCAACCCCAACAAGAAGCCGTATGTGGGAACCCTACCAATGTGCAACACCTGCAAATTTCATCATACTGCAAACGTCCCATGTCGTGTGTGTACCACTTGTGGGCATTATGGACACTGGGCTAACACCTGTCGTGCCCCATCGGCTAACCAAATCTACCAACCTGCTATTCCTGTTCCTGCTGCTATCGCCCAGGGTCGTGCTTGTTATGAGTGTGGTGACCCAAATCATTTCAGGAACCGTTGCCCTAGGTTGGTCATTATGAACCAAGCCAACATGAATCAGGGCAACATGATTCAAGGGAACGGGAACCAAGGTAACATGATCCAAGGAAACAGGAACCAGGGGAATATGAACCGGGGAAATGTGAATCAGGGGAATGCAAACCCCGTAGCTCGAGGACGTGCCTTCAACATCAATGCCAATGAGGCTCAAGCCAACAACGATGTGGTGAACGGTACGTACCCAATAAATCACCAATATGCTTCTATCCTGTTTGATACTGGTTCCGATAGGAGTTTTGTGTCCTTTGAATTTGAACCACAACTTGCTATGAGTCGAGCTAAGCTAGACAAATCCTTTGACATTTTAGTAGCGGATGGTTATTCTGTTTCATGTGACACCATTATTAGAGATTGTACCTTAACCTTGAGCGATCATGATTTTTCAATCAATCTTATTCCTATGGCTCTCGGAGGTTTCGACATCATAGTAGGCGTGGACTGGCTGACCAAGCACCATGCTGAAGTTGTCGGTTTTGACAAGTATATCCATATCCCTCTTGACTCGGGTGAAATTTTGAACGTCTATGGTGAGAAACCGTCAAAGGGACTTAAGCTTATGTCTTGCACTACCACACAGAAGTACCTACGGAAGAAATGTGTGGCATTCTTGGCCCATATTGTGGAACGAAAAGGCAAAGATAAGAGTCTCCAAGACATTCCTGTAATCAAAGACTTTCCTGAAGTTTTTCCCGAAGATTTACCCAGTCTTCCTCCTATACGTCAAGTCGAATTCCGTATTGACTTAGTGCCAGGAGCAAACCCCGTGGCCAAGTCACCTTATCGTCTTGCACCATCAGAGATGCAGGAACTTTCAAGCTAACTCCGAGAACTTTCTGACAAAGGATTTATTCGTCCTAGCGTTTCCCCTTGGGGAGCACCTGTTCTATTCGTCAAGAAGAAGGATGGTTCTTTCAGAATGTGCATCGACTATCGGGAACTTAACAAGCTTACCGTGAAGAACCGTTATCCACTTCCGAGGATTGACGATTTATTTGATCAACTTCAAGGCTTGACTTATTTCTCTAAGATTGATCTTCGTTCTGGTTATCATCAGTTACGAGTCCTCGAATTCGATATCCCCAAGACAGCCTTTCGTACAAGATATGGTCATTATGAGTTCATGGTTATGCCATTCGGACTAACCAATGCACCCGCAGTATTCATGGATCTTATGAACCGTGTGTGTAAGCCGTACTTGGACAAGTTCGTGATCGTCTTCATTGACGATATCCTCATATATTCAAAATCCAAAGCGGAACACGAAGAACACTTGCGTCTGGTTTTGGATCTCTTGAAAAAGGAGCAATTATACGCTAAGTTCTCCAAATGTGAATTTTGGCTAAAAGAAGTCCAATTCTTGGGTCATATAGTCAACGAAAAGGGTATTCACGTGGATCCCGCTAAGATTGAGGCGGTAAAGAACTGGCAAGCTCCAAAGACCCCTACCGAAGTCCGCTCATTTTTAGGTTTAGCGGGCTATTATCGTCGTTTCATAGCAAACTTTTCAAAGATCACGGTACCTCTCACAGCCTTAACTCACAAAGGCAAACCCTATGAGTGGGGACCAAAACAAGTAGAAGCCTTTCAAATCCTAAAGCAGAAACTGTGTGAGGCTCCTATCCTGACTCTTCCTGATGGAACCGAAGATTTTGTCGTCTACTGTGACGCTTCCCACTTAGGCCTTGGTTGTGTACTAATGCAGCGAGGCAAAGTGATTGCTTATGCGTCCCGATAACTCAAAATCCATGAGAAGAATTATACGACGCACGATCTTGAGTTGGGTGCGGTCGTATTTGCTCTTAAAATTTGGAGACATTACCTATATGGTACCAAATGTGAGGTTTACACCGATCACAAGAGTCTTCAACACATTTTCAACCAAAAGGAACACAACATGAGGCAAAGGCGTTGGGTTGAACTCCTAAATGACTACGACTGTAATATTCGTTATCATCCTGGTAAGGCGAATGTAGTGGCTGATGCTCTTAGCCGTAAGGAACCTATTAAGATCCACAGCATTCGAATCCAAAATGATATTCAAACTCGCATCCTAGAAGCACAACATCTCTCTGTCACTGAAGGAAACATGTACAATGAAATGTCATGTGGTGCTGAACTCCAACTTGAAACCAAACCTAATGGATTACTTTACTTTCTAAATCGTATCTGGATTCCGGACCGTGACAACCTTCGTACCTTTATCATGAACGAGGCTCACAAGACGCGTTATTCTGTGCATCCTGGTGCTGAAAAAATGTACATGGATCTCCGTACCCAATACTGGTGGCCTGGTATGAAGAAGGACATTGCCCTCTATGTGTCCAAATGCCTTACTTGTTTGAAGGTTAAAGCCGAGCACCAGCGCCCATCTGGTTTACTTGAACAACCCGAGATTCCCGTGTGGAAATGGGAGTGTATTGCCATGGACTTTATAACCAAACTCCCACATACCTCTCGTGGTCATGATAGCATTTGGGTAATCATCGACCGTTTGACAAAATCTGCTCATTTCATACCCATACGTAAGGACCATCGAGTGGAGAAACTAGCTCGAATCTATATTGATGAGATCGTTAGTCGTCACGGTGTACCTCTCAATATTATTTCTGATCGTGATGGACGATTCACCTCCCGTTTCTGGCAATCACTACAATCAGCTCTAGGTACTCAACTAAATCTTAGTACTGCTTATCATCCGCAAACTGATGGACAATCCGAACGAACGATTCAAACTCTCGAAGATATGCTTAGAGCATGTGTCATTGACTTCAAGGGAAATTGGGATTTACACCTACCCTTAGTCGAGTTCTCGTACAACAATAGCTATCACACTAGTATTAACATGGCTCCATTTGAAGCACTTTATGGACGGAAGTGTCGCTCTCCTATCTGTTGGACCGAAATTGGTGAATCACAAATCACTGGTCCTGAACTTATCCAGGAGACTTCCGACAAGATCATGTTAATCCGTGATAACCTTCTGGTAGCAAGGAGTCGGCAAAAGAGCTATGCCGACAAACGTCGAAAACCCTTAGAATTTCAAGTTGGCGATATGGTTCTTCTCAAAGTATCCCCTTGGAAGGGCGTAGTTCGTTTTGGAAAGAAAGGGAAACTTGCTCCAAGATTTGTAGGTCCGTTTAAAATCCTTGAGCGGATTGGGAAGGTAGCCTACAAGTTGGATCTACCTGAAGGACTCAGCAACGTTCATCCGACATTTCATGTCTCGAACCTAAAGAAATGCTTAGCTGACGAGAATCTCCACATACCACTTGACGAGGTTCACATTGACGAAACAATGCACTTCGTGGAGAAGCCCGTGGATATCATGGACCGAGAAGTTAAGCAACTCAAGCGAAGCCGAATTCCAATCGTTAAGGTTCGATGGGAATCCAAACGTGGCCCTGAGTTCACTTGGGAACGTGAGGATCAAATGAAATCCAAATACCCACAACTGTTTCCAGGACCCTCTTCCTAATGAATTTCGGGACGAAATTTCCTAAAGTAGGGGAGACTGTAATCTCCAGGAAATTCCGGCCTCTATTTAAACTTTTCCGGCATTGTAATTTCTTTATTTTGTAGGAACATCTATCCATTGCAATAAATTACCTCATTACTTTTCATATGTAGTCATACATGCATACATTAAATACAATTATTACAAAATGATAGGTATTCATATAAGGAAATGGTATAAGTATTTGTTATTATTCCACTAAATAAATATATACACTCATTTCTAAACCATATAAATATATTAACACATATAGTTGTAAATAAATTATAAAAATATTAAATTATAATTAAGGTTTAAAAGATTGTATTATTTATTTAATATTTTCTTTTAAGTGAATGGGATTAATAGAAATAAAAACCATTTTTATATAAATATATATTTATGCAACATTAACATTTATTAAGTTTTATAGAAATTATAAAACTTAACAATCTCCTAACCTTTATAAAAGTCCAGGGTCTAACATGTAAATTCTGAAATTTAAAACTTAAACTTAAACCCAAGATTTGCATTTAAAATTTTAACACATGAAAACCTCAGGGACTGAATATGTAATTTCGGATCATCTTCCCCCATCCCCAATTTTGACTTATCGAAGTCAACAACTTCCAAATTGTTTTTCCAATCGCACGATTTAGATGAATTAACTTCAATCGATGGTACATAACCTTTGATCGACCAGAATTTGATGACTTTAACTACCCAATTTAATCGTAATCAAGCCACGCGACCCTAACCGTTTCAAAACCGTCCTAGCCTTAAACTCGGATTGAATTGCGCATTAAAGATGAAAGTAATCTACGAAATCAGTCTCATATCATTCGCAACACCCCTCATAAGCTCTCGGAACTCTCAAACGCACTCCTAAACACCCTCGAAACACAAATTACAGCCGTGTGGAGTCAGGACCGTTCGTCCTATCGTTCCCGATCATCCCTAAACCTTACCAGGTAAATTTAATTGTCATTACATATGTTTTGATTCCTAGAACAAAAGCCCCATGGTTTGGCCGTAAATTCGTGGCCTGATTAGGCCGATTGGGGAGGGTTAGGGTTACGGGAGGTGTATGGGGAAGAAGATGACGGTTTGAATGGGTGTTGTAAACTTTCAAAACCCATTTCCAAACATGGCAATAGCCCTGGTCTGTTGGTTAAGTTGGGTGCGTGCGTGTGACCCGGCTAAGGTCACGGGTTCGAATCTAAGGAACCGGCCTTTTGGTTCTCTTTTCTTTTTAATCCAATTTAACAATTTATTTAATACAAAAATTCTAGAATTATATTTTATATAAAAAAACAGAAAAATATAATTTAGTATTTGTACTATCCTATGTAAAAAAAAACCATTATAAAACTTTGTAAGCCCTTAAATAATAACATGAAGAGATTTGTTTAGATAAATTAAATTATGCTATTTATAAACTTATAAAAATTGCCACATAATTTTTAATTATATGTTTAAGCGTATTTAAATTCTTTTGAAACTATATAAATAATTATTTGATGAGTTTTTAGGTAATTTTGTAAATAACTATTTATACAATAAATCTCATTTGGAAACCTGTTTATTCACTAACTTTTGCATAAACTCTATTAAATGAGATTACCTAAATGTTTAACTAATCATAAATTAACTAAACATTTTTATTCCGTAACTCATTTATAAATAAAGGCATTATTTTATGTCATGCCGTAAATCCATTTTAATTATCTTTGAAGTAATTATATAAATTAATTAATGTATAATTAGTTAGGAAATCCTAATTTATCCTAATTACTTTTATAAATTACCTTATCCATGAAACCCTAAGCGTCCCAATGTCTCCTAGATACCATTTAGACATATATTAAAATTAGGTTACCATTATACGTGTAGGTTTGTTGTGAGAGTTCCTCACGAGGCCTAACGATCCAGTTCATACAATTCTAACATTGATTCAAGTGAGTTTTCATAGCCCCTTTTTACTATTTTTACTTTTGGGGTGAAACATGATTACAAATACATTTACATACACAATTCAATACTCTGTGTTCATATGCTATGGTCTTTATGTTTATGTCTTAAACTACTTTGTGACCATTACATGTGTTCATGTCAGTACAATCATTAACTTGTGTGGCAAGCCTAAGGTAGTACCTTTCATGATCATTTATACGCGAATCCGATACATTACTTAACACGAACCTTGGCGGGTTAGTGTTACATTGAGAACTTCACGCAATCCGGGGGATTGTGCATACATATAACATGGCTTGATTGTACGCTTGGAACCCTGTGTGTTTTCACATATGTGCTTTAGACATGCTTTGAACATATTGAATTGTAATCTATACTAACTCTTTTGGTGTCAAAACCTATGTTTCTCACCAACTACTTGTAGCTGACAGTTACTTACATGTTTCAGGTGCACCTGTTTGAGGACTACTTGCTCACCTAGGACTTGGACCTAGTTTAATTTAAATTGTGTTTTGAACGTTTCATTTTCCTCTGTAACGGATGCTTTTAATTTGAATAATAAATATTATCATATTTAATAGATGATCATGAGCTTATGAACAACCGCGTCAGCCCCGGCGTATAATCCGCCGCCGGCCGGGGTGTGACACTTTTGGATTTTTTTTTATTATGGATTAACTTTAGATTATTTTTTATTATGGAATCGTTTACTTTTATAAATTTTTTGAGTTAAAGTTGTATTTTTATGGAATTATAAGGTTAACTAGTCAACCTGGTTGAACCGCCTGGTACAACCCGATACAACCGGTTGAACCATTTCTGAGCTCAACCTGGTAAGGTTTAAAAACCGGTTTTTAAAACATGGTTTATTCTTTATTGTCATATCTTTTAAATTTGGTAAATTTAAAAAATATATCACGTAGTTACATATTGATCTACAATAAAATTTTGGAAATTTGTTACTTTTTTTTTAAGTTAGTAGGTTTAACGGGTATATGGGTTATCTTCGGTTCTAGACCCGTACCCGACCCTTACCCTTTTGAGACTAAATCATAGACTCGTTTACCGTACCCTATTTAGTTTTCACGGTTCCTCACGGGTCGATTCCAACGAGTTAGACGGGTTTGCCGGGTAATACCCGTTAACTGCTCACCCCTACGTTTAACCCATTTGTTTTTTACTTTATTTTTTTAAATAAAGGTTATATAATAAATAAATTTGATTTGGTATCTTATGCAAATTTAAAGTATTAATATTTGAAAAAAATAATAACATTTTCGGGTCAAACGGTTTGGTGCAGCATAAAAGTGTTACATAATACAAACAATTTTTAATGTAGTAGAAAAATGTGTTACCTTGATCAAGATGATAAGAAAATTAAACCCAAAAAAATGGTAAACAAAAAAATCTACAATTTTGTTACAAATTTATTAAATATTATAAATAATCAAATAACGCAAGTTAAAAAGCAAAATAAATAATATGACTAGCATATATATTTCGTGTCAAACGGAACAAAATAGGTCAAACGGTTTGTGTTCGTATTACTAATATATATACACATACATAATACATATAAAAAAATACAAACGTATATACATACATATAAATACATATATCAAACTTACATATTTCGGGTCAAAACAGGTCAAGAAGTTCGTATTAAAATCAGTCAATATCGAGGGTTATAGATTTTAACGCCATGTAGCAACGCACATATCAGCGTTAAGTAGTTCATTTTATTAAAGGAAGGGTCAATAATAGACCGATACTTTTTTTGAACGACAAATTTAGATTACTGACGGACCACTGAAGTATCATTGTATCACCAGTGGTACAACCCGATCATATTTCAACACTAAGTCATCATTACAGGTGGAAACCCATTTTTTTTTTAAAAACCCCCTTATGAGATTCAAACACATGACCTTATAGTTCGTTGAGCTTTATCCCATCATCAAAATGCCGCTCGACAATCTTTGGCAATAGACCGATACTTTAATCTTATTATGTCATGTCATCCATCGCAAGTGAGTCAAAGATCATGACAAGTTATTTGCAATTTGATCATGGTGTGATAAACGTATATTTTTAGTTTCTAGTGATGGCCAGCTCATTATAAGCAGTCACACACTGTTGATATCCAATTGTGCTTATTTGCCATGTGTTAATTTGTTTTCCAATTCTTACCGCCGGTATGTGTAAAAAGAACTCTTAACTCATAAATTTAAAACTAGATTATAATTTTTCTCCTTTATTAACTATTCAAAAATTATGAAATAAATCGCTTAAAAATTTTATTTTTACTCACCGTCTTTTATTTAAAAAGTTATTTTATTTCTTATACTTTTAACTAACTAAATTTAAATATTTTTGTTAAGACAAAGCCATTATTGTCTTTAGCTTTAAAGGACAATTTTTGTAATGTAAAGGTTAATTTTTCTTTCTTTTTATTTTACTCTTCATTTAATCTTTTTATCACTTTTATTTTTTTAAAAAAAATTTTATTAATTAATTAACCAACTTATTTATTTTATAATGATATATATTTTTCTTATCATTTAAAATAAAAGTGAGAAAAGTATATTACTTATTCAAACAAACGAATATAAATAAGTGAAATAAAAATATACATATCTTTATAAAATAAATAATTTAATTAATAAAATTTTAAACAAAATCTATAAAATAAAAGTGATAAAAAGAATAAATGAAGAATAAAAGAAAAAGAAAGAAAATAAAAAAAATAAAGCAAATTATACATCACAAGAATTGTATTTTAGGGATAAAAGACAATAATGCCCTCGATTAAACAGAAACATTTAACTTCAGTTAGTCAAAATGCCAAGAAATGCGAGAAATTTTCAAATAAAGGACAGTAAATAAAACTAAAGATTAAAAGAGTTATTTCTTAATTTAAATAGTTATAAACGATAAAAATTGTAATTTCGTCTTTATTTTAATAAATTAATAAGAAGAGTAGAACTCTTTAGATATTTTGTAGTTACAAAACATTTGTATAAGGTTTATATGTTAAAGGCTTTTTAGATGATTTAACCGTTAAATCTATTTATCTTATTCAAACATAAATAGAATTGAAGGATAGAATTAATTACTTGAGCAATAAATAAACTGATTAAATTAAAAAAAAATTAGTGATTAAATCAACAAAAAAATGATTTGGAGACATTTACTATTAACACATTCATTGACCTAATCTACCCTCAACTTCAGTAAATGTCACAGCTCACCACTCAACTTTGTAAAATATTAATTTAACCTATCAAGTTTCTAAAGTTTTCAGTTTATTCTTTTAGTATCAAATCTGATTTTTTCTCAATAAATTTTTTTGTTAAATTTTATATAATAATAATAATAATATGTAGTTGTGTTTATTTTTTTTCTTAATGTCATGTATAAATTTAGTCAAAAACGGAGTTGGATTCAAAATATAGTATTTTGTAGGTATCATGGGTTATATATCGACTAAATGTAACGTGTAGGTACCGTGAAAAGTGACACCGACTAAAGAACATCGGTACCATTAGATAACTTCAAGCTTCACAATCGAGTCGTCGTAACTTCATAAGTTTCTTTTATTTACTTAACCACGTTTCTTTTTTTGCTTAGTCACATTAACTTCACCGCTCAACCGTTTAAGTTCCGTCTCCTGCTGCAGAGTGCGGGCCAATTTTTATCATTTTAATAAGTTACCAAAACTTAGTTAAATAAACTTTACACGTTCTCTATAAAAGTTAACTCACATATATTTATAGCAAATATTTTTTTGTAAAAAAGCAAAAGCAAAAGCGAATAAAGTGGGGTTAAAATGTTGGTATGGTTATGAACAACACCAGAATTGAAGGGATTAGACATGCATCTGTTTTTATTATAACAAGTAGTTTTGCTTTTCACTTTTGCTTTTCACTTTTGCTTTCTTTCTGCTTCAACCACAAAATCATAGAGATTAGACATGTATCTGTTTTAATTAGAACAAGTAGTTTTGCTTTTCACTTTTTGCTTTCTTTATGCTTCAACCACAAAATCATGACATAAAAATCAAACCTACTTAATTTGACTATTTCATCCAAGTAAGTAAGTAACCATAATCTCACCTAATTAAAATATCTCCTCGCAGCTAAACTCGATATATATTGAGGGTGGAAACTTTGAAACTTACTAGAAGTAAGATATGCAGAAAGTGAACCAAAATTCTAGTTAATTGAAATAATGGATATAAGGTCATCCGGTATGATATTATATTGCATATTTTTTCACATTGTCACATCCCCATCAGTTTCCTCTTATTTTCAATACCGCTACACATTTAAAGGGCATGATTCCACATCTTCACATTAAAAAAACTCACTTTTAAATTCTCCACACGAAAATATTTCCACATTCATGGATCATGACATAGGAGTGTGGTGTTCCATATTTCCACAATCATGGACCAACTCCATAACATCTTCGCGGTCGTTTTCCACGAGGTGTACCCACTACTAGAAATTGAACAGTTTTCACATAGTTTTTTGTGGGAAACTAGTAAGAAAACGGCGTTTCCCACAAGCATCCGACCAAAAACACTTTGTAGGAAAAAAGGGTCGTGGGAAAATATTTCCCACCAAATTCCGACAATTTTCCCACTAAAACAGATTTCCAACAATTTTCCAACAAGAGCATTTCCCACAATATTTCCCACCAGTTTTCGACAAAAATTTCCCACCACTTTCCCACGAAAACATTTCCCACAATATTTTCGACCACTTTTCGACAAAAATTTCCCACCACTTTCCGACAAACCTTTTCCCACCACTTTCCCACAAAAATAGACATAAATTTCTGACAGATTTCGCACAAAACAGTAAAACGGTCGGAATTTCTGATAATTTTTCCACAAATATATTTTTAAAAATAAAATAATATTTCAAATATACCTTTGTCGGAATTTTGAAAGAAGTTTCTAACCAATTTCTCATAGTGGTTTTTGTTCTCGGTATTATGTGGGAAAATCGTTGCTAATTTTAGGTTTCACCTTTGTGAGAATTTTGTAGAAAATTCCAACAAAATTTTTTTGTGAAATTGTTTTTAGAAAAACTTGTTTTCTAATAGTACGTACCCTATGGTCTACATTACATATTGGTAGATAACTAGATTGGTTTTTGGGTTAACTAAATTTTTTTGTTTGATTGGTGTTTTTTCTAGCCACACCAATATATATATATATATATATATATATATATATAGGGTTGAGTTTATGAAAAAAACTCATTTTAATAAGAAAACCAAAAAACTTCACATTAAAGATACTGCATATTTGTAGTACACCCCAAAAACCTAACCCACCATAAAAAACGTTAACCCCCACCACCACCCAAAAACCTAAACCCCCCACCACCCACCCCCCAAAAACCTAAACCCCCCACCCCACCCCTTCAAAATTTAACCTAAAAGCTAAACTAAACCCAAAAGCTAACCCAACTATTTTTTTCGAGTTTTTTTTTAAACGAGGACGACGTGGAAAACATGGTATCCAAACAACTTTTTTAATTTTTTATTTATATTTTGAGTTATGAATTTTGTATTATATTTTTTTTATCTTTAATAAGTAGTTTTTTTTATTTTCTCAAGAACAATAAGTTTTCTTATGATACTTCCCCTATATATATATATATATATATATATATATATATATATATATATATATATATATATGGATTGGATCATTTGAGAACTCCTAAATACTTTGAAAACTCACGAGAAATCGTCAAAAAACCAATCAAACCCATTTTTTTGTTTTTACTACCTTTATTATTAAAATACAATATAAAAAAATGAAATTATATATGTAAATTTACATCTTTTCATATATTAAAAAAAATCTACACACATGTAAGTTTACCACTTATACATGTGTAAGTGCTTACCATCTACACATGTGTATAATTTTTTTTGAAATAATTAAGAGAGAAGAGATGAGTTAATTGAAGAGATAAATTATTTTTTATGTTGTATTCTAGTAATAAAAGTAGTGAAAATAAAAAAAAGTTGATTTCAATTGTTTTTTGACGAGTTCTCACGAGTTCTCAAGTATTTATCAGTTTTCAAGAGATCCTATATATACATATATATATAGGGGTTGTATCAAATGAAAACCCTTGTTTATTGGAAAAACCCAAAAACCCTCCCACAACCACATATCTTAAACAAATATAATAATATGTTTGTCCACATTAAATCTGTATTTTTCATTTATTTTTCTTTTTAAAATACCCTCAAAATGGTATATGGATAAATTTACTTGGTTAATTCAACAAAACCACTCTCTCTTTTTTTCTCTCTCTCGTCTTTCTTCTCTCTCTCCACCTCTGTCAGATCTAGGTTTACAAGAACCCATTCAAAAGCATGATTATTTTAAATGTGTAAAACTCATATACACAAAAGCATGATTATTTTAAATATGTGTAAAATTCATACACACAAAAGCATGATTACTTTAAACATGTGTAAAACTCATAAAAATACAAGAACGAAAGATGAACAACTTTTTTTAAACATGTGTAAAACTCATATACACAAATCAACAATAAATTCTACATCCAAATACCCGAATACTTTTACAAATCAGAAAAAATAAATTACATACATATACACAAATATCTTTACAAATCTGAAAATAATTACATACAAATACATAAATATCTTTACAAATAATTACATTATGTAAAAACTCTAATACACATGTGTAAATTCAGTTAACACATGTGGAAAATCAATTTACACATGTAAAAATTCAGTTTACACATGTATAAAATCAGTTTACACGTGTGTAAAAATCATATACAAATATTAAAATCCTAGAAAATTCTCATATCACTTTCACTTTTTAAATTCATTTTGAATCGGAAAAAGTCAATTATTAAGTTTTTAGAACCAATTTCTTTTTAAATAATGAACAATTGATTTCTAACCTACTCTTTTTGAAGCATGAAAATACCACTTTTTAAAACAAAAACCTTTGATTTCTAAATCACAAAATCCACCCAATTTAGAAATCCAAAAATCAACCCAACAGAGGCATACAAAAATTTTTTGTTTAACATGAAAGTCTCGTCAAATTCAAAAAGAGAAAAGCCCTCAATTTTAAAAATACACCTACAATTTTTTTTGTTTAACCGTGTTCTCTTTGACCAAAGCGTTGATTGCTCTTTGATTAACGGGCCACCAAATTTAATTATTTAGTGGCGTATGTCAATCATAATTTCCAAAAGGGGAAATCAACATACAACATTTTTTTTTTGTTTAAAAGCAAAGTCTGGTTAGAGTTAAAAAGAGTAAAGCCCCTAATTTAAAAAATACACCTAATTTGAAAAAGAGCAGAGTCTAAATTACAAAATTCCACCCAATTTAAAAACAAATACTTACCGTAGGCGTGATTCACGTAATAAGGCAGATTCAAGAGCAAATTCTCGTAGATATCGTAGCATCTTGAGTGACCAAAGGGGACTTCATTTTCCGATATGCAAAACCCATCGTTCTTGAAACGGGATCTGAAAAAGAAAGTTTGAGACTAGATCTGAAAGGGGGAGTTTTATGGCTCAAATGCAAATCTTTGGGGACAACAAGGACCGAGCCTCTCGTGGGTTTCAGATGATTAAACGAAAGATCGATTAAATAATTAAAGAATTTTAGGGTGAAGATGAAGGTGCTGGAGCCTGGAGATCTGGTTGTGTAGAGAGAGAAAGAAAGTGGATAGATAATGAAAAAAGAAAGAGAATAAAGTGTGTGGGTGGGGTTTAAAGAAAGTGAGAGAGTGAGAAAAAGACATAAATGACCTTTCAGTTTAAAAATAAGTAAAAAAAACCAAGAAATTAATGTGTTATCCATATTGAGTTTAAGGGTTTTCATAACAACTCAGATTTTACAAATGATATGTCTCATATATATATATATATATGACATATCAAATGTAAACCCCCTTAATGTAGAAACCTCTAAACTTCATATGATTCACATATTTTTTGTTTTGTTTTCTTGTTTATTTTTCTTGCTGAGGGACAAAAATATCATTTACTCTTTCTCTCTCTTTAAACATTAAACCTACATATCTTTTTTCAAAATCACATAAACCAGTTCTTTAAAGTTTCTCTCTCTTTAAAGATGATCCATATCTTCTTTTTATCTCTAAACACACAAACCAGATCTTCTCTCTCTCTAAAAAATGGTGATCTCGGACAAACGATGGTTCTGGGTTTGTTACAACAGGATCGGCGTATTTTGTGTTCAGGTCTCGGAGAAAAAAAAGGCATCGATGTTCAGATCTCGAAGGAATAAAGAAGGCATCAATGTTCAGATCCCGAAAGAAAAAACGGCATCCTCTCTCTACACCAGCATCGGCGTCGACGGTGGTTCTGGACTTGTTACGTCAGCGTGCTACCATTCTGGGGTGGTTAGGACGATGGTTCTGGGTTTGTTACAACAGGACCGGCGTAGGCGGCGATGATTCCAGATTGTAGAACAAGAACAAGATCGAGTTCAATTTTAGTGACCTTTGTGTGCCCTAATTATATCAGGTTAGTTATATATTTGTTGTTTTGAAATTTTTGTATAATTTTGTTTCAACGTACCGGCGTGAAATGTTTTGAAACTTTGTGTGCAGCTTTGTTACAACAGAGCCGGCGTAGGCGGCGAAATTTTTGTAGAAAAAAATATATATCAAATTGATGATGGAATGAACCGTGCACCTTTGTATAATTTTATTTCCTTTTTAAACGTATTATAAATCATTTTATTAATGGTTTGATATTATAAAAGAAACAAGTTTGGCATGTGTATCTTGAATGTACACTTGTGTATTTTGAATGTACACTTGTGTATTTTGATTTTACACTTATGTATTTGTAAAGACATTTGTATATTTGGATGTAAATGTTTTTTCTCTAATCTGTGTATATGTTTTTAACCCTCATTTGTAAAGATATTTAGTTGTAGAGATTTTTGTGTAAATGTTTTTCCCCCTCATTATTCTAGGCAATGTAATTATTTGTAAAGATATTTATGTATTTGAATGTAATATTAATAGATTTGTGTATTTGGATGTATATTAATAGATTTGTGTATGTGTAAATTAATTTTACACAGTATTTGATTTTAAAAAAATCATGTTCTTCATCTGCATATAAGAAAGAAAAGAGAGAGAGATAAATAGTGTGTGTGATTTTTTATTAAATCAAATAATATTAATTTACTTATTTGCCCCTGTCATAAATATGGACCACATATTTTTTAATCTTTAAAATAAAAAAAAATCAGATTCATTTACAGCCACTCATTAAAATATTAAGAAATGAATATGTGATTGAGATTCAGTTTATGGGTTTTCACAACAACTCAGGGTTTTCATTTGATACGTCTCCTATATATATATATATATATCACCTTTTTGCTGAAGGACATTACATACAAATCTGGAGCCATTAAAGCTGGAACATGCTCCTACCTTTCATAGGAGAAGGGGAATCTCTCCAATTACAACATATACTGGATTTAGAATATTATTATCTACACCCAGACGACTTCAGCGATACAGATTCTCCACCAACAATCCCAGACACTCACAGAGAGTTCTAAAAATTGCAGAAAAACGTAAGCAATGACGTCAAAACCCACAGTCTACAAAGATTTCAATAATTCTGCCAACAGTCTACAATGTCTCTATAATTCATCCGACACTCCACTGTAGATAAAAGAAAAAGTATTTTGTCGTTATTTTTACTTTAAATCTTAGCCGTTTCTTTTATTGTCTTTAATGATAGTGAGCTTAGTGCGTTCTTTTAAACTTTTGTTTGTTAGCTTAGTCCTCTGCCTATTTAAAGGCTCGAAAAATTCATTTGTAAGACACACCGAGAAATATTAAGAATATCTTTCTCTCTCTCTAATCTATGTCTTCTCTTTCAAATCTTGAGAATTCCGAATTTAGTGTATATTCATCATCGCTTTCTTCATTTTCTGTATCGTATATAGGGTTTCCATATTCAAATTCATCGTCTGATTCTGTATTCATAAAATTATATTGTGGTTCCTATGGTGGTTCCTCAGAACAACTACTTTCTTCATATTTCTTATCTTCTTGTTTAAAATCTGTAAACCTTAAGCTTTGTATTCCATCTATCCCTTCATATATATATGACTCTTTTTTGGGACTAATGTTGAGTTTTCTTTTTCTGTTAAATCATTTATTTGCCATTCTAATCCTACTAATTCTTCAGGATCTATTTTGACATGTTCTATCATCTGTATAGATTTTGATGCTATTGTATTAACTATTCCTCCTATACAACGCTAATACAGAGTAGTAGAGAAGAAAGTCTACGAGTAGTAGACAAAATGGTAGAAATAGACTTGTTTTCTCCGGAAGCAATTCAAAGAATTAAACAGTCTGGAAAACAATTTATACATACAGGACTTATAGTTATAGGAATAAAAGCCCTAGGAAGAAAAAACCTAGGAACAAAACTTTTAGCTTTGAATACAGAATCAGACGATGAATCTGAATATGGAAACCCTATATACGATACAGAAAATGAAGAAAACGATGATGAATATACACTAAATTCAGAATTCTCAAGATTTGAAAGAGAAGACATGAATTACAGTTTACTAGAAGAAACAAATACAAGTTTTAAAACAAAAGAAACCAACAAATCTTATGAACAAATAACAAATAGAAAATTTACAAAAATAAATATACAAGAAGAAGTAGATGACATATAACCCTTCAGAACATGTTAAGGTTGTCCATTTTTTAAAATCTTCTTCCAAATGTAGTTGATTAAAACCTGATTTTAAATCAAATTTAGAAAAGATTTTTTGTTATTTTGTATTAGTTGGATTAAACTATCTTTATTAGGTATATTGTATCCGTCGTCTTCTGTATTGTCATTTAATCTTTTATAATTATGGACGATCCTAGCTTTTCCTCTTTTTATTTCACTATGGTTTTTTACTATGAAAGATGTTGATCTGTGAGGACTTTCGGATTTCCTGATTAATCCTTGTTTAGTCATTTCGAGTATCTGTGTTCTAAATTCTTCTTTGTCTAGGGGACTGTAGTCTATGTTTATATTCCTTATGGTAATGTCTGGATTTTTTATTTTAAACTTACAAACATACTTAACTTTGGAATTTGTAATATTTTCTCCTATGAGTCCTAGTTGTTCTAGGTGTAAAATCACAGGATGATTTATACTTTTTGTTATATCTTGTCCTTTTTCTAGTTCGTGATTTATAAAATTTGTGAGAAGTTGCAGAGATTCGTTTTCAGCAACGTTTTTTCTTCTATTTTTATTTAGGAATTCTAGATTTCCCTTTTCTCCTCTTTTTTGAGCAATTTCATTTGTGTTTTTATATCTTAAAGTAGGGAAACTGTAAATCTGTTTACTAATTGTTATGAAGTTTCTTGTTATGGTAATTGCACCATTTAATCCTAGTATGAAGTTTAATCCTAGGACAAAGTCTTTGGATTTAATGTGTTGTGGATTAATATTTATTTGTGGAATATCATATTTTGTACTGTAATTTTCTGCAAAGTCTAGGAATTGTATTCCTACAGGTTCTAGGTAATGTGTTATGTCTATTAATCTGTTTTCTACGGTTCTTGTCATTAACCTGTATGTAAGAGATTTATGAAATTTTTCATAAGTTAAACTATGTGATATTACACTTTTGGTTGCTCCCGTGTCTACTAAGGCTGTTAAATCTATTGGTGTGTTGGCGTCAAGCCATAATCTACACTGTATATTTATCATGTTTATCGATCCACTTGTTTGTATAAGTGTTTGTTCATTAGTTTGTATAGGGTTTTGTTATGGTTCTGTGGCCATGCTATTTATTTCTGGAAATTCTACTGCATGTTTTTTTCTTTTCTATCAGGTCTTCAAGTCTAGTGATTTTGTTGTTCATAATTTCTATTTTTAATTTATTTACTTCTATAGCCAGTTCTAGTTTTTCGAATTTTTCTTCGTATTCATTTGTATTTCTACTTGTGTTTTGGCTAGTGCTAGGTGGCTCTATGTTATGAATATCTCTTATGCAAATATGGCAGATTTCTTTAAAGCAAATATTGCATTGAGATCTTTTGTCTATACTTGGGTAGTATTCACAAATTTAACATTTAATATAATTGTTTCCTTTTCTGTGTTTCCAGTCATGCTCACATTCTTCTAGATTTGTGTATGTATATGAGATTTTTGTTACAGGTTCATTTTCTTCACTATATATATTGTATATTGATTCATTATATGTGTGGTCTGTATCTAATGTTTCTATTTCATAGTCTTTAATCTGTTCAACTAGATTGCTCCTTTCTATGTTTTTGTTTCTATTTGGACATTTATTAACTAAATGTTCTGTATCTCCACATATAAAACATTTGCATGTTCTTGTATGAGGTTTTCTAACATATCTATTTTGATATTTTTATATGGTTTATATTCTTTGTTATATGTAGTGCTTTTTCTAATTTTCTTTTTTCTGTCATAGTACTCATAGGCTTGTGGAGTGTAAATTGCTGTTTTACAAAATGCGAATGCATTTCGTTTTAGTTGTTCTTGTAAAGCAACTTCTTTGCATTTTTCCTCTAGAATACCAAATATAAAGGTTATCCTAGGTCCAATTCCTATGTTTTCTATATTTTCATATTGTAACTTCCAAGTTTCATGTATACTCTTTCCTAAATCTCTTGGTAGTTTTATAAAATATTTATCACATAAGCTATCTTCCATGGCTTGTCCTGTTTGTGCTAATAATCTTGTAAAATCTAGTGTAAATTCGTTTATATATTTCATATCTGCTATACTTAGTTGTTCTAAGTTTCTAATAGCTGTATCTTGTAATAAACTGTTATTTTTTGCTGGGTCTACTCCTAAAATAAGGACTCTTATTTGAGAAGTGAAATTATAAGGATTATCTCCTATAGCTTTTAATCTGTGTTATTTGGTCTGGGCTGTGGGCTTTTTTACTTTGCCATATTCCTAAAGCTTTTGGGCCTAGAGTTGTTTCTAAATAGGCGAACATATCCATACTATCTTTTTTATTGGTTTCCCACATTCTTACTACTGTTTGTTCCCATGTAAGAACTTCATCTACTCATAATTGAGGTTTCTGTTGTTCTAGTAATAGCATACTGCCACTATAAATTTGTCCTATATGTAACCTACTTCCTGTTCCTTTATAACTTGATTCATGTTGATAACTTGTAACTGGCTTAGTCCATGGTTGAAGTTTCTCCTATTTTTGCCTCTGTATAGTTCCTTTAAATTTATGTTCGGAGTCCATGAAGTTACTGTCATGCTTATAAAAATCGGAGATCATTGTATCTCCTTTGACTATACTGTTTACTAACGGTAAATTAAAGTCTTCTTATAGTTTGTTGTAACTTTCTTCGTATGTCATACCCAAGGTGAGCATACACTCTACTATCATGTCATCTACTTCTTCTTGTATAATTATTTCTGTAAAATTTTCTATTTGTTATTTTTTCATAAGATTTGTTGGTTTCTTCTGTTTTAAAAGTTGTATTTGTTTCTTCTAGTAAATTGTAATCTATGTCTTCTCTTTCAAATCTTGAGAATTCTGAATTTAGTGTATATTCATCATCGCTTTCTTCATTTTCTGTATCGTATATAGGGTTTCCATATTCAGATTCATCGTCTGATTCTGTATTCATAAAATTATATTGTGGTTTCTGTGGTGGTTCCTCAAAACAACTACTTTCTTCATATTTATTATCTTCTTGTTTAAAATTTGTAAACCTTAAGCTTTGTATTTCAACTATCCCTTCATATATATGACTCTTTTTTGGGACTAATGTTGAGCTTTCTTTTTCTGTTAAATCATTTATTTGTCATTCTAATCCTGCTAATTCTTCAAGATCTATTTTGACAGGTTCTATCACCTGTATAGATTTTGATGCTATTGTATTAACTATTCCTTCTATGTTTACTTTATATTTCATTCCTGATCTGTTGCTAGCTTTTCCTAAAACTCCTACACTTATTACTATATTATTTCTTTCATAATTTTCGTATCCTTTAGTTTGTAGGGCTATTTTTAACTTTTGTAAGTCCTTAATATCTTTTAGTATTCCAGGTGTACAATAAAATAGGGCTGTATTTTGGCTTAAATCTATTTCCATTCCTGAAATTATTGTTTTTTTTCATTTCTGTCTTCCAGCTTTTATCTAATATCAAAGCTAAAAGTTTTGTTCCTAGGTTTTTTCTTCCTAGGGCTTTTATTCCTGTGACTATAAGTCCTGTGTGTATAAATTGTTTTTCATACTGTTTAATTCTTTGAATTGTTTCCAGAGAAAACAAGTCTATTTCTACCATTTTGTCTACTACTCGTAGACTTTCTTCTCTACTACTCTGTATTAGCGCTGTGTTAACGTTTAACATCCCTGTTTGGTATAGTGTTCTTGGATATAAAATATCCAGTTGATGTTGATTGTATAAGTTTATATTTTTATCTAAGTCGATTTCTTCTTCTAATTGTATTGTTTGCTGTGTACTTTTAGAAGATGATCCCTTTTTTAGAATTCTGTTTAGAAAGGTATCTGATGAGATAATATCTTTAATATTACTAGCTGATTTTCTAGATCCTTGGATGATTTGTTTATTCATCATTAGGCTTCCAATGTTTATAAGGTTTAGGTTTTTCACTTATATGTGTTTTACTTAGTTTGTTTATAAGTTTGTTAATTTCAGTAGAATCTTCTACTTCTATATGTTTATCTTTTTTAATGTTTTTTATTTCTAGTAAAATTTGGTTGTTTTGCTCTCTTATATAATCTAAATTATTTGTAAACTTTTTAATTTCTTCTGTTTCTTTTGTTATTGACTGTATAATTCTTTCTAATAGATGTTTATTATTTATGGATTCTTTTTGTAAACTGAATCCTAAATTTATAATTAAATCTGTAATACTATTAAGATGTGTATTTTCTGTGTGAAGACTGTGTGTATGTAGTTCTTTAAACCTACAAATATGATTATAATAATTATTATTTATAACTTTCTGATCACTTTTATCTGTAAATTCTAGATTCAAAAATTCAAGTTTTTTGAATATTTTTGATGGTTCAATAATTTTTTGATTAAAAATCTGATTTCTTCTAAAAAGCACCTTATCTCTTTAGTTTTCTCTTAAAATATTTTTCTATATCCTAATTTTACCATAAAGAAAAATAATTAACATAAACAAGTAAATAAAGTGTAAAACATACAAGAGACATAAATCTTTGATATTTTAGTCTAGTTTAGTAATTCAAAGCAAACTCTATCCCTAATCTTCACCTAAGCGGGTTTCCATATAAATAGGACTTAAGCATACCAGCCGCCTGACATGGACCTGTCTTAGTCTTTTAAATATTAGAAAAGCATTTGCTCAGATACCAAAGTAGGTTAGGGCATTAGAGTTTTTTGACACTTGTAATAAAACATAAAACTTACAGTGTATATGCAGTAGAAAGCAGCGGAGGATAAGTATTTGCAGCGGATATTGAAGCAGATATTTGCAGAGTTTATATACTTTTTTTTTCTCTGGGATATAGTATGAAGAACTTAGAGAAAACTTTAAGAGAGTAAGGGTTTGTAAGAAGAAATCAGAAAGAGAGTTTTAAGTGTTCATAACTGAGAGAGAGAAAGATATTCTTAATATTTCTCGGTGTGTCTTACAAATGAATTTTTCGTGCCTTTAAATAGGCAGAGGACTAAGCTAACAAACAAAAGCTTAAAAGAACGCACTAAGCGCACTATCATTAAAGACAATAAAAGAAACGGCTAAGAATTAAAGTAAAAATAACGACACAATACTTTTTCTTTTATCTACAGTGGAGTGTCGGATGAATAATAGAGACTTTGTAGACTGTCGGCAGAATTATTGAAATCTTTGTAGACTGTGGGTTTTGACGTCATTGCTAACGTCTTTCTGTAATTTTTAGAACTCTATTTGAGTGTCTGGGATTGTTGGTGGAGAGTCTGTATCGCTGAAGTCGTCTAGGTTTAGATAATAATCTTCTAAATCCAATATATGTTGTAATTGGAGAGATTCCCCTTCTCTTATGAAGGGTAGGAGCATGTTCCAGTTTTTATGGCTCCAGATTTGTATGTAATGTCCTTCAGCAAGAAGGTGATAGCATTCCCGGTGGAAGCTTGATAGTAATATGGGAGTTTTTTTGGTGTAGGGTGATAAAATGTAAGGTATCTTTTTTAGGCTTTTCTGGGTTTTCTGTAGCGAGGCTGGCAAGGTTGTCAACCCAGTAAAGTTCTAAGAACTGTATCTCAGTTTGTATGGCTAGGTTTTGTAAGTAATCCTTGCCAGAGAGTTTATGACTGATAAACATCCTTTTTCTGGCAGGTCTGTATGTGTGATCGTTTGCATAAGAAAGGGAAGAAAAGATTTTGCAACCGATGTAAGGAGGGGAGACATGTGTAGAGATGTTTCCTGTGGTCATAACAAATTTTTCTTCGAAGAGATTTATGACTCCTTCTGTTTTAGGATTCAGTTCTAATTCTATGTAGTCAATCATACCATTGTGGTAAAATTGTAGAATTAGATCGTTCGGCACGTCTGTTTCTTTTAGATTTATTTGGAGGAGGAGTAGGCAGGTTCCCTCTCTGTCTTCATCTATTCTCTCAACAACTCTTACCCCTTTGTATTTTTCTTCATTTAGGGCAATAGTCATGAGTCTAAGTTGTAACTCGTATAACACCATTGGGAATTCTGTATTGATCTTTTGAGAAATGATCTATTCAAATTCTGGAAACTAATCAAACACAGTCTGAAGACAGGTTTTCCAGGGTGTATCTAGCATTCTGGCTCTGAAAGAGTCATAGCTTTTGTAACTGTTTTCTTTTTTCTCAAGCCTTTGTAAAAGTAACATATTTTTGGCTTCGAGGATTTCAACGTTTTGTTTTAGCATACTGCTTTCGATATGACTTTGTATAGACTGTGTATTCTTTCCCTGTTGTACAAGCTGTCTTTGCAGATTTGCAATTGTTTCTTCTTGAGTCTTTATAATCTGTTCATGACTCATCTTTATAACCTGTGAAAAGGTTTGAACTTCTTATGGTTCAATAAAAAAGCTGTCTATGCCAAAATGATTTCTGGCTGTTTCTAGAGCTTCTAAGAAACTATGATAACCTTTGTAAATGGGGCCGTGACACTGTATATACTTTGCAACCGTCTCCCATTTGTTAAAAATTCTGATTTTTGTGCCTCGAAAAATTATATAATGTGTAAACTTTGGCGGAGGCTGGTTTTGTTTTTCAGGGCATTTAACTCTCTGTTCGCTGAAGTATATACTTAGCGCATTTAAAACTTGGACTTTAAAAGAGGATGCATGAGGCATTGTTTGAATATGCCATAAATTATCCAGTAGACATTGTTGTTTATCTGTAAGTTTCATCCCATTATTGGGACGAAACTTCATGTGTGTGTCTTGACAGGTTTGTAGGGCATAAGAGCCGAAAGAGATGGTAGGATTGTGGGGGGAAGTATGTTTTTGGGCTTATTTATGGATTTGTTTTTTGTAGGCCATGTTTTTGATAAAGGTATCTGGGCTTTGCGAAGTTTGTGGGCTTTGAGAAGGTTGTGTAACTTTAAGGAAGTAGGGAGGAAGCTGTCTGGTACTTTGTAAAACTTGAGTATTTTGTGATAGAACTGTTTGTCTAGTACTGTATATTTTTTCAGCTCTGATAGATTGGCTTAGTAGCTTCTCTGTTTCTTCTTCGTCATTAGACGAAATACTCAATGGTGAAGAACTCTTTTTAAACTGTAGTTGTCTGATGACCATCTTCTCCTTTCCTTTCTTTTTTCTATCCATCTGAACAAAGTAATTTGTTAATATTTCGAGATATCAAATCTACTATCCCATTGTCTTTTCCTTTAATATGTTCGAATTGTATAGTATATCCACTACCCTGTATTATATTTTATAGATTTACCCATCTTGTCCTATTAGCCTTTTTACTTTGATTATTTTTAATAAATTTTACTATGGCTTCACAGTCTGTTCTGACTGTAAAATCTTTGTGTAAAAATAATTTAAAGTCTAGAATTTTTGTAGAAATATGTTGTTGTAATTCGATCTTTCCATTACCAATTTCTAGTCCTAAGAAAGATATTTTTCTTTTGAATAATTCCATCTTTTTCTTAGATACTAGTATCCCATTCTTTTTTATTTCTTCAAATACATGTTGTAGATGTGTTTTGTGTTCTTGGACTGTCTCACTTGCTACTAGTATATCATCGATATAAACTAGGCAAAATTTGTATTTAAGAAATATACTGTCCATAAATCTTTGAAATATTGAAGGAGCGTTCTTTAGCCCAAAGCTAAGAACATTCCATTCATATGACTTTGTATAGACTGTGTATTCTTTCCCTGTTGTACAAGCTGTCTTTGCAGATTTGCAATTGTTTCTTCTTGAGTTTTTATAATCTGTTCATGACTCATCTTTATAACCTGTGAAAAGGTTTGAACTTCTTCTGGTTCAATAAAAAAGCTGTCTATGCCAAAATGATATCTGGTAGTTTCTAAAGCTTCTGAGAAACTGTGATAACCTTTGTAAATGGGGCCGTGACACTGTATATACTTTGCAAATGTCTCTCATTTGTTAAAAATTCATATATGTATATATATATATATATATATATATATGGTAGAGATCAATTGTAAACCAATCTTCCATGTGTAAACCAATTAACCCAATAGAAAAAGACACCTCATATTTAATTTTTTTATTAAAAGGATATTTTGGTCAATTTAACATACCCATTATTTTTTAATATTTAAAGATTCCATCTAAATAACTTTCCCCCTTCTTTTTTGAAGTGTTAATAACTTTTTCATGCAATGTTATTTTTTTATAAAAATTACACCATTAAATAAAGCGTATTTTTATCTTTAATTCGAGTATAGTCTTGCTATATAATTTTTTTATTTTTTTTTAACGTTTGTAGCTATATACACGTAAGGAACATTTACATATATGTAATATAAACATAAATTTAATTGTTCAATATTTCACATTTTTTTAAAATATTCCCTCTATTTTTTATAATACTAATAACTTTTTGTACGATATTTTTGTTCATATACTATCTAATATATAAAAATTACATATATCGGAATATAAAAAATTACGTATGGTAATTGCATACTCTGCCTAATTTTTTAATAAAAGATTTCAGTTACTAAACTTACTTCTATTTTTTGAAAACATAACCCCTTATTTTTTTACATTAGTAACCTTTTTATATAATTATATTTTTAACATATTTTATTATATATGTAATATAGACATAAATATAATTATTCAAAATCCCTTCGTTTTTAGAACATTAATAATTTTTTATATAATGTTATTTTTTTATAAAAATTACACCATTAAATAGACTAATAGAGTATTCTTCTATCTTTAATTCTATTATACTTTTTCTATATAATTGTTTTTAACGTCTATAATTACATATATGTAAGAAACAATTAACTATAGTCTTGCTATAAATTTTTTATTATGTTAAATCTTGCATTTTGATAATAGCAATGTGACATCAACAACAATTTGTTTTATTATAAAATAAATGTAAAAGATTAACATTTATAATAAATGAAAACAGTTACATATATGTAATATACAATCACATACATATATAATATGAACATATATGTAATTGTTTATATTATATATATGTAATCTTATGTTATTACATATATATAATATCATATTACATATAAGTAAAATCTTGTAACATATATGTAATATCTTGTTACATATATGTATTACATTATTACATATATATAATAGCTGGTAACAGATTATAAAATAAGTAACCATATTTTATAACATCATTTTTACCAAAAATAATTACAAAATTAATACACTTTACATATGCATATGCATCAAAGATTAAAGTTTTCATATAAACTTTGCATATAAATGTTTAGAAGATTCAAATGCATGTGGCTTAAGGGTTAAAAGACAAAGATTCTTTTGGGTCAAATATAAATAAATAAGTGTTGTTGTGTGCAACATATACAAATAATTCATTTTATTTGTTATTTTTAAACAACGAATTCGTTTGTAATAAAAAAACTTTACACCAAAAGATTAGGGTTTTGAAATGAAATTAATTATTTTTATTAAAAAAAAACTAGCGACATATGTATTAACTTATCTTTTATTTATTTAGCGACAAATATGACTATGTTTTTTTTTGTTTTTAAATATGTCAATGAAAGTAGCAATAGGTTTAATTATTTAAAAAATAACGACATAAGTACTAAATTAACTTTTAATTTTTTGATTAAATATTTAATAAAAATATAACCATCTTTTAGTTTTAAATATGTCAATGAAAGTAGCAATAGACTGAATTATTATATTTCTTAATAAAATAGTTAACGATAGATATTATAAATTTATTGTTTAATTTTATATTTAGCAACATATTTAATTATTTAATTTTATATAAAGTGGCGAATTTAATAATTAACTAGTGGAATTCATCCGCGTTATGCCGCGAGAAATTGGTTTGTGACGATTCGTTTCGTTGCAGAACCGACACGAAACCGGCACTCGCATAGCAAAAGAAAAGCTAAAAAATAAGTCGCATACCCAAATGAATATCGGCAATTTTTTTACGCCTCTATCAAACAAAAAAAATACCATTACTGGTTCTTATAATGACGACGCCGTTATCGCTTCATTTCTTTACGGTATCTAACGAAACCGAGATCGATTACATGTAAATTTAGTATATGAAATTTTAAATAACATTTAGTATTTCTAAATATCTTAAGAAAAAAAAATTAATTTATAATAAATAAAATTTTAAATAGTTTTAACTTTATAATAAATAAAATTTTAATTACGTAACAATTTTATAGTTTTAAATAATAAATGGGTTAAATTTATATATATTAATAATGATTTAGTATAATAATTTAATATGTGGTTGTGAGTAGAGAGAAAAAAAAGTAAAACTACCATTACACCCTTTAATCATTCTTAGCTAATCATTTATTAATAAAAAATCATATTTAATTTGAACTACTAATTAAATTATTATGAAACTAAATGAATGGTGCAAAATTGGTTTTTTAGTTTACACAATAAAAAGTGGTTTACACATGATCATTTTCTTATATATATATATATATATATATATATATATATATATATATATATATATATATGGGATGGTTATAATAAAAACCCACTTGAGATAAAGAAACCCACGAAACCATGTTTTACATATGTAAAAAAAAAGACTTTTATTTTTGGGATGTATTGTACATTCAATTTTATCACTTTTGGTGAAAAAATTATAAAAAAGCGCCAAGCAGTCTTTTTTAATTTTTCTTAAAAAAACCTGACGTTTATTACATATGTAAATGCTGACGTATTGCATACATTATCACAAAAACGCAGATTATGATTAATTTTTACATATTTTTATTTCTTTTTTTATTCGACGCTTTTTTTTTTGCGAATAGGCTTGTATTTATTTTTTTTTGCGAATAGGCTTGTATTTATATAAATAATCAATCCCAAATTTAAAAAAAAATATTTAGAATTTTCTAGGGTTTAGTGGGTTTCTTCATCTCAAGAGGGTTTCCATTCTATACTTACCCCATATATATAGGGGGAAGGATTATAAGAACACTCAATGTTCATGAGAAAACCAAAAAACTATTTATTAAAGGTAAAAAATAATAAAAAAATCATACCTCAAAAAATAAATCAAAAATTAAAAAAGTGCTTTGGAGACCTTGTTTCTCACGTCGTACTCGTTCAAAAAAAAAGAACTAATTAAACGGATGGTCCTAGTGGTTTGATCAAATTACAGTTTTCGTCCCTAAGAATGAAAAGTTATAGATTTAGTCCAACATAGTTTGATTTTGTTACACTGACGGTCCCTAAAGTGGATGGATGTTAACTTTTTCGGTTAAGTGACAGTGAAATGACCAAAATACCCTTAACATTAAATGAATAAATAAAATAACAAAATGAATCAATTAAGTATTTAATTCATGTGGCCCCCACCACATTAAAACAATTAAGTGATTAACTTCTAGGGTTTTCAAACCCCATAGGCCCACACCATTTTCACAGCACCCTCCCTACGACCACCGGGTCGCCTCCGTACGCTCTCATCTCCGGCCTCGTTTTTGGACATCGTTTATGACCAACCCGCCACTATAACATCAGTCCACAACTGAGTATTGCTTGCCCTCAAGCAAAGTCTTTTGCTTCAAATCCACATTACAAATTATCAAACAATTGCTTTAACTAAACATAAGCTAGGTCCAAGGTCATGCAAGATTCATAAGAATTATACTATCAATAGATTTACAATCCAACAAACAATTGAAGACTTTTTTAAACACACAGAAACACTTGAACAAGCTTAACTCATTTTCAGTTATGGTTTGTATGCAACACACCCCTCACAATCAATCACTCCACTCAGTTTTATATCTGGACTAGCGATGATGTGCTAGTATTTTTCACTCAAAGCCAAACAATGAACCACATTATCATAAGCTTGCATATTGATCACATCTCCTCTTACTAACACAACTAAAACGCACAAATCAAAAGGTCTTTTAAGGGTTGTAATGTAGGCTAGGGTTACGAGTATGGATAAGGATTTTTAAAGTGGCTAAATGTGAGTGGAATTCAACTAATGAAACTACAAACCAACTCTAAAACTTTCAAATCTCTACTATGGGTATAAATGACCCATCAACACTAAAGTTCTTATACCTTCAAACTATCAAATGAAACTTGGGTTAAACTGACCCAATAACATCTTTTATTTTAACTCAAACTAATACCCAAAACCTTTGGGGAAATGTTGACCCAATACTATTTTTGTATTTCTTTTTTCATTTTTTTTTTCAATTACAACCGCAACTACAACAATCTAAGTTAATTGAATTCCAACCCACGGGTTTAAAAAGAAAAAGCTAAAAAGGTGAATGGGCTAATTGTAATCTCCAGGAAATTTCCCGCTTTTATTTTAACTTTTCCGGCAATGTAAGTTCATTATTTTGGTGAATCGCATTTATGAAGAACCTTAATTGCCTACTTCAAATTCATAAGTAATAAATATTTATGTTATATGCTTTGTAAATAATTGTCACCATCCTATTCCATAAATATACAGGTACATACTAAGTCATTTCTAAAACTATATATATACACACATGATATAAACAATTTATTATGAAAATATAACATTGCTAGTATTTTTAAATTATTAAATGTAAATAAAACAAATAAATATATAATTATATCTATAAACATATTAAATATGAATTATGATGAAATGAAGTCATGAACATAAAATTTATGAGCACTTAAGTTGAAATATGTTATGAAATTAAAAACTATTTTTCATATTTTGCAATCTTAATCCCTATAACAAATTAAATTTTGTAAATAAGCCCATGATACTACCCTATAAATAGACCCTCATTCTTCCCTCATTCTAACACCATATCAAGTTCTAATCCGTCTCTCAAGATTCAAAGTCGTTTCCATATTCATAAGTAAGTTCTTCTTATATTCTTGCTTGTTCATACTTTTCCTTTAAAAATCTCTCATAACTAGCTAGATCTATGATCCCTAACATGTTTATGTTATAATCATAGACCTATCCAAGATCAAAAGCCCTATTTTAATTAAAATTGTGTCAAACTTTTATTTAAAAGCTTGGTTGATCATTCTTACTCCTTTCAATTTCAAAAATTATGTTTTTGCTAAAAATCCTTATTTTCAAGTTAAATTATTTAATATTCAAATTTCTATCTTTACATAAACTTATATTTTCACTTTAGCCCAAATACTTTCCAAAAACACAAACTAAACTTGGTTAAGTATGCAAATAGAGTAAATTTCAAACCAGTATGTAGTTATCTGGCAAACATTAAAGTTCTGGCTATGAAAAGACGGGGTTCTGATCCGACCAACTCTTTCCTGGAAACTTTTCTGTTGGAGTTACTACTCTGGAATGATAACCATTCTAGTGTACAACAACCACTTTCAACTAATTATGATTATGATTATAAACTCATTTCTTTATAAATATTTATACAAACTTTTATATAATTTATTTTTATTATATGAGAACATTTAAAACCCAATTCTATACTTTTAATTAATAATTAATTATGGTTTAATTATTAATTAATTAAAACATTATTATACTTTAAATTTTGGTTTAATTACCAACTAATTAAATCATTATTTTTAACACTTGTTTTTCATAAATCAAATGAAAGGTTTCATTCATTTATTTATGTAGTAAACTATTTAATTACTCAACTAATTATTACTCATTTATTTATTCATCTATCTATCTATTAATTTATGCAATTACAAATAAAAGAAAACTAGTCATTTATTTATTTGTGTATTTATTTACTAACAAAAGAAACCTAATTATTTATTCATACGTTTATATAATTATTACAAACAAACAACATCGTTATTAATTCTTTCACTTATTACAATACAAATATTTATCAAAGATTTACATAAAATATTATTTGCAAATCAAATAATTATTTTTATTATTAAAATGAGGACACTCACATCAATCTCCTCGCACAATAGGATTCTCTATTTCAGTTGTACAAATCATTGATATATATATTCCATCAAACATAGGTTAACCTTGTGATTAGCTAGAACATTTGTGCAATATACTTGTGTGACATCCAAGCTACTCATTGCAAGGTGAGTTTACATAGCCCCTTTTTACTGTTTTTTCTTTTGGGGTGAAACATGTTATCAACTTTATCTATTTAAACAATTCAATATCTATGTTCTTGTGCTTGATCTTTATGCTTTATATTTGAACTACTTGGTGACCATTGCATGTGTTTCATGCCAGTACATTCATTAACTTGCAGCCCAAGCCTAAGGTAGTACCTAACATGATCATTTATATGGGAAACTGAAACTATAACTTACCACAAGACCTTGGCGGGTTTTGTTGGGTATCAACTATAACTTGGAGTATCCGCTTGCTCCTTTTTTCAAAATGGCAATCAGTGGGATTGCGTATCTAGTTTTCTATTATCAGGCTTGAATTATACGCTTGGAACCTTGTATGTTTTCACATATATGCTTTAGACATGCTTTGAACATATTGAATTGTAAACCTATACTTAACTTTTGTTTGGTGTCAAAACCTATGTTACTCACCAACTACTTGTAGTTGACATTTACTCACATGTTTCAGGTGCACCAGTTTGAGGACACTACTTGATCACTTAGGACATTGGACCTAGCTCTATTAAAGATAAAATTCAACTTATGTCATGTTTGAACGCTTTATTATCCATTTCTACTTGTAACGGATGCGTTTAATTTTGATGAATAAATATTGTCACATTTAATAGATGATCGTGTGCTTATGAACAACCGCGTCAGCCCCGGCGTATAATCCGCCGCCGGCCGGGATGTGACACTAATGTTATGGGTTTTGTAAAAAGAAAAGGTATAGGCTCAGAGTGGACATCTAGTGGATATTAACGGGTAAAGGTATAAAAATTGCTAAAAATAAAAAGGTTTCTCCTAATGCCTTTATCATTTTTGTGTATCAACACTATGCAAGTTCTAAAATATGAAATAAAGTGGCCAAACACTCAAATAAAAGAATATATATGTCATTTGGCTCAAAATCTCACAAAAATGGTGGAAAATAGGTTACCGACATGTGCATGCAAACCATCACCTCCAACTTTGTTACTCCCGAATTCAACATTTCTAATTTTTTTTTATCATTTATTGGAAAGACTTAATCAAGTACTTAGTGAATCAACCATGACCAAAGACCTCCGACAAATACTTTTTAAAACAATCATTCAAAAATTTGTATGGTTTCATTGATTTCCCACATCCCCACACTTGAACCTTACATTGTCCCAATGTAAATAGTTATGAAATATAAAAGTGTGGTTTGTGGGTGCAAAAACATATTCAATACCCCAAACCTCCAAAATTCTTCAATAATTTCCAAACCATATGCACCAACCCAAGCATCACCCACATTCACAAGAAAACAAAACAAAATAGTTTAACAAAACAACCTAAAGCACACAAAACACACCAAAAGAAATAAAATAAAATACTTCAAATACTGCAAGAAAACGATAAAAATACGTGGACCTGTTCGAACCGCTCAGCAACATCAGGAAAAGCTATCTTGACTGTTCTGCTCCTCATCATCATCCTCACCATCATCTTCATCATCAGCAGCATCATTGCCCGGCTTGTAAGGCTAATATGCTTCCGGTCTAGCATCATATGGTTCCTGCTGCAGCGGTTGACCAAAAACTGACTCATATAACGATCGAGTCATATCTCTCATGTTGTTCAACCTTCCTTGAGATGCTCCACTCAAGCCTTGCCCACTTGCATCCGATGTCGGGTACGGTGCCATCCACTCAGAATGATGGCTTTGTGGGTACCGCTGGTATGTATCACCCAAGTCATAAGGAGTCAAAGACTCCCAATTAGTAGGAGCTGGATGTGAAGAGTATGGTACGCCCTGATGATAGTCATTGTAATGACGCACTTCTTCATGGTCCCTAAAATTCCTGTTGATCTCCTCCTCCTTAGACCACATCATTCCCATCCTGAACCTCCTATCTTCTTCCAAACTCTGCGTCTTCCTGTCAAACATAATACGTGGGGGCTCTTCCCAATTTGGGTAACTTGTTAGACGGGCTTGCTCTATCACCTCGGTGTAGGATTGGGTGTAATCAGCACCATACCCAAATCCATAGCCGAACCCATAACCTGCACCACTTGTCCCTATATTTGGTTCTGTAGCACCAAGATCTTCATTTTCCACATTCATCTCGTCCTCCTCCGACACATCACTTCTCAATTCTTCTAAAAACCTTGTTGTTGTAGTGTTAGTCAACACATGAGTTCTTGCTGTCAACTCATATCTCCAACTTCCTTGTTGCAACGACTTTATGGTGTAAGGTTTATGCTTGATTTTTAACACCGCAGGTCTTCGTGGCAATACCTTTGCCCATTTAAGGAACTTTGACAACAAACGACAATGAGGAATAACCATCATCTCTCTCTCTCTTCGCGTGATTCCCAAATGTTCCACATAATTAGCTGTTTCGATGACATAATTGGGGAACCCGCCAATAGTGCATGTAGAACCATAACTCCATAAAAGCGCACCTTGGTCTTATCCCCCGTCCTAGGGACCACATTCAATGTTACAAATACCAACAATAGTTTGGGAAGTGGTTTCAACATGTCTCTTCTCAACACTAACCTGAATATATCACAACTGTCATCCACAACAAAAAGTGCTCTTATCATGTTTGCCCAAACTGTTTACGAATCACTTGAGCCTTCAACTTGTCATCAGAGATATACTCATATGGTTCATTATTCTCTGCTCCGGAATCAAAGTGGGCAATCTTGTCGATGGCATAAAATGACAAGTCTGCTTGTTTCCCATTCACTATACCCCTCAAACTTGTAGTTTGGGGTGGATTGTCTCCTTCTATGCGTTGTAGATTCGACATCCACTCCAAGATTGCTTCACCATAAACATCATCAATTCCATCATAATGGAAAGCAAGACTTTCTTCCCAACCAAATCGCCGAAAGCAATTAACAATCCCATATCTCTTGAAATCTGGCTCTTGGATATGCTTTTCACATGCGAATAAAGATTCAAACCCACCAGCCGGGTTTTTTACCTTGTCCATATAAAGATCTTTCTGTTGTGCATATGGGAAAAATGGTAATTGAATGGGTTTCTTTCACACTGTGGGTCCAACCTCTTCAAATTCATGGGCACTTTCCTCCTCATTTCTTTCGTGCAGAAAAACAGTGTTTCGTGCCCTCTTTGACCTACTTCGTGATGATGACTCACCCACTTTTCCTTTGCCTTTGGTAGACTCTTTTGTTCTTGCCATTGTTCCTACAATTACACCAAGCACACATAAATAAAAGAATTCACCAAGAATCGAACTTGTAACAATTCTTCATAAATATTGCTAATTGAATTCACTCTATGCTAACCTTTTATCATTTGAAAACAAGATTTCCACTAAAATTAGGGATGCTATTTTCATCAAAACAAGTTTACATGTTATTTTAAAATTTCAAAATTTCTTCCAAAATCTTAATCAAGTCCTAATTCAATTAGCAACACCGCAATTATTTCCAATGCTTCAACAATGGCATCATTCAACCCACAAATTCTAACTTTAAATCATCCCTCCCAAGGTACACAACAACACAACTACTTCAATTATCAATAATATAACATCAATTCACATTCAAACATATACCTTCAAGTAACCAATGATTGTAATACAAACGTACCTTTTGGGTTTAGAATTACATTTGTTCCTTTCACTACACACAAAAGCCACAAAATTTTCGAAATCCTAGAATTTCGGGTCTCTCAACTATGGTCGATTCGTTGAATTCCGCTTGGTAGGGTTTACTTCTCTTGTAAAGTTATGCAAAAACCCTCAACCAATTTTTGATTTTGAGGGAGAGATGGTGGATTAAGGAAGAAGAAGATGAAGATGGATGGAGGTTTTTAGAGAAGAAGATGGAAGAGAAGGTAGGTGATAATGAAGAAAGAAGAGAGAGAAAGATGATTTAATTAGAAAAAAAAACGTTTTTTTTTTTTTTTTTTAATTTTTTTTATATATTCGGACTTACCTGCTGTCGTGAGGCCGATCCACGCAAAAAACCGTTCCGGCGTAAGCTTACGATGGGGGAGCGTAGCCTTACGCTGTTCACCTGATGCTTCTGCCTTTAAAATCCCTTCAACGTTGGCTTACGCAAAACCAGCATAGCCTTACGCCGTGACAGCGTAGGCTTACACTGGTCTGGTTTTTCCCTGTGTCTTGAAATAACACCGGCATAAGCTTGCGTCGTATCAGCGTAAGCTTACGCTGAACCTGTTTTTGGTCTTTTTCGTGCTTTTTCCAGCTCCCTACTTGAATGTGTTTCGTCCCTGAAACACCGACATCCACTGTAACCTCATACTTTCCGCCTTCCTTGATTCTTGCAAAAATTGAACACAAAAACAAAACTAGATTAGCTACAAAAATAAAATAACTAAACATAACTTAAACAAAAACATCACACAAGCCGGGTTGCCTCCCGGTTAGCGCTACGTTTAATGTCCTCAGCCCGACACTCCTTCATGGTGTTACTCATACTCGTCCTTCACCAAGCTCAATAAGAATGCTTCAACTTGGTTTGTTGGTCCATTGATCTCGTTGAGTTCGAGATATGGCTTCAATCGATGACCATTCACAACTTGCCTCAAGTGATCCTCAAAATCTTCAATCTCTATATCTCCATGATCAAAAATGGTCCCGTCCATTTGCTTTTCAATTTTCTTGGAAAGAACTTCAACCTTGAATTGTAAAGCCACACTCTTTGGCCCACTTCAAACTCTTTCTTCCGAAGCTTGGCATCATGAACCGCCTTCATCTTGTCCTTGTAAGCAGATGCACAATCATATGCCTCATTTCTCAACTCTTCCAACTCATTTAAATTTAGCTTCCTTTCCTTTCATGCAACATCATAATCCACATTAACCTCTTTGAAAGCCCAAAACGCCAGGTGAGCTAGCTCTACCGGTAAGTGACAATCTTTTCAATAAATCAACTGGTGCGGGGTCGTGCCAATAAGGGTTTTGTAAGCCGTTTGGTAAGCCCATAAAGCATCGGTCTATTTGGTTGACCAATCCTTTCGGTCCGCCCGGACAGTTTTTTGTAAAATATCCTTTATTTGCCTATTAGACACTTTCACTTGTCCGCGTGTTTGGGGATGGTAGGGAGTTGCTATTCTATGATCCATGCCATACCGTTTTAGTAATTTGCCAAATTTAAAATTTTTGAAATAAGATCCTCCAGCACTTATAATGACACGGGGAATACCAAATCTTGAGAAAATGTTTATTTGGACAAAGTTACACACAAAGGTATGGTTGTTCGTCTTAGTGGCTATCGCCTCGACCCATTTAGATACATAGTCGACCGCCACCAAGATATACAAATTGCCAAAAGAGTTTGGGAAAGGTCCCATAAAATCAATTCCCCAAACATCAAAGATATCAAGGACGAGAATTGGTTTCATGGGCATTTCGTCTCTCTTGGAGACGCTCCCTAACTGTTGACATTTGATGCAATGTTTCGTAAACTCAAACGCATCCTTAAACAAAGTTGGCCAGAAAAGACCACATGAAAGAATTTTGTGTCCTGTCTTTTGGCCACTGAAATGGCCTCCACATGCATAAGAGTGCACATGTGCTAGCACACTTGGAATTTTCTTCATTCGGCACACATCTTCTAATCATTTGATCCGTTCCCACTTTAAACAAATCCGGTTCTTCCCAAATGTATTGCTTTGCTTGGGACAAAAAGTGGGTCTTCTTCTTTTTCACCCAATGGCTTCGAATTGCACCTGTTGCCCAAAAATTTACAATGTTACCAAACCACGGTACAAATGAAACAAACATAATATGTTCATCAGGGAATGATTCGTTTATCACTATCATGGACTCTTCATCATCAACCATAATTCTTGATAAGTGGTCGGCTACCACATTCTCACTCCCCTTTTTATCACGGATCTCCACATCAAATTCTTGTAACAACAAGATCCATCTTATGAGCCTTGGTTTAGAATCCTTTTTCTCCATGAGGTATGTGACAGCACTGTGATCAGATAATGATGTTGCTTCCCCATATATAGGACCTAAACTTGTCTAATGCATATACTACCGCAAGTAATTCTTTTTCGGTTGTGGTATAATTTAATTGAGCATCCGAAAGAGTTTTACTCGCATAATATATGGAAACGGGTTTCTTCTCAACCCATTGTCCCAACACGGCCCCAACCACATAGTCACTAGCATCACACATGATTTCAAATGGGAGTGACCAATTTGGTGATTGTAAGATTTGGCCTCCACCAATTTCTGTTTCAAAATGTTAAAAGCATGGATACATTCATCGTCAAAAACAAAGGGTGCATCTTTTAAGAGTAATTTACATAATGGTTTCGTAATTGAGCTAAAACCCTTAATAAACCTCCTATAAAATCCCGCATGTCCCAAAAATGATCTAATGCCTTTAACATTCGTGGGATGAGGCAAAGTAGATATAACTTGAACTTTCGCATGAACTACCTCAATCCCACGACTCGAAATCACATGACCCAAAACTATCCCTTCTTGGACCATAAAATGACTCTTTTCCCAACTCAAAACCAAATTTGTTTCAACACATCTTTTTAAAACTTTTTCTAATTGGTTCAAACATGAATCAAAAGATGTACCAAAAATGGAAAAATCATACGTAAAAATCTTTAAAGACTCCCCCACCATATCTGAAAAGATACTAATCATACACCTTTGGAAGGTGGAGGGGGCATTACATAGTCCAAACGGCATTCGCCTAAATGCAGAAATGCCATAGGGACAAGTAAAGGTTGTCTTATGTTGATCCTCGGGATGTATAGCAATTTGGTTGTAACCCGAATAACCATCAAGAAAACAATAATATTTCTAACCTACGAGTTTTTCCACAATTTGATCAATGAACGGTAATGGGAAATGATCTTTGGAAGTAGCTGCATTCAATTTCCTGTAATCAATACAAATTCGCCACCTGGTTACCGGCCGAGTGGCTACTTCCTCACCAGAGTCGTTCTTGACGACTTGAATGCCCGCCTTTTTGGGCACGGTTTGTGTTGAACTCACCCATGTACTATCAGAAATTGGGTAAACGATTCCCACGTCCAACCACTTGAGAACTTCCTTCTTCACGACTTCCTGCATATTTGGATTTAACTGCCTTTGTGCATCATGAGATGGTGCAACGGTATGATCCGTGACAATCTTATACATAACAATTGAAGGACTAATACCCTTCAAATCCGCAATACTCCATCCGCCTTATGGGCGGCTAACACCTTCATCAAAGCCTCATCTTGTTCCTTTGTCAAATTCGATGCAATGGTCACCGGGAGAGTGTCGTTTTCTCCTACAAATGCATACTTGAGGTTCTTTGGCAACTCCTTCAACTAGACCTTTGGGGGTTGCTCTAAGGAAGGCTTCAACTTTGTGTCAATGTGTTCGGGTTAACTTTCTACTTGGTGAGTCCACGGTGGTCTCCCATCCTTAATTGTCATTGCTTCAACCCATTTTTCCTCTTCTTCAAGTTCCTTGCTTGTCTCAACCTGTAACCTGTCACATGAAAAGCATGTCTCTGTGGTGCTATCCTCGTTTACAATAGAATCGTAAAGAGGAATGCACCCGTCAACAATGTCCGCCATAAAGCATTCATCATTGACCAGAGAGTTAGATGTATGTGAAAAAACATTTAATCTCAACTTTCGGTTCCCAAATGTCATGTCAACCGTTCCACTTCGGCAATTAATTTGGGCATTTGCGGTTGCCAAAAACGGTCGACCAAGGATAACCGTAAGTTGTTTTGTTCTATCATATGAGACATAATCCAACACTAGAAAGTCCACTGGAAAATAAAAATCTTCCACCTTCACAATAACATCGGTCACTATTCCTCAGGGAAGCTTAGGCGTTAAGTCAGCCAAAACCACGGTAGTGTCGGCCTTCCTAAGAGGGCCAAAATCATATTGGTCATAAAGGCTCCCCGGAAGAATACTAACACTATCTCCAAGATCTAGGAGTGCCCTTTTATTTTGAAATCACCTACTTGAATAGATATAATAGGCGCCCCCGGATCTTGTAGTTTAGATGGAAAAGCACCCGATAAAATAGCATTCACATTAGCGGTTACATAAAGTTTCTTTGGGAATTTATGATTCCGCTTTTGTGTACACAATTCTTTCAAGTACTTTGCATAAGCTGGAATTTGTTTAATGGCATCCAAAAAGGGTATGTTAATTTTGACCTGTCTAAACATCTCCCACATTTCTTCTTGTTGTGGTTCTCTTTTATTTACCATTTTTGCTTTAGATGGTTTAACTAATGCCTCGGGATAGGGAACGGTCCCACCTGTCATATCCTTACCTTTAGAAATAGGTGACTCATATCTAAAAACCGGTTTAATTTTTTCAAAATTTTGAGTAATTGGTTTTTTAGCATTAACAAATTCCACTTCGCCTTCACTTTCCTCACCCTCAATAACATCCTCCACCACCCTTTCAACCAACTGTGGTGGAGAATCAATTTTGTTATCAATAAACTTTCCATTACGAAGAACCGTAACTTTACTTACATTTGCATTGGTTGAACTCGACCCTTGATGTTGCGGATTTAAAGTAGTGTTACTCGGTAGCTTCCCCCCACCTTGCTTTAACAAAGCTATTTCTTCGGCAATTTGCCCCACTTGTCTTTCCAATGCCAAATGAGACTTGTCTCTCACTTCATTCTCCTTCTTTGATTCTTTCATCATCTCCAATAGTAAATCCAACTTTGAATTAACCGCATCATCACCCCCCGCTGATCCACCTTGTTGTTGATGGTCTTGATTGTAATTCCTTAAGGGGTAATTTGTGTTTCGGTTATTGTTATAAGAGCTCCTTTGGTAACCACCCGAATTATAGTTCCTTTGTTGACGCGGTTGATATGGGGTTGATGAGGTGTTATGGTTCACACCTTGAAAGTTGGGGTTCATTTGGTTTGTCACGTTCCCATACTTGAAGTTAGGATGGCTTCTCAACCCCGGGTGATAGTTGTTCGAGTTCATGTCATATTTCTTCCTATCACCATACACTTGATTCACTTCTTCTTGTCTCCCTTCTTGAAATGGGCACTCTATGGTTTTGTGGCCTAAATCTCCACAATCTTCATAAACATCAAATCGAGCTTTTACTCCCACCACTTCTTTCTTCTCGCCTTTCCTCAACAATGCCAACTCTCTCTCCATAGACGCCAACCTTTATTTTGTTTCATAATCCGGGACGGATTTAGAAATCGGGTGTTTAGTTCTTCTACTAGTCGATGCTTCGGCTTTGGAATTTTGGCTCATCCTTTCTAAGAAATCTCAATCATCTTCTTCTGGATTAGACAACAATGTCCCATTACTTGTGGACTTCTAGTACTTCCTGTCCTCTTGAGCCAAACCATCCACAAAACACTTCACTAGTTCCCACAACTCGATTTGATGATGTGGGCACTTCCTCAATAGTTCTTTGAAACGTGTAAAGGTTTCATGTAAAGGCTCACCTGTTTATTGTTGAAAGGTTCGAATCTCAATTCGGGAGTCATCCGTCTTCACAACCGAATAATATTCATCCAAGAAGACTTGTTGCATTTCATCCCATGTGTGGATTCTATTAGCCGGCAATGTGATGAACCATTGCTTTGCTCGATCTTTGAGGGAAAACTGAAAAAGTCAGAGTTTGACCTCATTTTGGTCAAAGTTTTCTTCCCCAATAGTGCCACAAATGGGGGCAAACTCGGCTAGATGGGTGTATGGCTCTTCGGTAATCATGCCATGAAAATGTAGGAGTACGTTGATATAATTTGGCCTTGACTTGAATCGTCTCATTCCAGGAATTGGTGGAACGATTGGAGAAGCATTATCCGAAATAACCGGTCGAAAGCGACCATTAACTCCACCCATAGGGGCTACCGGTTGTCTTCGGTTTTCGTTGTTGTAGCCCCCGTTAAATCTCCTCCCTTCTTGTCTAGGAGGATAAACAGGTCTCTCGGGTCTACCCGTTCGACCCATTTGTTGTCTCGCCCTTAGGTGAACATAATTCACCTCGAAAATCTTGCCCCTCATTATATTCTCTAAATTGACTATGCTCACCATCTTCATACTCATAGTCTCCAAACCCATTACCATTCCCGACATCTTCATTATCATCATACCCAAAGTATTCACCATTGCCATCTTCCCAGCCGTCGTCATTATCGTTTCTTGGTTGAGCTCCAAATATGTTTCCAAGAGGGGTTTGATTTTGTTGTAGTCCCCTCCTTCCTTGGTAAGCGGGATTGGAACGGATGTTAATGGGTTGGTTTTGTTGAACTCGAACCAACCCACGAGGTTGATTGTTATTAATAGGTATGGATGGGGTTGGGGATCGGTGAGGTGGAGTTAGTGGGCGGTTAGGAACTGGGCCTCTGTTTGGAGTTAGGCCACGGTTTCTCATGCTAGTTCCAGAATGACTGCTTCGGCTATCCATAGATGATGGTTTTGATGAAATGGGTTGTAAATATTGTTGTTGGGTTCGGTTTTGCCTTGCTATCCTCTCAATTTCTGGTTCAAAAACGAGCGGTGAAGTCCTCCCGGATGAACGGGTACGCATGCACTAATCTGTCACCTACACACACAAACAAACACCACGCGTAACACAAAAATAGACGAAGAATAACTAAACAAAACAAGTAACAAAAACAAGTAAACAAATAGTCACAAAAGTCAACTAAAATAAAACACCAAGCGCACACACTCCCCGGTAGCGGCACCAAAATTTCATCGGTGTCGAAGCGACCGGTCAAAGATAGAGAATTAGTGTGTCCTAATCACCTTAAACTAGTTAGGGTAAGAAGGGTGTCGAACCACGAAGAGTTTATGGTCGGTGCTTAACTTCAATTGACAAAGTGATTTATGAAGTGACAATGGGTCTTTCTGACCAAACACAAGCAATGATTTAGGTGAAACTTATCAAACTCAACAAACAAGGATTATCAAGTAACAATTATGATCAATAGTAATCAAGTACCAAACAAATGATTTAGATTGTAACAATAATTAAAAAGGAATCACGCCCGGGTTTTAAGTTCACAAGTAATTAGGGATTATCACACCAACATATGAGTTCAAGCAATCAAATGGTTATCCAAATCAAATTGACCAAATCTAACCAAGAACATCAACATTCATATATCATCGGAAAATAGTGTAAGACAATATTCACGAATAAAATCGAGACAAATGTATGCAATATAGAATTAGATTAATCAAAAGATTCAACACAAATCAAAGTTCATAGCAATTATAATCTAACGGGGTCAATGGTGCAAGAATTTATCGCCCAAGAACTGCCCTAGAAAGATGATTACAAATTTGGGGAAGAAACCCCCAAATAAACTCTCCAAATCGGCAGTTTCCCAAAAATCCGCTTCAAAATAACGTAAATGGCGTAAGCCTACACTGGGGTGGCGTTAGCTTACGTCGCACCCTTGGAAGCTGCTGTGAATGAAATGGTCAGGCGTAGGCTTACGCTAGGGGAGTAAGCTTACGCTGTGTGGCATAGCCTTAAGCTGGGGAGCGTAGGCCTACGCTGGTGTCAGAGTTTCCTCCATTTTTCTCTGTCTCCCTTCCAACTCTTGCATCTCTCGCATAATATCTTTTAAAATCACACTTTAAGCTTACAACACATGCACATGCATAGCTACACAAAACCTTTGTATTCCCCATATTAATTTGCATAAATATAACATATTTCACCCTTTAATGCACAAAACTTTGGTCGCCTATCAATAGCCGCCTCTCCCTACCGTTCCACTATTACAACCACCATGACCAAACAAAGCCGTCGTCGTCGCCGGAGTCGCCACCACTGGCCTCCTTCGTCGTCAATGAATATGGTGCAGCGGGTTTCAGGTTCTCAACCCATAAATCAGTTCATGTGTTCCTCCACCATCACCTCCTCCCGGAACATCATAGTCGTCTCCATCGTTGTCTTCCTCCACCGTCACCTCCTCCCCGTCTCTTATGAAATCCGTCGCCGCCGACTTCGTATCCACCCCCATTAGATAAAGCCAACGTCCTGGAGCAAAAAGAAAATCATAACACATCTTGATTAGTCCCTCGTCGGAGAAGGAAGTTTAGCCGGAGATGGAGGTTTAGCCGACGGCGGTCGCCGGAAGTAACTAAGGGGTTTCTTCCCACGTGATGAATTGCCAAAACCTCCAGGTCTTGAATGTGAGTTAGAACTCATTAACAGGGTTTCTTCCCACCTGGGTATTCCAATTAGAGCTAAAGGCTTTTGATAGTTTTGATTTGAGCTAAAGGCTTTGGATAGTTTTGATTTGAGCGTGAATCGTTTAAATGGATGGTGATTGATTTGAGCGTGAGCCTCTTCATCACCGTTCTCTACCTCAGAGTCTGATCCACAATGTCCAGGTCATCAGCCGCAGTCCTGTTATCCGGCGGCGATTTCAGCAGCTCCCCGGGCACATACACGAATTCTGGCAAACACGATGGTTATTGAATCGATCGCCACCATCCTCACCAACCGCTTCTCCGGAAGTGACGGTAGTTGTAGCCGGAAATAATAGTGGTCATAGGTTTAGAGAGAGAGGAAGATGTGTGTGGTGGAATATGGGGCCCATGTTTTTAACATATAAATATAGGGACGAAATCCGTAATTTGACCAAACCACAGGGACCATCCGTGTAATTAATTTTAAAAAAAACTTGAAAAGTAGTGGGTTTAGCTTTTGGGTTTAGTTTAGCTTTTAGGTTAGGTTTTTGGAGGGGTGGGGGTGGGGTGGGGGGTTTAGGTTTTTAAGGGGTGGGTGGGGGGTTTAGGTTTTTGGAGGGTGGGTGAGGGGGTAGGTGGGGTGGGGTTAGGTTTTTGGGTGGGGGTGGGGTGGGGGTTCAGGTTTTTTAGGGTGGGTTAGGTTTTTGGGTTAAGTTTAGGTTTTTGGAGGGGTGGGGTGGGGGGTTTAAGTTTTTGGGGGGTGGGTGGGCACTACAAGAAAACGAAGCTAATGCAACCCCTATAAAATGTTACATTAGGCCTTGAAAAGTTGCAATAGGTCTAATGTAACCTTTTATCGGGGGCTGCATTAGAAGCAGTTGCATTAGATCTAATGTAACATTTTTAAGGCCTAATGTAACCTCTTTTATAAAGTGTTGCATTTACTATTCACATGCAATCTTTTTAATATGCAACTTTTTTACATTCTAATGCAACTTTTTTTACTATAAAATGCAACTTTTTTAATACTCAAATGCAACTTTTATTATAGTTTAGTTACAAAAATGCAACTTTTTCTACATTTAAATGCAACATTTTCTATACTTAAATACAACCTTTATTATAGTTTCATTACAAAATGCAATCTTTTTTTCATAGTAAATCCAACATTTTTATAAATTTTAGTTACAACAAATGAAACTTTTTTTACATCCAAATACAACTTGGTAACATAAATTCAATTGTTATTAACTAATATGCATTCAATCGCAATTACACTAAAACAATAACAACACAAATATCATTGATAGTCAAATGGTGTACTTTAACATATTTGTCTAAACTCAAATAACAATATAGTAAACACAAAGTGTCAATTACAACAATAAAGATAAATGAAAACATTCTACTCATCTCGATCTCCAACTGGTAGTTGTTTCATAACCTTTCGCAACATAGCTTCCAAGTTTTGTCGCTTGCTATCAATATTTTTTGTATAGCTTCGAGCTCGGCTTTTTTTCTTTCATGATCCTCTTCAAACTCTACGCATTTCCAGCAACTCGTTTTTCTTAACTCTGGCGTTGCTTTGAATGATTCCATCACCCCCTTCAAAATCATGTATGATGTGCAAGCACCATCTACTAAACTATAATAGTTATCTTTGTTTATTACAACTAGAATAGGATCTACCGTAGCGCTGTTATCCTCTATAGGCATATATTTCTTCATTTGTTTCTGTAATATTGTCCACAAAAATATATCAAGTTCATGCCTTTCCTCAACAACATTTACCTATTTCTCAACTTCACATTAAACCCATGCTTCCAGTTGATATCTGCTGCATGAACTTCAACCAAGAATTACAAGTCAAAATACATGACAAATAAATGTTTTTAACATGGTTTATTGCCTTTGTATTTGATCCACAACATGCTAACAACACCTGACAGCAACCTGCAACACAATACAAAACATGACAACACTTGAAAGTTCATAATGCAATTCAAAAAGCAAATTTGGATCAGTTTCGTTGTATCAGTCAGTCGCAGCATGCTTAACTGAAGCTGATACCGAACCATCAGTTATTACTAGCCCTCAAAACCAAACCGTCTTAACATTCAAATCCACAAAAGTTAAACCCGATAACAACTTGATTTAAATTAAAACTGCATTTCCATTGTTTCTAAATATTCATAATGTACCTACAGGAATTTACACCATCAAGTAAACTAGTAAATAGTTTATGATGGAACAAAACTGCTAACATATTCGATAAAGAAACACAGGGCCTTATTAACATCTAAAACAAACACAACAAATAATTTATTTTACACAACCATTAACATATAACACCGGGTGATACAAAAAGTACTGCAAATAGGTGCTTTAGGAAATGATATGACCTGCTTGAGATAGATCTTGCACTCTAGCAGTCTGAGGAGCATGATGCAACAAAAGTATGTTTACTCTTACCCAACTTTCTGTGTGCAAAAAGAGAACTCAGATCAACTTATTTTATGACATTATAACTAATTTGCTTGGCATGAATATTAATATAAGATCAACTTACCTTACCCTTTTGTTGTGCTCTGAATGTCTATAGATGTGGGTCTTTGAGTGATTTTTTAGTGGCCGGGTCATGTCATGTTTCTAGATTAACCAAAAGAGGTAAAAATTTCATCGAACTATATAAGTGTCTATAAGTGCTAGACGCCATATATACATACACATCAAAATATAACACAGAGAGCATTTATATACACTATACACACATAACATATATAAACACTCTATCATCCTAAGTCCGACCCGAATCCCCCAAGTTCTTACTCTTGGTCTTCACTAATTTACATGTCCAGAAGAAAAATCAATGCTATTTATCACAAAGATGAAGAATCATAGCAGCAATATTTTATCATATATATATAGATACAAAGAATATAAATACATAGACAGAAAATAACACACAAGGCATTACACACAAACATCAAAAAAACACAAACTATATACAAAAATAATTTACATACATACACACAAATCTGATTCACATGTTTTATACGTGGCAAATATGAATTTAACAGATTATATACACTGACATAATACATATATATATACACACACATGATCACAACATATATACACACACGTTGTTTAATAGACATCACAACGACTCAACTGTAAATTTCATAAGGTATGACCACAACTCAGTAAATGTAGAGATGCATTCAAGGTTTGCTAACCATATATCAATGATTTAAACCTTAAAGTAAACCCCTATAACTGCAAATTTAGAGATGTATTAAAGATTTGCTAATCATATATTAATGATTTGAACCTTAAATTTAAGTTTTTATCCATTCAGAAATTTCATCTATCAGTTGGTGAGTTACCGTTGGCCGTTAGAAACACATACAAAACAGTTTTTCACCATTCAGATGCAATTAGATATATTAAGAAATATACCTGCAACAACAGACAATCTGGGCTACTTGTTTTTAAGCCTATGTGCGGAAGAATCAAAGATGGAGAAACCGAAAATTCCCTAAGAAGGTGGAGATTAACGGTTGTTTATCTCTAAATGATTCATGCAATGCATCTTTTTTTGCCTGCAATTGTATGGATTACAAGTAAGTCGTGATTTTGTTCAATTGTATGAACTTTAATTTCAAACAATGGAATTTATTATAATTGGCTATAAACTCCACAGCTACCCTCACTAACAAATGAAGTGATTAAAATCCTACGCTCTAACTCCCAAACCCTAATTTGAAGAGAACATACCTGTTTCAAGCAATCTGTTTATTAAATTGAGTGATTGCTTGATCGCAGATCCTGAGGTCGTCATCCAATCGTCCAAAATCCCGCAACAAAAACCCATGATTATCGATCATCGCCGAATTCGAAACCTTTTAAGCCCTAATGTGTGACTCAGATTCGCTCTTCTTGGATAAATAAGTAGAGACCGTAGCTTCAACGGATCAAAATAAGCATAGGAATTAAACGTAATCACGACAAAATAAACATATCATATAAACGTGGACTGACCTCTATGATTTAGGGGTTTTGGACATGAATGGATTCAACCCCTCAACCCCAGATGAAAATGATCTATGATTTCTAGGTTTTGTAGATGAAAGGATTCAATCCCAAACAACAAAATCTACATTGATTCTACTTGAAGGCTGAAGCAGAAACATGGATCGATTTTGGGAAGGGGGTAGATTAAAGAGGGAGGAGAGAAATCAATTTTTGAGCGGTGGGAACTCATTTTGGTTTTTTTTTTAATTTCGCAGTTCAAAAAAAATGGAGGCGGGAGATAAAACTTTTGGAAAAAAAACTAAGTGAAGCAAGAACACAAAGATTAAATATAAACTATTTATATATATTAATTAATAACTTTGATGATAAAATATTAAAAATATAACCAAAGAAAGTTATAAATTACAAATAAGTTTATAACATTAAAATATTTAAGTAGTATTCCTATTTTATAATAATGCAAAATTTCTAATAAAAGTTGTGATTTATCATAAAACTTGTAATTTTTCAAGAAAAATGTTGCATCGTATGTTTTAATGCAACCTTTATTTTGAAAATAATTGTTCACATTAGACTCATTTTCTAGTAATGAATTTTATTAAATTCGTAACTTTTAAATAAAAATGTTGCAATTTTAATATAATTATGTAACTTTTTATGAAAAAAGGTTGCATTAGATCTTCTAATGCAACCTTTATGTTCAACGAAGTTGTATTAGAGTCAAATGCAACTCATTTAAAATGTTGTTTTTAAAGAATTGCATTAGGCCTATTTTCTAATAGTTTGGTTTTTTGGGGGGTGGATGAGGGGATGGGGGGTGGGTTGGGTGGGGTGGGGAATTTAGGTTTTTTGGTATACTACACATATACAGTATGAGTTTTTTGGTTTTCTCATTAAAATGAGTTTTCTAGTGAACTCATCCATATATATATATATATATATATATATATATATATATAGATATATATATATATATATAGGGAATGGTTATAGAGAAAATCAAAAGTTAGGCGAAAACCAACATTTAACCATTGATTGAATTTGATCAAGGGATGAGATTAATTAGTGGCAAATATGTAAAAATCATGACTTTAGTTGATTAATTTTAATGGTTCAAGGGTAATTTAGAAATATCAACAGTTTTTAATTTGGGAAATCTCTTAAAAATCTCGCTCTCTCACTCCTATCACATTTTTATCCTCTACTTTTTATAACTTATTTTTCAATAAACAATCAAATACAATACTAAACAAGTTATAAACAGATAAAACCTTTTAGAAATTTTTGATATATTTACATAGGCGTTTACGTATGTGTAAATAGATTTACATAAGTGTTTAGGTATTTACACATGTGTTTACATATATGTAAACAATAAACTATAATGAAAAAGAAGAAACAAACACACAAATTACGTAACTCGTATAATAGCACGTGTATACGTATATGTAAACAGGTTACTAAGTGTGTTTACGTATATGTAAACGATAAACAATAACGCAAAAAAGAAATCCACTAACGAATTATGTAACTGATATTTGTAAACATGTGATTACGTATGCGTAAACATATGGGTTTACGTATATGTAATCCATTGAATTGAAATTGAATCTTCGAGGCATACTTTAATACACGTGTTTACATATTTGTAAAAATGTGTTTAAGATCTTTAAACCTTGTTAAACCAGGAACAGAAATCCACGCACTCGCCCTTCTCAAAAGTTCACACACTTTGTTTCTCAAAAGTACACACATTCCTTGTTACATTCTCCGGCGAAAAGTAGATCCGGGAATTGTTAAATCCGACGAATTGTTAAATCCAACGAATTGTTAAATCCGACGAATTGTTAAATCCGGCGAAAGGTTTTGTGTTGCCACATGGAGTTGTAGGCTCTGTTGGAAGTAATAAACCGACGAAGATATTTAGGATCGATCTTATTTCTAAATTTGTAGGTTTCTGTTTAGCAGAGAACAAAATTTAGGGTTTGCGTGATCGGGGAACGAGATTGAATCAAGCCATTTCCGTTGTGAGCAGAAGCCTTTAAACGATCACTGAAATAGCCGGCGACGGAGAACTCAAACCCTCCCCCTTGCCTTGCAGGTTTTGGAATTAGGAATTTTGGAATGGATCATGCTTCAATTTTTCAATTTACGTTGATATGTAACCTAATAAATATATGCAAATACATCTATGGAAATGAGCGCTGTCATGCTTCAATTTTCTAAAACGAAGAAATCATAACATATAATCATTGATTTGTAAATATAAGAACTAGGAATTTTAAAATGGATTCTTAAATTGTGAAAAAAAAAGTCATAACTTAAAAAATAAATCAAAAATTAAAAAAGTGCTTCAAAGACCTTGTTTCCCACATCGTCATCGTTCAAAAAAAACTCAAAAAGTAGTGGGTTTAGCTTTTGGGTTTAGTTTAGCTTTTAAGTTAGGTTTAGGAGTGGTGAGTGGGGGGTTTAGGTTTTTGGAGGGTGGGTGGGGGATTTAGGTTTTTGGTGGTGGGATGAAGGGGTAGGTGGAGTGGGGTTAGGTTTTTGGGTGGGGGTTTAGGTTTTTGGGGGTGGGTTAGGTTTTTGGAGGGTGGGGTGGGGGGTTTAGGCTTTTTGAAGGGTGGGGTGGGGGTTTAGGTTTTTGGAGGTGGGTGGGGGTTTAGGTTTTTGGGGGGTAGGTGGGGTGGGGTGGGAGGGTTTAGGTTTTTGGGTGGGGGTGGGGTGGGGTGGGAGGGTTTAGGTTTTTGGGGGTGGGTTAGGTTTTTGTGTCTACTACACATATACAGTAGAAGTTTTTAGTTCTCTCATAAAAATGAGTTTTATAGTGAACTCACCCCTATATATATATATATATATATATATATATATATATATATATATATATATATAGGGTTAGATTAATAAGAAAACTCATTTTAATGAGAGAACTACAGAACCACTAAAATGAGAAGGGGTGGGATTTAAAAAAAGGGTAAAACTGGAACTTAAAATATATAAATCTTTAAACATTGTTATCTTTTGCATACGCTATTATTTTTTTTTTTTAAATTGCACCATTAAATCAAGAATTTATTTATCTTTCATTTGATTATAAATAACGTTATAAAAAATAACAATTAACTCGTCTTTTTTTTTTTCTTATTTTCAATACTGCATATGTGTAGTATCACCCCCAAAAACCTAACCACCTCAAACCTAAACCCCCCACCCACGCACCCTTCCAAAACCTAACATAAAGTCTAAACTAAACCCTAAAGCTAAACCGACTATTGTTTTTTGAACGAGGACGACGTGGCAAACAAGGTCTCCAAAACCACTTTTTTAGTTTTTTATTTATGATTTTTTTACCTTTAAAGAGCAGTTCTCTAATTCTCTCTCTAAATGTTAGTTTTCCTATGAACTTCACCCTATATATATATATATATATATATATATATATATATATATATATATATATATATATATATGTTTAGGATCATTTGAGAACTCCGAGAACTCCTATCAATGATTTATAATTTTTAAATTTTGTACTTTTTATATATTGTCATGTGTGTTTATGTACATGAAAAACAATGTTTTAAATTTTTACATATACATGTGTAGGTAGTTAAACCTACACATGACTACACATGTGTAGGTAAATTTAAAAATGTAAAAACATATGTAAATATTAGTTTGATTGTTTTTTATGTACATAAACATACACGACAATATATAAAAAAACAAAATTTTAAAAATATAAACCATTGATAGGAGTTCTCAAGATATTTAATAGTTTTCAAGATATTTAAGAGTTCTTAAATAATCCATTCCATATATATATATATATATATATATATATATATATATATAGAGGAGGGTTCCAGAGAAAACCACATAGTTAGGCGAAAACCACATTGTTAGGCGAAAACCGAGAAAACCACTAAAAATTTAATTTTAATCAATAATATAATAATATTTATTTTTTATTTTATTTTAATATTATTTTTTTATAAGAATATCAATATTATATTACACATTTTTACTAGAAAAACATTTAAATATTGACTTACGTATACGTAACCCAAAGTGTTACATATACGTAAACAGAAAACCAAAAAAAATACAGTTACGTATACGTATCCCAAAGTATTACACATTGTTTTAGTAGTTTTCTAACTTTGTGGTTTTCTCTTGATCCTTCCTCTCTCTCTCTCTCTCTCTCTATATATATATATATATATAGGGGATGCATCAAATAAAAACCCCCTCTTATTATGAAACCCATAAACTCATTTCTAGTCACATATTCTATTTTGAATATTTTATTTTATGATTATTATTAAATCTAAGTTTTATATTTTTAATTAAAAATAACATGTGATCCATATTTATTACAGGGGTATAAAAGTAATTACATTTTTTTTATTTCTTTTTTAATTAAATCTGAATTTTTTTAACTCTCTCTAGATCTATTAAACAAATGAATAACACGTTTTTACACCCGTGTAAATACCAAATAAACATGTGTAAGAATCTATATAAACATGATTAAAACCCAAAACCAAGTTTTATCTAGTGTAAAACCTAAAACACATCTATAAAACCAATAATTACACTGTATAAACAGAATAAAATCAAATACACATGAATAAAAACTCTTTACACAAGTGTAAATTTAGTTTAAAGTTGTGGCAAAAATCAAATACACATGTTTAAAAATCAAATCATGTGTGTAAAAATCAAACCATATTTGTAAAATCAAACTAAATGACCAAAATATCAACCCCTATTTGGGAAATGTTAAGAAATCTTGTAGACCTAGAGAAACGTCTATAGAACTTGAGCCCATTTCACTTTTTGATCTTGAATCCAGAACTTGAAACCATTTATGAGCGAAATATTACCTAAAAATGAGTAACAAAATTAGTAAGACCACAAATGTATAGTTTACAAAGATAAAGACTAAAAAGACAGTTTACAATTTGTATATACACATGAAAAAACTTATTGCACAAGTGTAATAATCAAATAAATATGTGTAAAAACTATGTACACAAATCTGAAAAAATTCTACTATGTTTTATCCATTAACCAATGATCATAGTAAAACCACACTATACAATAATAACTAGTCAAAAGACCATCCAATATGATACGTAAAATACAAGCTAGAATTGCACAAAAATATAAACAAACAACAAAAACAAGGCACAAGCGACTGAAAAACAAACTAACACCAAATTCATCTTCTGTCTGTTGCTCATTTTTTTAGTCAAAATAGGATTGAAGATGATTTAAACAGAATTTGTTCTTTAGTAAATAAAGCAAATTCATTTACACACTACATAAATAAGTATAAATTTGTTCATTACTAAAGTCATCAAAAAATTTGTTCTTTAGTAGGTAAAGCAAACTGAATGTGTATTTTGTTTAAAAAGTCATCAATTTTTTTTTTGTATTCTTTTACTAAAGAACTATCTTTTTTGTTTGAAAACATTTTTTTTATTTAACAGATCAAAAAGTGAATGTGTATATTTATAAACAAAAAATATTGTCTAACAGAAGAACAATTTGTTTATTTACTAAACAATTTTTTTTTTGTTCAACGGAACAATTTTTTGTTTAACAGATCAACAAGTGAATGTCTAAACTTATAATAGACAAAAAAAAATGTCTAACAGAACAAATGTTTTGTTTAAATCATCTTTATTTAACAAATCAAGTTTTTGTTGAAATCAGACTCACCTTCAAAAATAAAAACAGAAACGAGATCTTACCGTGTGGCAAAGGGCTATGGCTTCTTGATCCTACCATGTACCATACTCGAGAACAACATAAACGAGATCTGAGAGTTGGTTCCTCTCTGCGTCGGCGTCGCCGTCGCCGTCGCCAGCAGACTGATCTTCGCCTTAGGTCGCCTCTGCTCGCGGCGGCATCAGCACCTTACAAACCCCAAAACCAGACACCGTGAAGAAGAAAACAGTGGTAGGTACGATGGGATCTTCATCGTGATAAAGAAAATCTGATGAAGTCGATTGGGGTTTCACCCTGCACCTGAGATGCTTCTATTGGGTCTTTCTACTTCAAAGATCTGATGAAATCGGGTCTTCTTCTTCAACGATTTTGCAGGGAGAGCAAATGAGGTGAGTTAGGAAAGAGGTGTGGTTTGAATCTAGAAAGGAAAAGGGATATTTAGGGTTAGCAAAGGAGAGAGAGAAAATGATGAATGGACAATAATACCCTTCTTTTATTAAAATAAACCAAAAATTAAATAAATAAAACATGTGATTGTGAGAGGGTTTATGGTTTTCACAATAAGATAGGGTTTTCATTTGATACATCCCCTATCTAGGAGATGTATCAAATGTAAACATGTAAATCAAAAAATCAAATTCTGACCACATATTTATTTTCATCTTATTTTAATCCATTCATCAAAAGTCAAACACTCTATTAATTATAATAAACATGTGACCAGGATTTGATTTTTTGGTTTACACATTTAAATGTGGTTTACATTTAATCTTTTTTCCTATATATATATATAGATATATATATATAAGAGAAGTGAAAAAACCTTGCAAAAAACCTTGCAAACCCAAACACTTGGCCTACATTTCTCCACGTGTCCTAGTCTCAATATTCTGTTCAGGGGTATTTTGGTAAAATGACTAGATATCTTGCTCCATCTCTCTCACCTTCTGATTAATGTACTACACAAATAAACTCACACATTCAATCCAAGCAAATTCTAGAAAGAGAGAGAGGAGATAATACACAAATAAACCCACAAATCTCATTTGCACAAACCCTATCATCACACACCTTTTAGAGAGAGAGAGGGTTTACGAAAGATAGGGAGAAGGTTGGAAGTGGAGGGTGTCGGCTAAGCTCCGGCGACCCCTCCAAGCCATCCTACGGTGACGACATAAGCAAAAGACGGTGGTAGACACGAGCCCGACAGATGGCGATTTAGCGACATGAGTGGCGACGGCGGTCTCATATTCTGAAGGTGGTTCGTGGTCAAACGGGAGCCCTGCAGATGGCAACGTTTTGAACCCGAATGTATGCTTCCTTTTTTATTTATTGGTTTTAATTAATCTAACCGTTGTTCCTGGTTTTTATTTTTTTCAAAAATCGTGTATGTTTTAGGTGGTTGCCACTAAACCATCACCAGGAATAATAACAATTGTGGTAACTGCTTGGTCCTTTATTCTTACAACAATGGATTGGTGGTCATTAGATCCTAAAAGTTGGCAAGAGTAGGTAAATTTTAATTTTATCTCTTTAGTTTGTGTTTTTTAATTTTGTATTTGGAAGAAACATCTTTGAATTTAGTTTGAGTTTAAAGCTTTATTTAATTCAATTTATTTATTTTTCTTTGAATTTGGCTGAAACATCTGAAAGTTTTATTTAATTCAATTTATTAATTTTTTTTATTTTTTGAGTTTTTGATTTTAAACTCATCTCCATGTACTTCAAATGTGGCTTCGTCGAACACGCCCACCAACTGTTGGAAGGATAACATAGATGTTAAAAATAACATATATTATTTTTTTAAACCTGCAAACAAAAAATTTCAAATATCCTGTTGATTTTTTTGACTATACCTTGTTTCATTGGATTAGAGTTTTGGTTAACTGCATACGTAGATTGATTTTACATATGTAACATTTGACTCTTACATATGTAATATCTTTTACGTAACATTTGATTTTACATATCTAACATTCGATTTTACATATGTAACAGTTGCTAGTTACATATGTAAAACAATATGATATAATACCTCATAGCATTTAAATAAACTTATTAGTATTTTACCATCATTACTCATTAAGTTTTGGCATATCTTTTGCAGTGGTTAAGAAGAAGCCAAGCTCATTTCCTACTCGCTCAACAGGAAGATTACAATCGGGAACGTTGTTTCTTAAACATATACAGTTACATAAGTTACATTTGTTGGTTACTTATATAATCCAACCTATAAAATTACATACGTAATTTTACATGACCAATTGTTATTTTTGGCTATTTACATATATAAACTCATAAAAGTTCTATTATAACATACGTAACCTTACATATGTTACAAGTGTTACATGCATTCTAAGTTACTTTATACCTAATACATATTTATATATGTAAGTTGATGAACTTGTTTTATTCGTAAGTGAAGGGTTTTTTTTGTCAAAGATGAAAATGATTATCAAGAACTGAAGCTTATTTAGGTTTTATGTTTTTTGTTAGCTTATTTTAGTTGATTGTAATAATTTTTTTTATAGTTTTAAGTTTGTATTAACATATGTAACAACGCGTATGTTGGATTATTATAGTTTGTATTAACATATGTAACAACTCGTATGCTGAATTTTTATGAAATAAACCATTGGTTGAAGGGGATTTATTTGACTACGAGAGAATAACAAAAATCTTAAATTCATTCTTGATTTGATTTGTCAGGAGAGAGAAAAAAAATACTCTTTTTACACTTTACCATTTTACCCTTTTGTACTTTTTCTCATTAAATCAATTGATTTTTTAATTCAAAAAATTCCAATTCAATCTACACCATCTATTCATTATGATCAATGGATAATATATGGTTTACAAGGTTTATTCAACTCAATAAGGCTTCTATTAAAACCACCCATATATATATATATATATATAGTTGTACTGTGTTGCTTTCTGCGTGCATAACGTACGCAAATACACCTTTGTCATGAATCAATAACGTAGGCGTTGCGCACTTTTCTTTCTTCCTATACTTCTTAGGAAAAAACCACTTTGTAGTAAAACCTTAGTATTACGCAAATACACACGTACTGAAAAATATCAATACATAAAATTTCTTAAATCTTTATGTGTATATATTTTACAGGTTTAAAAATGTATTACATATACTAAGTATTAGTGTTGTAAAACTCAGCCTAAGCGGCCCAGTACTGGGTCCTCGGTAGGTAGCCGAGGCGATTTTCTTCAACTCGGTTAACATTACTCGGAATTGGTCCAACTCGGTCAAACTCGGGTCAACTCGGATTTTCGCCGTTTTCCGCTGTTTTTCACCGATTTTTGCTATTTTTCACCAATTCTTGTTGGATTTTCGTTGTTTTTCACGGAGATATATTGGAAAACGAGAATTAAATGATTACTATGTTAATAATATTAAAGAATGAATATCAATTTTTGAAATGCTTTAGTATTTGAACATACATCATTTTTATTTATATTGATATTCACGTATTTTGTTATAAATATTAGTACACTTATGTTATTTGACAAATATATAATTTCCTGAAAATTAACTTCTTTGTAATTTAGCATATTCGAGTACTCCTCGCTTAGGCCGAGTACTCGTAATTCCACAGTCGACCGACCTGGCAGCGCCTAGCAACTTCTACAACCATGCTAAGTATAGAAAACAAAAATCAAAATATGTAAAAAATAATATATAATTGGGTTTTGAAATTTAATTAAAAGTTTAATATCACGTGACAGTGTGAAAATGTGAAACCATGTGTGACAACCGCGAATTTTCAGGTTAACACCGCGTTCGACGAGTTCATATAATAATAATAGTATTATTATGTTAAAATATACTTTCAAACGAAAGGAACTCGTTAGTGAACGAAAAATAATAGCAAGATTTATTTGGTGTTATAATGTCAAAAATTTGATCAAGTTCTAGTTTATACGCGTTAACACCCGAGTCGAACGGTTTCATAAATTTTAATTTAAATCTGAAAGAATATATATTTACGAGACGCAAGGACTCGAGGAAAAATAATAAATTATAATAAGTTATTTTTTGATAAAATAACGCATCTATTTTTATCGGGTTCGTTTAAACGAGAAACCGGCATGCGATCGGAGACCACGAGGGATATAAATACCCCACTACAGTCCCTTTTTCTCATTTGATTAATTCATTGAAAGAAATTAGAGAGAGAGAGGGCTGGAGCCGGTGGTGGTCCGACGGTGGTCCGGTGGCGGCCGACGGCGGTCCGCAGTGGTCCGGCGCGGTGGCAGGTGGCGGCCGAAGCCCGTTTTTCCCCTAGAACCATTTCTTGATGCTACAAACGCAATGGTAAGCTCAGATTTGTCTAAATCCTTGCTTAAATTCGTTAAAAATAGTTTTTAAATTCTGTCCAGAAAGTTTTATGCATGCACAGTCTTAAAGATCGGACGATCCTCGAAAATCCGACCGTTAGAAATGCATGAGGATATGATCTTATCAACACATAGACGCAAAACTCTACTGTAGTAATTTTTTATCAGAGCTCTCTAGGTATGCTTTTCATACCCTCGAATGTGACTGATCGGATTTTCAGATTTGAAAAACTGGGTCTCAAAGAATCGTCGATCCCCGGAGACCCGACCGTTGGATCGTGACGATTTTTGTACAGTAGTTTCTTAGCACAAATATGAATGTTTTCACCGTAGGAAATTCCGATCAGAGGTTGGGAATTATAATTTTGAATACGAAGAGATTGTAACAGTTTATAGGACCGAAACAGGAAATTGATCGGGTTGCATGGTCATCCAAACGGCATTGCATGTCAATTTTGAGCATATGAAAATGCTCGGGAGATAAAAACGATCCTAATGGTGTTTTTGGTTCGTATTGCATGTGAAATACGGGAGGTTCCGCATACGCGAACCATTTATACGAAAGGTATAAACTTTACCCGTTAAGATTTAATTTTATGTTAGAATAGTTTTATGAGTCATTGGTTGGGAATTGAACCCGGAAATATTTAGTATTGAAATATTTGATATTTTGAGTGGTTATTAAGTTATAAACCCAATCCCGGTTCACGTGGAACTAATATATTTATTTTTATACAACAATTGTTTTTTTTATGGATTTTATAAAATTTTGATTTAGCTTTCAAATTTATTTTTAAAATATAGTATTTATATAAAAAGTAAGATCGGGAAACTTTGGTAACTTTACTATTTATAGATTATTTATTAAAATTTCTATAAGTTTAATACATGAAAATTGGGAAAAATACCTCTGAGTATTGGAAAAATCTGGAATTTGGTCAGTAATTAGTATACGAAAAAACATGACTCCTGTCCAAAATTCATAAAAATTGGAGTTGTTTAAGTAGGTGTTTGGTATTTATGAAGTTTTAACGATTGAATTTGGGATCATATACTTCTGGACAACATTAGGACTTGAAACTTTAAATAGAATCTCATATGGAGTTAAAACTAATTTGGTAAAAATAATTATAACTATTTTTACCGAATTTGTTAAATTTTAACAATATTATATTCTTTATAAATAATCTGGATATTGAAAAATTATGAAAATTGGTCAGAAATTTTTATATATGTATATGAACAATTATTGAAAGTTTCAAGCATTAATTTTATGTCTAAATATGATTTTAGAATTATTGTCCATTAAAACTTTATAAAAAGTTATTATTTTTGAAAATTTTTGTATAAAAATATTTTTATAAAAGTCTTAATGGGAGTTTGGACAGAAGTATTATCATATTAAAAATATAAAATTTGGATTGTTAAACCGGGTCCTAAAATCACACTAAAACCCTAATTTCGGATGAATCGGACTTTTAAACCGTAAACCTTACTTTACGCGCATAATCGCGTTTTTGGTCAAACGAAACTGTGACTTTAGATTTTATCATATATGATATTATAACTACTGATATTCATTAATAAAATCTAAAACTTAAGATTTCAAAGTCACGAATTTATATAAAAGCCGGTTTTACAACTTTTGAGCGGTTCGTACGTGTGTGCACGAGTTTTGGGTATGCAACCGACTACATAGCCACTTTTGAGTAGTAGACTCAGTTTTATACTTTAGGCGTCCTAAATGCTATTTTTTTTGTGTCTACTTGGTTAATAGGACTCGGTTAGTGTCACACCCCGACCGACGGCGGATTATACGTCTGGGCGGACACGGTTGTTCAATAGCACAAGGTTGACTATTAAAGTTTCGATATTTCATTAAATAATAATTTAAGATTCAATACAAGGAACATAACAAGAAATACAACGTTTAATTTATAAGTAGTCTAGGTCCAAAGCATCCTATGTGATCACAAATAAGCCTCATGATGTAAAACCTGAAACATGTGAAAGAATCTGTCAAATACAAAATAGTTGATGAGATACAAAGGTTTTGACAATAGGATAAGTCAGTTAAGTTTTCTCAAGTCTTACAAGGTTTAGTTAGGATGGACACACAAAGTTTTCAAGACTAAGAATCCAAGTATAAGTTTGAAAATAGGATAAGTCAGTTAAGTTTCAAGTTTCAGTATTAAGCTTCACATGATCCCTTATTGGACATGCCTCCTTTGGTGGTTTAGAAGGTGTTTAGTTTCAGGAATACGGGATTGAGTATTTGTACAAGTTTTACATGACTCAAAAGCCTCCAACCTTATAGTGGTGTATACGAAGTTTAATGTTTTAGCAACGTGTATTTGAGTTTTTAGTTCCCGTTGTGATTTATAGTAAGTCTTTTACGTGACAGGAGTTGAATGAGGAAAGTCTCCAAGCATAGGGTAACGGGAAAACTTTCGATAAGGTTTATGATAGTGTGTTTATAAATGATTTATCTTGTTTCACAACAGCAGGTATAGTTTTCTTTTATATAGAGTGTAATTAAGATGTTTAAAAATGACGAGTTGGACATTGATAAATAGTATAAGTAAGACTTATGAAAAGGTATGTATGATTGTCAAACGAAAAGTTGGTCAAGTTAAGAAGTGTGAAGTCTATATAAGAGGTAATGGTCATAGTTGATTACGGCAGTGGTTCGTAAGTCGAGTTGTTTTAAAAGAGTGCTTACGAATTAGAAGGATTGTTCAAAGTTTATTCTTCAAGTATGCGTGTGTCACTTAGGATTTTTATAGTTTAATGCAACGTTGTTAATTATCTCAAGTACTAACGTGAGCTACTCTTGACGAAAGTGTTTGGGTAGAAGTGTTTTGTAGTGCTAGAAGGAAGGTCAAGCTAGTAAGTGATAACAAGATAAATTTCAAAATAACTTTCGTTAAATGTTTCAAAATTGGGACTTCTAGCCCTTACATAATACAATTTAAACGGAAAATTTAAAGTGTGTAAGTAAGTTGATTTAATATGTTCAAAAGGTTTTTATTCATAATACTGAGTTATCACAGTAATACTTTCAAAAATAGTTTTGATTGGAAGTTAATGGGCTAACGAGGAGGATTCCCGGAAGAAAGGGGTGGTCATAAGGACTCACTTAAGTACCCTATTTCCCTAGCCAGAATTTCCTCGTGGGCCTATAACTTCTCTTAGTTATTGTCACCGGTGTTTGGGTTTATGGTACTATGTCGAGGTTCATTATGGGTTTAGAGTCTTAAACGTGGAGCTTGTTTATTCTATAGTAGGCTTCTTCTCTTGCGGGAAAACGATCAGGTTACTAATCCCTTTGTTAACGTACGTTAAGTTTTGTTTACAAGAAACGGTGATGTGTAAGTTTTAAGGACGTATGAAGGTTTTGAGATTAAAAGTGTAACAAAGTTTTGAGTTAGTCATAAAATGAAGTTTGCTTGAGTGATGAAAAATGAAATGAGACACAAGGGTTTCCCCTTATGTGCCAAGTTTATAAAATAATGAAGTTTGTAAAAGGACTTGTAGGGCAATACATAGTTTTAATGGGCTGTTAGTTCAAGGATCATGAAGTTTAAGGACGTATGAACACTTTGAGATGTATAAAAGTGTAACAAAAGTTTCTGAGTTAGTTATCAAATGAAACTTGGTTAAGTGCTAAGGAGGTAAGGTAAAAATACAAGGGTTACCTCTTAGGTGTCATATTTATAAAATAATGAAGCTTTATAGAAGAATTTGTAGGGTAATACATAGTTTTAAGGGTTATATTACAACGATCACGAAGTTTATTGGGTAGTATCTATAAATATAAGTTTATGTATGTAGTTTTTAAGTATAATCTCGTAAGAATTTCTCCTTGAAGGTAACTCCTTCAGGTCATGACGTGTAAGCATGCTGTCATGCGACCATTCTTGAAGAGACGAAACGTAAGAATCATAGAGTAAAGGTTACAGAAGAAAGTTTTTGAATCATGAATTTATGAAGCGTAAAGTATTTGAGATGGTACTCATTTAGTGCACATCACTAAGTGAGTACTTTGACATATCAAGAGGGATCTAAGATCACTAATGTTTAGAGAAGTCATGCATTCCTATAAGTGGATACTCATCCCAAGAATTCCCAGGAAAGCATACGGGTCCAACGGTTGATTTGGATTTATACGAAATGCTTTCCTTGACAGAATTTCCCAGAATACAGGCATCCACCCTTCCGGTCCGCACAAGTTCTCACACATTATCTAGAACTTAAATATTCTTGACGAGAGTTTAGTGGTGGCTTAGACTTAAAGCCTAAGAATGTATCCTCGACGTAGTAGACTCTTGTAGCACGTAGGTAAGTAGAAACGTAGAATCTCCAAGCGTTCACGTATAAGATTTAAGAATAGAATGAGGAGAGAATTCATAGTAAAGGACACGAGATAACTCATGTTTGGGTCTCCTAAGTTATAGTCTAGGTCATGTGTCTAATAACCTAATTCCCTATAACCAAGGCTCTGATACCAATCTGTCACACCTCGACCGACGGCGGATTATACGTCGGGGCGGACACGGTTGTTCAATAGCACAAGGTTGACTATTAAAGTTTCGATATTTCATTAAATAATAATTTAAGATTTAATACAAGGAACATAACAAGAAATACAACGTTTAATTTATAAGTAGTCTAGGTCCAAAGCATCCTATGTGATCACAAATAAGCCTCATGATGTAGAACCTGAAACATGTGAAAGAATCTGTCAACTACAAAATAGTTGGTGAGATACAAAGGTTTTGACACGGTTTAACAAGTATTTGAAAAGAATTACAATTCACTATGATATATGCATTATATAATATAAGTATGAGAAACAAGTATCTTAAACATTGTGCACTTCAACCCTCCAACCAAGTTTAGGCATAACCCGCAGGTTACCCTTATAAGTCTCAAGTTTAAAGTTTAATTCAGTAACAATCACCAAGGGCTCCCCCCGAAGGGGTCAATCAATCAAGGTGGATTGGTCAAACACAATAGATCTATCATTGTTACCATAGGCTTGATCAAAGTTAATGAATGTGCTAGTTTTAAGTTTAATCTAAGCATACAAGTCTCAAGTTTAATATAAGAATAAGCATCTAGTCATAGTTGTACAAGAATTGTATAAGTTTAAAGTTTTGAACATGTTTCACCCCAAAAGAATAGAAAGGAAAAAGGGGCTAAGTATACTCACTTGGATTTGGATGATGAGTATCCGACAAGAGTTTGCAAGAATTGGAGCGGGAGAATATCCTCACAATATGCCTAAGAATATAAGTCTAAAGTTTCAAGTATGATCTTATAAGTCTATGTCAAGAATCTAGGATTCTAAGATTGACTAGGGTTCCAAAGGTGGGATGGGATTGATTGTGTCTATAAAGTTTAAAATAAGTTTAAAATAAAAGTTTTGAATGTAAGACTTGGATGTTAATGTCTTAATAAGTTTGCAGTTTAGAATAATTAATTAAGATAATTATTTTAAAAGTTTTACAATTTATTAATTACACACAAATAATTAAAATAGTTTCTAAGTATTTGTACATATTGTTCAACGAAAGACTAAACAATCATTTAAAGATTTAAAATGATTATTTAAAGTAAGGATGATTATTAAAGTCTTCTAATAATTATTGTAAAGATAAATAAGTATTTAGAAAAATGAATATTCTTTGAGGATTTATAATAACATTTAAAGGATAAATAAATGATTAATAGAAATTGTTTTAAAGAGTAAATAATTGTTAGGGATGAATTTATCTCAAAGATTAATTATCATATTTGGAATAATCATCATAAATCATTTATGATTTATTAAAGCATTTAAGTATTAAGTATTAAATAAATTTGTGGTTAAATAATGTTTAAAATGTGACTTTAAGTTTAAATAAATAATAAGCATTTATAAGTTTTTAAAATGTTGAGTAGGATTTCTTATCAAATTTACACAAATCTCTAAAGTTTATATAAGATTATAAGTTTATAATTTATTAGGAAGTAAATAAAGTATAATCATTTCTTTCGTTTTATATAAACAAATAGATTTATGTTTATATAAATTTTAGAAAGTGTATAAGTTTATAAATTTATAAGTTCCTGATTTTTAAATAGATTTTATAAACTTTTCTGAGTTTGCAATAATTATAGAAGTTATTAAAGATTTAATTCTTTTTGTGCTTAACTAAGTTTTATTTAATTAAAATGTTCTAGAATATAAAAATGTAATTAAAACTCACAACTAAGTTTATAAAGATCCAACAGATTTTATAAAAATAATTCTGAGTTTAAAAATGTTTGGGAAAGGTAAAATAAAAATAACCTGGACGAAACCGGCTCGAACCCGGGTCACGGACCGGGTCAAGCATGCACACACACACCAACCATCCCGGCTACGGGTTCGCTGGTGTATATACTCGGAAAAGAAAAACTTAAACAACAACTCGAATCAACCTCGATTTCCCGTATGAACCCTAGAACCTAAAACCCCTAAATACGAATCGGTAATCCCTCTGTCGTTACAAATTGACAGAGGGCTTTCGATTATGGACAGAAAGCGAAGACAATGATCACAAGAATTACCTGATTTGGTGTCGGGATGAGGGTGAACCAGTTTGGGTTCCGGCCGACTGTTCTACGGGTTTGAATGGGCAATGCAGGTGTTATTCGGAGAAATTGAGAGTGAAGGAAGTTGTGTTGTGATTTTACTGAAGATTCTAATCGATATTTATAGCCAATTCGCGGTGTTTAATGCTTGAGTAGTTGGGAAGATGACGGTTGCATACGGCGGATTCAAATCCAAACCACGCGGTCATTAATGTCGGAATCGAGCATTGATACACCTCGGGGTATGGTCGCATGCGCGAGAGGATGCCCGAGGTTCAACGAATCTGGATGGAAACGTGTTTTTGGGTAAAGAGGGACGAAAAAACGGGTGTTGCGGGACTCGAACCTGGGACCGATTCTGGGTCTCGGATGTTTAGTGGAATGGCAAAACAGGTCCCTGAGGTTTCTGTTTTAACATTTCATGTTAAAAGTTAAATCTTTTGTTTAAAACAAGTTTCCGCATTTGACAGTTTTGGTCCCTAGAATTTTATAAAAATAAATATGTTTTATTTCTATAAAATCTAACTAAGTTTTATATCTTTTACTATTTTATAATTTTATAAAATAGTTCCTAAGATTTATAGTTTAAAATTTTACGTATTTAAAATAAGTTTATTAATTATATTTTTTTTATATAATAATAACTCATAAGATTTTAAGGATTTTTTTACCACATTTTATATGTTTCTAAATAAGTCTCATATGTGTATACATATATTTCAAATATATATCAATTAAATCAATGGTTATTATCTAAGAAAATAGTTTTAATAGAATTTCAAGTTTTGAATTGATAATACGTGCAAAGGTTTAGGGAAATATAGGTCGGAAAATCCTGGATATTACAGTTAGGACACCTGATTTTGCGGTTCTTGCGGATTTAGCCGTACCTTGGTAGCACTGAGTTGCTAGCCACACTTTGTTTGCATTTGGATGCTAGCCTTTGATAGAATTTGGATGTTAACCTTACTTTGCGGTTTTTGTTGACTATGTCACACTTATCACCGACGTTGTTCAGGTGAGTTTAGCGGCCCCACATTTTAATTTTTACTGTTTTACGGGGGGAAAGCTGTTTCACTCTACACGTTGCTACTTGGGATTAGGGTTACTTGGGTTTACTTATGGATATATTAAGTCCCCACTTTAACGCAATCAATTAGCTTGGATAGCCGGTGAGAATTATGAATAATACTATTTGGGTTGACACCCCCGCCCAGGGTTGTTCGCGCCAACCAGACTTGTAGGGTCATTTGGGCGCATAATTAGCCATAGTAGGTGTTCACATTCGACACCTGGATACAGGGGCAACAACTAGTCTGACGGTTTTGATTGTGGCTCAGGGTAATTATATCTTAACACATGTACTTGATCATCTGCGGATGGTTACTATTACATTTTGAAATTTATTTACTTACTTTTTATAGAGTCGCAAAACCTGCGTGCTCACCAACTATTTTTATAGTTGACCCGTTTTCGAAACATGCTTTTCAGGTAAACAGTATGGGGATAACGAGCTTTAAACGGCTTACTTTTGGGAAGAGTTATTATTATATACTTTTGGTTGTAGTTGGGCATTTTAGACCCTTTGTATTGATTCAGGATTTTCATGTATTCGTACATTCGTTATAAGCATGTAGTATGGTTCAATGTAATGCACAACTTTCCTTTTAGTTTCTCCTGTACTTGTGTTCAATGTGATATACCGGTCCCACTCTGTGTTTCCGTCTTCGGCGGGGTGTGACAGACTTGGTATCAGAGCACTGGTTATAGAGAATTAGGTTTACCCGAGACTAGACCTAGACTATAATTCTAAGTTTATTGTATTGAACCGTAGGAATTATATGTGCATTGCATACTACCTCTTGCTTATCTACGACAAATTGCTTCGTCATAATCATGTTGTCGTCACAGCTCTACGCGTACTCTTTGATGATTTCGGTTACGTTTGCGGTAATCTATATCCGCCTCTATCTGTCTTGGTGTTACCTCGAGTTGTACCTGTACCTACAACGCACCTGCATCTACTCCAGTTCTGGAGTCGACTTTCTTATTTAACATCTATTGTTTTCACTTTGTGCGGTATATTCTTGCTTTGGTGATCTGCTGGATTGGATGGCTAGAACTTTCGCCATGAGATACGGCAGCCGTAATTGCTCGATCTAAAGGGAACCCGAGGTGGAGAAGCAGGACTTAAAGGGAGAGAACTCTACGTGTCAGGAGACCCATAATTTTTTTTTATTTGTTTTTTGGATCATTGGATCCACGTATATGTACAAATTTGTAGCATGACTTGCTCGACTCTGATTTGGGGATCTCTGCCCTATTATTAGTGCCTGACTTCTACCACACACTTTTTCTTTTATTAGAGGACGCCGGTTATGGCCCTCTACCATCACCTCCTTCCAGCAACAGCCTTAGTCTGTAGATCCATGAGTATTGGTACAAATAATTAAAAGTGATCAGATAGAACATCCACACTTTTACGTGAAAGTGCAACACGATGACGTGATCCAATGAACATTTCAGTTCCTTTTTTTTAGCTGAGAGCTCGAGATAGAGGAAACACTGTAGGGACCATGCAAAGTAAATTATCATTACGGGTGCACACGTAATCATAATCTGCAGTGCTAGAGAACTCTAGTGAGTCTTACTGCCTGAGTTAATGTTCATGATTAATCTGTATTTCTAGTTCCGTTTCCCAGTCATTCGAATATTGATCAAACTATCGTAACCTTAGGGTTGAGCCAAAGACATCGAATGATGCGATGGGCTACCTCAGGTGATATGGGAAGTTATATCGTCTCTTTTATCTTTGAATCGTAATGGATCCAAAACTATTATCGAGATTTATTTTACATGACAATTTAGACCGAGACACTGAAGAGATCTGTTCTCAATTGATTTAACCTTGGTATTTGGACTGGATTTGGCAATTATTTGTAAAGTATTGCTTCACCTTTGAGATACAGCTAAAGATCCTCTCATTTCAATTTTGTTATATGTTGATCAACGCATGTGACGACTCTCGGTCTAGCGTGAATCAGACCTCGACATTTCTGACTTCCTTAATGGATCTTCATGTAACGTTCTCGCAGTTCTGAAGGAACAAGAGAAATTCGAATTTGATCTAATCAACTTCTTACTGAATCTTGAGCAACGAAGATTTTCTCTCATCTATTTTACTTGATAAATCAGATCCCTTGAGATTTTACTGGCCACATAAATTCAGTATGGGACTTTACAACGCTCGACACTTGAAGTAAGTGTACTACTATCATCGGAGGTCTCGGTATAATCCTGTATTTTATCTTATAATCCAAATATACTCTAACATCGATGGAGTAACAATATGATGGAGAAATTCCTTAAAGAAATATAAGCTTCTTTTTCTTAGACAATATAACCTTTCTGTACGATCGTTCGTATAAATCCTCATTTCGATGTTTGTCATTTTCACTATACTCCTGATAAATATTCTTAATAATTCAGTTTTACACCTACTTGAAATTTTCATTGCAAGTGCTCTGCACTCACTATGGTAATTTGGTACACTCAATCCCTATTCTCTTAACTGTGACGCTCATATTGTGGAAACCTAACTTGAGAAACTTGTTTACTTGGGAGGAGCCATCTTTACGACGTTCATTTTCGTGTTTATTTCTATCATTTGTAGTTCTACTATGGACACTGAGCAGCTTGTGCCCAGGATTCTTTTGGTTAGATTTACAAAAACTTTTTATTTTAGGATAGCTATGGCTTAGTATGAAACTAATGCCCTTTTTTGTGAACATTGCTACGTATGTTTTGCAAATCTTGATTTCTCCTTATGCTTCGATGTCTTATTGAAAACCATTTTGATGGAGAAAATGAAACTTTATGTTGGAATGATTCTTTGTGTACCGAAAATTTTATTAGTAATCATTCAAAGTTTATTTATGGTGATTATCGCTATTTGTTACTCTTCGTATACTGTCCTTATAGATCCGAATAGGATAGTCTCATACTCTTTCTGTACTTGCTCTCCCTCAAATGTCATTTTGTTGATTGACTTTCTGATTTCTAACTACGTAGAGATGTATACACATCCCTTAATCTCCGTCACCTGTAATTAGAAAGCCTTAGAGCAACTACTGTTTAGAAACGACTTCTTAACACGTGCCCTGAAAGAATACGAATCTATGACATTCAAACACTCATTCCATCAAATTTATGGCTTAAACCCTTATGCAAAGGATTTTAGGCTATAACTAGTATGGGTGAAATACGAAATGGTAAGTCATAGTGGTACCGTTCGAAAGCCAAGAAAGTTGCAGGCATACTGTACTACCTGTTATTAGGAGATAATCAATTCGACCCTCTTCAACGCGAAATCTAAGGACAAACTCTGAAACCTTATGGTCCATTTCCACCGAATTTAATGGAAAAGCGAGGACCTAAGTTGAAATGTGAAAACATTTTCATTTGAAAGATGTGTCCTAAAATCATAGGAGGAAAATTTTGAATTTATTTATGTGTTTTACGATTCTTAACCAATTAAAGTTGTACACTACCAGGAAGAGGAACAAGTTGCGAATCATAGTTGACTCTGCTCTCTTGAAGATCCGCTTGAGATTGCATTATCTTTAAAGGACCTATGAGTATGACATCCTCACATTTGGAAAATTCCTGAAGTTTTACTTGATCCTCCCATATTTTATAACGTCTACTTTATAAGAATTAAACCCCAGGCTAAATTGACAATGATATTATATCAAAGTCTACCCATTTTGTGGATTAGCAAGCTCATAATCATTTTCGGGGGACACTATTTTTATGAGATTATTTCCACAACGTGACTGTTTATTTCCTCATCTAGATGAATAACGGATTATTTCCGAATCATTTCAATACACATCAAGAAAGATGTAGACGTCTAATGTTATCCTATCAAATTTGGCCAACTCGATGTGAGGAGTAGAGCATCTTTTAATATGGACTTCTTGTTAAAATTTTTGAATTCCATTTCTGACCGTTAACCAAATTCGACTTCTGGTGGTAGTCAATTCAATGTCCAACTATTGAACTGGCACCTAGTCTTTTAACTAATCTACTTGATTAGATCGTCCTAGATCTTTAGTCACTTTCTCTATCTAGATCTTGTGGTGACTCGATTATCATATAGCCCATTGCTAACTTTCGACAATAGGTATATGAACCTTTAATTGAAAATCACCAAACATGGTTATATTATATCGAGACTAATATGCGAGTTAGTACCGAATCCTAATGCTTTGTGGTGAGGTTACATAGCACGGGTCATCGCTGACATCTATTTTATGATTATGACTCATTCCGTATAACACTTGATAGGATTGAGTAAATTTGACTCTTAGCAAATTTATCTTGACAGAATCCTAGTATAATATCCTTTGTTTGTTAATCTTCGGTTTCACGACTCGAGTTTGGTACAATCATACTGGTACTCATTATATACTTGCTTTGTAAAGCTTTAAGTTTGGATTTCTCGTTATTAATTCATTCTCTAATGACTAATCATCACTCTTCAATTCTAGTACAAGAAGTGTGAATCTCGTCCTTTTGTTATGTTGATTTTCAAAATTCCCTTGTATCTACTTTTACGGTTATGTCGTATACACACCAACCATGTTGTATCGCCTTATGATGCTACAATGTACCAACTATTGGATAGTAACTACTATTACTGACAATCACATGGTACAACAACCCGAAATTTCACTATGGATGTGAGAACAAGTTTCAATAGATTTCATTACTAGACCTGCCTAGAACATTAGGCGGCTATGATTCATTTTGGAACATTGTTAACTAATTAATGACAGACTCTGCACATTTCCTACTTATCCGAGAGGACTTCTAGATAGAAAAGCTAGCTCGACTGTATAGTAGTGAAATTGTAGCAAGACATGGAGTGTCTGATTCCTTTATCTTCGATACGGATAATCGTTTTACATCCCATTTCTGGCAGACACTACAGAAAGCTTTGAGAACGCGCTTAGATATGAGCACCGCTTACTATCCTCAAACTGGAGGTCTAAGTGAACGAACTACTCATACCTTGGAGGATATGCTAAGGGCTTGTGTGATACAATTTGGTGGTAATTTGGATACTCTTTTACCTTTGGTCCAATTTTCTTACACTAACAGTGATCACACTACCATTAAATGAGCACCATTGGAAGGTCTGTTTTGACACAAATGTTGATCACCATTTTGTTGTGCTGAAGTTGGTAGTAATCATTTGATTAGTCTTGTTATGTATAAACTAAAACTACCTCAGGAGCTTAATGGTATATACGATGCTTATCGTATATCGAGTCTCAAAAAGTGTTTAGCCGACGAATCCGTAATTATACCACCTAAGGAAGTTCGTATTGACGACAATTTCATTTTAACGAGGTGTTATCTCTCTGTATTCTAAGTACATGATATGATCATCCTTCATAATCTATGGCATTTGTTATCGCTGTGATACATTTTTATTCCAATGAGTCGTGGTTATTCTACCGACTCTTTGGATCTTAATAGCACATCTTATAGTATAATTTTATGGTTACTATTTATAATAGTATTCCTTAATGGAACCAAGCCAAATAATGCTGATAAAAGGATACTGAATCACCAGGATTTTGTATCATAATATAATTTTGGATTTGTTCCAGCTTTGTATACTTGTGTATATCAATCTTATGACGGATTTCTTAATATTCTGAATAACACCAGCAGTGTACCTTTTTGACTGATCCGATGAAACAATGATCTATATATTCTTTGAAATTAGAAGGATTTTTCTCTCATGATTATTCAATTTGCTTTTGAGCCTTTCTAGGTGTAACCTACTCTCTATGATTCTTAGATCTCGATTTGTCAAATCTCTATAATGTATCTAAGAAACTAGATTTTCCTTGATGATCGTACATGAATCAAGTTACAAAAAAGAACTTGTCAACTATTATATCAGTTGAATTTCGGGACGAAATTCTTTTAACTGGGGTAGAATGTGACAACCGCGAATTTTCAGGTCAATACCGCGTTCGACAAGTTCATATAATAATATTAGTATTATTATGTTAAAATATACTTTTAGACGAAAGGAACTCGTTAGTGAACGAAAAATAATAGCAAGATTTATTTGGTGTTATAATGTCAAAAATTTGATCAAGTTCTAGTTTATACGCGTTAACACCCGAGTCGAACGGTTTCGTAAATTTTAATTTAAATCCGAAAGAATATATATTTACGAGACGCAAGGACTCGAGGGAAAATAATAAATTATAATAAGTTATTTTAGGATAAAATAACGCCTCTATTTTTATCGGGTTCGTTTAAGCGAGAAACCGGCACGCGATCGGAGACCACGAGGGATATAAATACCCCACTACACTCCCTTTTTCTCATTTGATTAATTCATTGAAAGAAATTAGAGAGAGAGAGGGCTGGAGGTGGTGGTGGTACGGTGGTGGTACGACGGTGGTCCGGTGGCGGCCGACGGAGGTCCGCGGTGGTCCGGCGCGATGGCCGGTGGCGGCCGAAGCCCGTTTTTCCCCTAGAACCATTTCTCGACGCTACGAACGCAATGGTAAGCTCAGTTTTGTCTAAATCCTTGCTTAAATTTGTTAAAAAAAGTTTTTAAATTTTGTCCAGAAAGTTTTATGCATGCACAGTCTTAAAGATCGGACGATCCTCGAAAATCCGACCGTTAGAAATGCATGAATTTTGGATATGATCTTGTAAACACATATACGCAAAACCCTATTGGAGTAATTTTTGATCAGAGCTATCTAGGTATGCTTTTCATACCCTCGAATGTGACTGATCGGATTTTTGGATTTGAAAAACTGGGTCTCAAAGAATCGTCGATCCCGGAGACCCGACCGTTGGATCGTGACGATTTTTGGACAGTAGTTTCTTAGCACAAATATGAATGTTTTCACTGTAGGAAATTCCGATCAGATGTTGGGTACTATAATTTTGAATACGAACAGATTGTAACAGTTTATAGGACTGAAACAGGAAATTGATCGGGTTGCATGGCCATCCAAACGGCATTGCATGTCAATTTTGAGCATATGAAAATGCTCGGGAGATAAAAACGATCCTAATGGTGTTTTTGGTTCGTATTGCATGTGAAATACGGGAGGTTCCGCATACGCGAACCATTTATACGAAAGGTATAAACTTTACCCGTTAAGATTTAATTTTATGTTAGAATAGTTTTATGAGTCATTGGTTGGGAATTGAACCCGGAAATATTTAGTATTGAAATATTTGATATTTTGAGTGGTTATTAAGTTATAAACCCAATCCCGGTTCACGTGGAACTAATATATTTATTTTTATACAACAATTGTTTTTTTTATGGATTTTTATAAAATTTTGATTTAGCTTTCAAATTTATTTTTAAAATATAGTATTTATATAAAAAGTGAGATCTGGAAACTTTGGTAACTTTACTATTTATAGATTATTTATTAAAATTTCTATAAGTTTAATACATGAAAATTGGGAAAAATACCTCTAAGTTTTGGAAAAATCTGGAATTTGGTCAGTAATTAGTATATGAAAAAAACATGACTCCTGTCTAAAATTCATAAAAATTGGAGTTGTCTAAGTAGGTGTTTGGTATTTATGAAGTTTTAACGATTGAATTTGGGATCATATACTTCTGGACAACATTAGGACTTGAAACTTATAATAGAATCTCATATGGAGTTAAAACTTATTTGGTAAAAATTTGGTGAAGTTTGTACAATTATAACTATTTTTACCTAATTTGTTAAATTTTAACAATATTATATTCATAATAAATAATATGGATATTGAAAAATTATGAAAATTGGTCAGAAATTTTTATATATGTATATGAACAATTATTGAAAGTTTCAATTATTAATTTTATGTCTAAATATGATTTTAGAATTATTGTCCATTAAAACTTTATAAAAAGTTACTATTTTTGAAAATTTTTGTATAAAAATATTTTTATAAAAGTCTTAATGTGAGTTTGGACAGAAGTATTATCATATTAAAATATAAAATTTGGACTTTTAAATTGGGTGCTAAAATCACACTAAAACCCTAATTTCGGATGAATCGTACTTTTAAACCGTAAACCTTACTTTACGTGCATAATCGCGTTTTTGGTCAAACGAAACTATGACTTTAGATTTTATCATATATGATATTATAACTATTGATATTCATTAATAAAATCTAAAACTTAAGGTTTCAAAGTCACGAATTTATATAAAAGCCGGTTTTACAACTTTTGAGCGGTTCGTACGTGTGTGCACGGGTTTTGGGTATGCAACCGACTACATAGCCACTTTTGAGTAGTAGACTCAGTTTTATACTTTAGGCGTCCTAAATGCTATTTTTTCGTGTCTACTTGGTTAGTAGGACTCGGTTAGGACACCTGTTTTTGCGGTTCTTGCGGATTTAGCCGTACCTTGGTAGCACTGAGTTGCTAGCCACACTTTGCTTGCATTTGGCTGCTAGCCTTTGATAGAATTTGGATGTTAACCTTACTTTGCGGTTTTTGTTGACTATGTCACACTTATCACCGACGTTGTTCAGGTGAGTTTCGCGGCCCCACTTTTCGATTTTTACTGTATTACGGGGGAAAAGTTGTTTCACTCTACACGTTGTTACTTGGGATTAGGGTTACCTGGGTTTACTTATGGATGTATTAAGTCCCCACTTTAACGCAATCAATTAGCTTTGATAGCCGGTGGGAATTATGAATAGTACTATTTGGGTTGACACCCCCGCCCAGGGTTGGTCGCGTCAACCAGACTTGTAGGGTCATTTGGGCGTATAATTAGCCATAGTAGGTGTTCACATTCGACACCTGGATACAGGGGCAACAACTAGTCTGACGGTTTTGATTGTGACTCAGGGTAATTATATCTTAACACGTGTACTTGATTATCTGCGGATGGTTACTATTACATTTTGAAATTTATTTACTTACTTTTTATTGAGTCGCAAAACCTGCGTGCTCACAAACTATTTTTATAGTTGACCCGTTTTCGAAACATGCTTTTCAGGTAAACAGTATGGGGATAACGAGCTTTAAACGGCTTGCTTTTGGGAAGAGTTATTATTATATACTTTTGGTTGTAGTTGGGCATTTTAGACCCTTTGTATTGATTCAGGATTTTCATGTATTCGTATATTCGTTATAAGCATGTGGTATGGTTCAATGTAATGCACAACTTTCCTTTTAGTTTCTCTTGTACTTGTGTTCAATGTGATATACCAGTCCCACTCTATGTTTTCGTCTTTGACGGGGTGTGACCCCATGTCCCTCAAATATAAAGAAATATAAAAAAATATGTGAAAACTGATGTATCTCTTAAATGTTTAAAAGCACTATTATGGGGAAACTAATAGAATCGTATTATAAGAAATCAACAAGGTTATATTTGACGATATAGAAACCATTTTTTTAGTAACAAACGTGTTATTTTTAATTTCTCCGTGATAAAACTTATTCTCCTACTCCTAACCTAGTCCTACTACTTTCTTCAGCGGCCTAACATCTATATCTATATCCATTTTTATCTAATAGGTAAAGCTTCTTTAATAGTAAAGCTTGTTTAATAGCATGTGTTGTCTTCGTATTTATTTTCATCATTTTTTTCTTGTCTTGATATCCTATTAAATATGAATTTATATATCTTTTAATAGTAATATATTTAAAAAAAAAATAGTAATTATACTAGTAAAACACAGTTATTTTAAACTATCAGTTATTATAAGAAACTTTAAAATCTAAGTATATAAATTTTACTTGCAATCAAATAGTATATGAAAGTCAAATTAAATTAAATAGTAATTAACGTGTTTTCGAAACCCAACTATATATTAATTTTTACATATTTTGAATTTTTTTTTTCTATCCTTATTATATGTAATATATATTTCATCCCGTGTATTACACGGATTCTAAGCTAGTGTTATATATATATATATATATAACATGTATTTTTTTTTTTTGCAGAAATCAAATTGTATTGAGAGAAACGTATATGAGTTTTGGTAGTTCTCTAATTTAGGACGTGTACAAACTCTATACATTTGACAATAATTTTAATTTACTCTTACGTTTTGAATAAAGTTTTAGCTTGTTTAGTATTCGCTAAATCAATCTATAAGGTAAAGTTGATGTGTTCAATAAATATTATATTATTGATAATTAACATTAACAATTAACAATTAACAAGAAGCTTTAAAATACAACTTCTTAGTAATAGTAAACTTTTATTTTTTCTACTTTTGACACATAACTTTTAGAAGCTTTAAACTACTTCTAAAAAGTAAAGTTTCATTTTTTCTACTTTTGTTATAATTTATAAATTCAAATATAAAGTACAACTTATTTGTGAAATCTTCATGTAATAGGCAACCTTGTAAAAGAATATTTTTTTATAACATTGCATAAAAATGTTTACAGTAAGGGTGTAAAAATATTTGCAATAAATCGATAGAACTATTAAAAGGGAAATGTGTAGAAAATAACGATCGATTCGTATAGTCTACACCCAAAATATAAATAAAAAAATTTCATAGATAGAAGATATTGAAGAAAATGCCAAAATAGTTTGGTATAGGTTATACATTTCTGCCTTTCGTTGTCGACTTTACAAGACATTTATGGACTTATAATGTATTAGTTGTCAGTATGACCCGAGGAACAAAAATAGTCAAAATAAGTAGGTAGATATGATTGATAGTCCTACTATCAATATATATTGAAATAGAAAGAAAGCAAAACTGAAAAGGAAGTTATCTTAGTGCACTCAGTGGTTTTATTGGAAAAAATATTTTTGAAAGTATTGAAAATGAGGTAAAAAAAAGGTAATTGATACACTAATGAATTTCGTAACTAAAATATTTCTATTACAATCCCGAGTTAGAAAGTTTTAATTCCGCCACTCTACAATTATGTATATATGATATTTCGGATGTCCCAGACGACTACTAAAAATGAGCCTTTAAATATAATTGTTTTTCCCAAATATCGATTATAATTGTAGTAACAATAAACAAAAAAACGTTACTGTAGCGATAAACAAATACAAAACAACGTTGAACAATAAACAGAACAAAGTTAAACAAATCGAGAGACTCTCCTAACATTTTTCGAAGTAAAGTTGTTCATCAATTTTTCACAATGGATACTATGTAATATATCGTTCTTGATAGCTATCATTGACAATCCAGTAAGTTTTTCTTGAGATATTTTCGATCGTAAGTACAACTTCAACAACTTAAATTTTGAGAAATTTCTTTCTATAGATACCAATGTTACTGTAATAGTCAACAAAATTCGATATGGAGTTAATACGTAGATAGAATGTATATTGAAGAAAATGCCAAAATAGCTTGGTATATAGGTTATACATTTCTGTCTTTCTTTATCGACTTTAAAAGACTCTTATGGACTTATAGTGTATTAATTGTCAATACGATCCGAGGAACAAAAATAGTCAAAATAAGTAGCTAGATATGATTGATAGCAGGGGTGTTCATCGGTTCGGTTAACGGTTTGTTCGGTTTATTTGATTCGGTTTGTTTGATTTTGATTTTTTTAACCCTTATCCGTTAACCGAACCGAACCGAATTGGAAACTTTTCTAACTGAACCGATTTCAACCGAATAAACCGATTTCAAAAGGAAAGTATATCCGAATAAACCAAATAAATTCAACCGATAAATCGAATAAACCGAACCGAAATGGAAATATGTCTAACCAAACAAACCGAATAAACTGAATTAAAAAAAAAAGTATATCCGTTAACCGAACCGAAAACCGAATTCGCAATTTGGATACGGTTAATAACCGAACCGAAAACCGAATTCACAATTCGGTTTGATTTTTTTCGGTTACGAATACGATTCGGATTTCGGTTTTTTTGCACACCCCTAATTGATAGTCCTACTATCAAAAGAAGTACTCTTAGTGCACTCAATGGTTGTATCAGAAACGATATTCTTGGAAGTATTGAAAATGAAGCAATTTTACAACGATGTTAATATATGATATCCAAATGTTACAGTTACCAACCGTGGTTAAAAAAAGGTAATTGACATACACTAATGAATTGCGAAGGTAAAATGTTTCAATTACGTGAGTTAAAAGTTCTAGCTCCGTCACTCTACATGTATTCACGCATGTATATAGGTACATAAGTATATATGTATGTGTGCATGTATCTGTACATGTTGTATGTATGTTTGCATAAATGTATGAATGTACATTTTTAATAAGATATAACACAATAAGTAAAACGAGTTTTTTATCCCCGCGCTTCCCCGTGTAATGCAGACCGTCAGAAACCGTAGAAACACACACCGATACTCGTTCCGATAATACTAATACCATCAATATTTTCGGTTCGTCGAAAGCATAAAAGCGAATACCAATACCGGCTTCAATAATACCAATACTGGCAACGATGTTATTCCCTCATAATCTATTTGATTACTCACGGTATCTCAATGGTAACGGCGTCCGCTATAGCCTACGATACAAAATAAAAACTCTTTTTAAATACAACTTCGTTTTCAAAAAAAGTTATATCGGAACGTTTACAAAAAAACAAAGACAGCCGCACAATCCGTTTAAAAAAAAGTTAATAAGCGAAAGCTATTACAGAAAAACAAACTCATTAGAAAATGAAACGTGAAACGGGTTAAAAACATATATTATATATAATACGAGGGGTGCAAAATAAAAATTAAAAAATAAAAGTTACTATTCAATATCTAAGGTTTTTCAAAAATAGGATAATCAATAGTAAAAACGTCCGCTATAACCTACGATACAAAATAAAAACTCTATTTTAAATACAACTTCGTTTTCAAAAAAAATTAATAAGCGAAAGCTATTACAGAAAAACAAACTCATTAGAAAATGAAACGGCAAACGAGTTAAAAACGAATAATATATATAGTATGTGGGGTGTAAAATAAAAATTAAAAAATGAAAGTTACTATTCAATATCTAAGTTTTTTTCAATAAAAAGGTTAATCTATTCTATATAATAAATAAAGGTTTTTTAGTGTCACGTGTCACCTCCATATTTATTCTCATTGTTTTTCCTGATTCTCTCTCTTATTTAATACACTTCCATCTTTTAATAATATTATATTTTTAAATAAAATATTAAAAGTAGTAATAAAACACATTTATTTTTAATTATTTTTTATTATAAGAAACTTTAAAATTTAATTATTTAACTTTTATTTCATTTAAATAGTAATGAAAGTTAAATTATATTTTTGAAACCCAAATATATATTAATTTTGACAAATTTTGAGTTTGTTTCTATACTTAGTATATGTAATACATTTTTACATATATAAAATATATACACAAAGATTTAAAAATTTTATATATTAATGTTTTTCACTCTGTGTAACCACGGGATCTAAACTAGTATAATGAATATGCACAAGTGGAAATCAAGAAAGTGCATGCTTATTCATCATAAAGTTGGCAATTGGCAAGTCTATTTGCCGTTAAAAAAAAGTTGGCACGTCCATTATATAAAAAAGTAAGCAAATTACCTTACTATTTATTTCCCATGGGGATGAATAGTAGGGTTTTTTTTTATTTTTCTTATAAAAGTTTTTTTTTATAATCTGGCCACTAAAGTTCAAAATAAGCTGTAATTTTTTTTTACTCAAAACTCCGTTTTTTTATAGATTTGCCACATAAGTTCAATAAACTTTCGTTCGTTAACTTTTTTCAAAATACGGGTGTGCCGTTTTTTTTGTCAACGTTCTAATATAAATTTGTTTTAAAACGGAGTTGTATTCAAAATCGATTTTTTTTATCGTTGCCTGTATCGAGTGCCATTACCGTTGTGGTACCATGACGAACCGAACATATTATGGGCGAACAACATCATTGTCGATATTGGTATTATCGATTCGCCTTATGGTTTTCGATGAACCGAACCGGTAATTTTTTTAATTTATTTTCCCCTTTTTTATTATTTAGTTTTATGTTTCCTTTCTATTAACATTATTTTTACCGTTGTGCCTATGCTTTCGTTTAAATTTTATTAACAATGGGGCCGACAACGTTATCTATGATAACTTTCGTTCGTTATGTTTTTTTAAATAACGGAATGCGCCGTTTTCTTAATAATTTCTTTTGTCAACGTTCTGGTTTAAATTTTATTGAAGACAAAGTTGTATTCAACTTCGAGTGTTTTTGGGTATCGTATGTTATAACGAGTCTGCGATTCCACGCAAACGAGCCAAACCAATAACGACCAGACTCTCGCCGCGAAGCGCGGGGGTAAAAACTAGTTTACTTTAAGCCAACACGAGAACTAGTTCGTGAAAGTGCCAAAATTTTATGTTTTAATGAGACCTCACAGTTATCTTTAAGGATGATTTAACTAAATAGGGGTGAATGTTGAGTGCATGACATATTTGAGTTGAAGCTTGAGCCATAACTAAAAAGAAACTTTGGAGGTTCATTAGGCTCGTTGGGTTAAATAATCTTATTATTTACATAGGATGAGGTTCATGAGAAAACCATAAATTATATAAAAAAAAACCAAAAAAACCATCTTTTCACTATTGATTTTTTGATCTACGGTTAAGATTAATTAGTAATCATTTTAGTTAAATAATTAATTTTATGGGGTATCTAGGCGTATTATGAAAACATTTATGTAACACCAATTGTTACATATAAGTAGCGGTAAGTGTTACATATATGTAATTCAAGTTACATAGTAACTCGTCAAGGAACCAAATTGACCATCAGGAGTAGAAGTCATTTTAGAGGCTAATCTAGAATCACCTTTAAATAAGCACTTGTGACTTACCTCAATCCTCAATCGAACTAGATTGAGAAACTAAAGTTATATATATATATATATATATATATATATATATATATATATATATATATATATATATAGGGGAAGGTTCCGCTAAGAAGTGGTTTTTCGCTAAGAAACGCTAAGAAGTGGGTCAAACGAACTCCGATTGAGCTCATTCGAGCGGCGTTGGAACCGTCTCATCGAACTCTAATCTGGACCAAAAAACCTAAACCCCCCTCCACCCGCACCCCCAAAAACCTAAACCCCCCCTCCAACCCCACCCCGAAAAGCCTAAAACCACCACCCCCACCCCCTAAAAATCTAAACCCCCACCCCAAAAAAACCTAAACACTAAAATCTAAACCCTAAGGCTAAAATCCTAAAATTCAACGCTAAGATCTAAACCCTAAAAGCTAAACCCTAAAAGCTAAGATGGTAGAGTTCGACGATACGGTTCCAACGCCGCTGGAATGAGCTCAATCCGAGTTCGTTTGATATCATTTCTTAATGTTTTTGTCACTTCTTAGAGTTCTTAGCCGAAAACAACTTTTTATTTGATACTTCCCCTATATATATATATATATATATATATATATATATATATAATACTATGAATTTGATTTTTGAACAAAAAAATAAAGGACACTTGCTTTCTTATAATAATCGATCTTCAATGGTAATTTTCAAAGGCTGATTCTAACCACACACGGAATATTGCTAATTGGACCCGTCGTCGCGCGATACGCCCTCGTATAGGTCAATACGAGGGTGTATAGGGTTTAGTCTCTGACACCAGAATGACACGTGTCATTCTCTGTGTCCCATACGATTCGTATTGCCCTATACGCCTCGTATGAGGCAGGGTTCAATATTTTTCTTCAAAAGTTGGAAGATTTGGTGTTAAATAATCCTATACGTGGCGTATAGACCTATACGCCACGTATAGGATTATTTATTTAATTATATTTTTTTTATAATAATATATTATTTTGTATTTTAGTTTATATAATTTTGTTAATATAAGTTTGTTATCTATTTATAAATTTTATATATTTTATATTTTTTTTAAACATTTATTATATTTTTACAGTATAATCAAACAAAATATTAAACATTACAAACCAAACAAAATATTAAACATTACAAACCAAACAAAATATTAAACATTACAACCAAACAAGTAAACTAAACATTATATACATTACATCATAAAATTAAATATATACATCAAAATGTTTTACATACATAACAACGAAATAAACAAAATACAAATAAAAGAACTAAACCTAATCGGCTCCGGCGTCACCCTGACCTGCCCCGCCCTCACCCTGAACGGGGTCGTCCGGATAATGACGTGGCGGTGGTAGTGGGGGTGGCTCGATGCCGGCGGCTCGTGACTGATTCACGAGCTGTCCAACCGCCCACGTCATCAGGTCTTCCATGCGATCGAGTTGACGACCTTGTCGCCGTGAGTCAGCAACAAGGCCATCAAGCAATGCCTGGGTAGCCCTATCCAGCCTAACAGACCGACGTACGTGTCGGGGATGCTGTGGCGGATGCTCGTGGACCTGCTCGACGTGTGGCGGCTCGTCCTCAATCGCCATACCCTGCAGCGGCTGAGGCATAGGCGGGTCCCCCTGTCCAGGCATCTGCGGCAACGGCACCGGGACCCAAACCTGGTCCTGGACGGCCCCTACGAACCGAAGGCCCTGCGGGAATCGGTGCGTGATGCGCATGCCGCTCGCCGTGCGACGATCTAATCGGACATGGGGAATGGCCGGTAACATCTGAGGCTCATGGTGGCCAAATGGTATGACCGACCGCATGATATGCGTGATGAATGCACCGCCATATAAAAGTCCGCGCCTCTGTCGCATATAGGCTGAAGCAAAATAAAGCGCCATGCTCGTGGACAGGTCGCACCGCCTATGCACCACTCACGGCTTTTCACACGCGGTGCGATCGACGTCGAAATAAGCCGGTGCAGATATCTATACAAAGGGTCTCTAATACCCGAGACCCTCCCCTTGGTACCCAACCAAGGACTATCTGAAATCAAGCCCCAAAAAACAAGGAGTTCCTCCTTGTCAACCTCCGTCACCGCCTCGGTGAATAGCGTCGAGACCGTCTCAGGCTCGTAGTACAAGCCCGTCGTGACGGCGCACTGACGGAGAGTCTGACGGTAAACGACCCCAAAAATAGAAAAAGAAATACGATCCGGATCCTCAATATCCGGCGCCTCCCCGGGTAGAGGCTGCAGCCCAGTCTCTGAATAGATAAACGTCGAAAGAAACTCGACGACAAGCTCTCGGTATGTCTCCTCAAAAGAAATGTCAAAAAGACGCAACCATGGCGTGTCCTCACCGATGATGGCCCTAGCTCGCTCGGCCTCATGCACCTCCTCGAGGAGGGCCCAATCCACCGCCGTACCCGGACCCATCTGCACCTCCCGGAGCTTCTGGCACCGGGAATAAGCCTCTGTATCGGGCAGAAAATCTAGAAAAGGATAGTGCGCAAAATCGTCTAGCTGATCCATCTGAATATCATCATCATAATCCGCCATATCTGATAATAATTAATTGTTTTTAATATTTTAATTTAAATAATAAATAATAATAATAATAATAATAATAATATATTGTTTAAATTTTAAATAATAAATAATAATAATATTTTTTTTAAAATAATAATAAATAATAATAATAATAATATATTGTATTTATTTTAAATAATAAATAATAATAATAATAATATTAATATATTGTTTTTATTATATTTTCTTTAATTGAATTAATTTATATAATTAAAAAAAAATTTAAATTAAAAACCTATACGCCACGTATAGGCTTATACGTGGCGTATAGGCGGTTGCCGGGTAAACAAAGCCATACGCGGGCGAGTTGCCAGGTAAACCAAGCCATACGCGACCAAAATAGGCCATACGCAGGCATGTGACCGGGTAAACTGAGCCATACGCAGCGTATAGGCTTATACGTGGCGTATGACTTCATCTTCTTCCTTAGATCAATCCAGAAGAACTATACGCCACGTATGGTCCTGTACGTGGCGTATAGTTCTTAATTTCAAACCTAAAAATCGCTAATCTACCCAGTTTTACCCGCTAATATTCAATAAAAACCTAACATTAATGATCGTGGGTTAAGACACGTACCTTTTCAAAGTTTTTTTGATGCCACAATCCAAATCAACGAGCGTTTTATAAGCGGGTCGCGTATGACTTTGTGTTTGTTTTTTTGGTTCGTTTGGTACAATACGGGGCCAAAACCAGATAAATCAAATGTATATACGCCACGTATAGGGCAATACGTGGCATATATAATACCAAAGGTTAGGGAAGATACGCCACGTATTGATCTATACGTTGCGTATAGAAATTTGAATTTTGAAAAAATTTGAATTTTGAAACATTTGAATTAAAATTAATTATTATTATATTTAATTAACATTATAATTAGTTATAATTAAATAAAAATATTTAAAATGACAATAAAATTAATTTAAAAAGAATTACAATACAATTTTAAACAAATATCATCCAAGATTCGTGAAATATTATGGAAAACTAGATCTATTAGTGGCCATTATTTTCTTAAATCGTTCTATACGATCATTGTATATATTTTCCCATTTTGCTGCATCATCATTTCGGTGCAAATTCCAAAGTGCATTCGGCGTAGGAATCGGAAATTCTCCGTCTAACTTGACGTGGATGAAATGAGCATTTTTGACGTGAACTAACGATAAGACTTGATGTTGAGCGTGAACGTTAGGACCAAACCACAATGGAAAAAATGTTTGATTACCGTTGATGCTTAAAAGATGAACAATCACCCCAAATCTTTGAGCAATTAGGAGTCCTGTGTATGGCATCGACATCCAACGACTAACTGGTGCGGCTTTCACATCCTGCCAATCTATTGTGTGACGTAGCTTATCATACTCTTGAAAGGCGACTCTGTCAAAAACAGTTCTCCACCATTCCTCTTTATTGTCCATCTCATGTAGAAGTTGTTGTCGAACAAAGAGCCACCGGTTTTCATTTAACCCTAAGCCCAAAGCTACCGATCGAAAACCACAGTTACCGTAGGGTTTTACATCCTGTATATGTGAAATGTACGGATAAAATAAAGAGGGTATCGAATCCTTAAAACATTTTATATTGTTAACCGCATCATTCCCCGTAATCAATGGAAACCCAAGATGGGCGTTATCATCTTGCGGTTGCTTTCCTTTACCCTTAGTTGAACGACTGTGTTGAAAGACCGAACTCGCTTGTATAGAGTCTTGTGACGCAATATACGAGCTGTGTCTCGCAGGGTCACATTTGCTTTGTTGGGATCCTGTGAATGAGTTGTTTCTCGCGACATCCTGTTTCCTTTGTTGTTGCTTTTTCAAAGTTGGACGACCGCGAGTATCTTCTTGTACCATAGGCGCTTTCTTGTTACTTTTGCTCGAAAAGACAACCTCTGCAATTCTCAACAGCATACTTCTTTTGACCTGATCGGGTTGTGACATAATTTTGTTTCTCACTTGACCTAGTACCTTATCCACGTCTACATTTTCATCATTGACAAACGACGGTTTTAAATCAAGTTTCCTCCAGAAGACGTCCACTGCATCTAGAGGGATTATGCCACCTGTATAATAATAATAATATATTGTTTAAATTTTAAATAATAAATAATAATAATATTTTTTTAAAATAATAATAAATAATAATAATAATAATAATAATAATATATTGTATTTATTTTAAATAATAAATAATAATAATAATATATTGTTTTTATTATATTTTTTTTAATTGAATTAATTTATAATAATAATAATTAAATAGTCATAACAGTTTACCTGTAGCTTCGATATTTGCTAGACGACAAGCACACGGCAACCCACAACTACTGAAAAGTTGGCACCCACACGTTGCATTTTGTTTCCGTATATTTGATAACTTGTACCACTCATTTTCTATCAAATCTAGAGCTTTATGTGAAACTTTACCGTGCAGGATATCAAACAATTGAATAGCTATGTGGCTGTCCATTTTCCTTATGATGCTTGTTCCAAACCCAAACTCTAAGTGATAATACTGATCTGATACAATTTCATCAACAAACCCAACAAGTCTATCTAGCGAGCTGTTAGCGTTTCTAAGATAGCTCTTTAAGAGCGAATGCTGGCTCTCGACTCGGTTCGTTGTATGTTGACCAAAATTGAGGTTTTTGTTGGACCACGCGGATACAAACTTTTCTTTATACGGGTCCAGCCAATTTTTAGTCACATAATCAATAACTCCTGGAAAAATATTTAATATTGAATAAATATTTAAATACTGAAAATATTAAATATTTAATATTTAAAACTTACTTCCTCGTTTGGCTGCGTACAGACGTTCGTAAAGTCGGTTGAAGTTGTACTGGTATATATCTGGCGTGGGAGACTCACATAATACCGACCATGAATACTTGAAAATTTTCCAGTCTTCGTCTGTAAATGATGCCCTGCAATGTTTTGCGATATTCTCGTGTATGTGCCACCGACATAGGTTCTTGGAACAGCTCGGAAATATTTTATCACACGCGTTCATAAGAGCTTTGTCCCTGTCTGTTACTATCACACGCGGCTCCATACACTTTTGCAACATTGCTTTTATTTGAAGTAACACCCAGACGAAGTTTTCCTCCCGTTCTTTTGATATAAATGCATGAGCGACGCAAAACGACTGGTGTGTGGAGGTCACACCGACCACTTGGACAAATGGAAGTTTGTACATGTTTGTTTTGTATGTCGCGTCGATCATCAACACGTGCGGGAATACACGCCACATCTCGTACGATTTCGGATGAACAAAGAATATCTCCTCCACACTATTTGTGGCAGGATCTTCTCGAGTATAGTAGACGTATTTTTTTTGAAGAAAGCAGGTTTTCAGAATCTGTATTGGAGTTTCACCGACTCTCGTTTCGTTTTTTATCTTTTGTATTGCATTATAAATGTCTTTTTTAATGCAACTACTCTCTGAGTTTTGTTCCCTTATAGTTGCTAGAATGTTTCGTGGCAACATGTTTTGCCAATACAACTTCCCCACCAAAAGTTGTTCCGACTGAGACAGTCTCCTTGCAAACGAGTGCGCCTCAAGATGTTGACTAGGATCGTGGTTATGACTGTCATCCTTCACCGTTAATTTCCAATCACCAGTATTTTCTTGGTACTCTCCTTCCAATTTAAAGGGACAACCAATTTTCTTGCTACCGGCACGTCTAACCGTGGCAGTAGACGCACGTTCGCCGTGACGGTCACACACAAGCCACACCTTGATAAACGGTTCCGTCGGATCGTCGCCTTTTCTCCTCGATCGTCGGGTGACAATGGCCGGATAGCCCAATCAACCAACTGTTCACGAGACTGAAAATTCTGGTTAGTTTTATAAGACATATTTTGATTATTTTGTTCTTCGTCTTCGGAGTCATCGGTTTGTTGTGTCGGGTAAGAGACTTCATCGTATACGTATTCGTTCGTGGGTTGTGTAAGGTAAGACGGTTCAACGTATACGAACTCGGGATTGCTTAGTGGCTCGTTCAAATCTGGAAGCCTTACCCGTTGATGAGAATAAACGTTGGACGAGACCTCCTCCTGGTTCACCTCTTGAACGCCAAAACTTTGCGGATTGTTTTCCACCGACTCGTTAGAATATACCTGAAAACCGTAGTTACCATCCCACCACCAAGACATGTTTACAATTTTTGAATTTTAAAAGCATACGTTCGGTTCGAATGAGAATTCTGCATGGTTAAATACACAAAATTTGGGCCCTATACGCATCGTATAGCCCAATACGATGCGTATAGGTAGGGGTGAGCATTGGTCGGGTAAACCCGACATAACCCGAAACCCGGACCGAAAAAAACCCAAACCCGAACCGTTTTACAGTACTCCGGGTAGTTTGCGGGTCTTGGATTTGCCCTGTTTCGGGTTTCGGGCCCGGTCTCGGGTTAAACCCGTGAAACCCGAACATGTTACAGGCCCGAAAAAATCAACTTATTTCAAATTCGAATTCCATTATTCAATATGTATACCTTTTAAATAGGGGATAAGTTTGTCAAATATTCTTCCTAATCAATTATGAATAGAAAGTATATCAAATAAAATTTCTTAACAATAATAAGAATCACAATCAAATTAAATCTCTAAACAATAATAAGAATAAAAACTTACGTAGATTTGAAGGTTTTAAAATAGAATTGCTCTTCTTCTCCAATTCAACAGCCTGCATAAACAAGAATTCCCCAGGATAGTTTATGATTTTAAAACTTATATACAAGTTCCTGCATCGTGTAACATCTTAACTCTTCACTAACCGAGAGAAAGAAGGAAATCAGGTACTACAGCTATCCCTTCAATCAGTATCTTCCCAAAGAATTATCAGATCCTGCTAAAAACAATAAAATTTAAAATTTTGTCAAAATTGGTACACACAACAGTAATTAATTTGTCAAAACATATAAGAACATCCCAATATTTTGGGAATATAAACCATGGGTGCAACCAAAAACATATAAGAGCACCCTAAAGAATGATCAGATCATGCTACAATTATTTACTACATGCAATACAGTTCAAAAAAACTTACTGCATGCACAATACGCATCAGAATCTAGACTACAATCTGATATGGGTAATCTTTATCTCAATGTCAAACAGTTGGGTCGGTTAGGCTTACCCGCAACATTTTTTAACCATTTTTTCAATGTAATAAGTTTATTATAACTTGGTTTGTTTTTCTTGTTGATTAAGGTAAGATGGATCCTCTGAATGTCGAGCACTTATCAAGTGACGAATCTCACGGGGGAGATAAAAGGAAGGCAAAACAACCGGCACAAGAGAATACAAATCAGAAAAAAAGTAAAAAGACGGAACGTTCTTCAGTTTGGAAGGTGTTTGATACTAAGTATACTGACGAGGATGGGATTCTAAAGGCAAGATGCAAATACTGCAAGAAAGGGATGCGTTGCGACACAGGAAAAAACGGCACAAGCGCACTGAGACGTCATATTAGAATATGTCCAGAAAACCCTAACAAGATGAAGGGTCAATCCAACTTGTTTGTGAAAATGGATGACGATGTTGCGGGTGAGGGTAGTGTGAAAACTTGGAAATTAAGTCAGGAAAAAGGTAGGAAGGCAGTAGCCGAGATGATAATATTAGATGAGTTACCGTTTACTACAGTCGAACATGAAGGTTTTCGGAGGCTAATGGAAACAGTGTGTCCGAACTTTAAGATACCAAGCCGGTCTACGGTATCTAGAGACCGTGCAGAATTATTTTTAGATGAAAAGGCAAAGCTAAAGTGTTATTTTGTCCGGAGTAAAACTAGAGTGTGTCTAACAACCGACACGTGGACGTCGATACAAAAGATAAACTACATGTGTGTGACGGCACACTTTATTGATGACAACTGGGTGTATCACAAGCGAATCATCAATTTCAAACCAATATTTAGCCACAAAGGAGAAGATATAGCTCGAGTATTAATTCAATGTTTAAGAGAGTGGGACATTGAATATGTTTTAGCTGTGACTACAGATAACGCCACATCTAATGATGCTGCCATGGCTATTCTAAAATCTAAATTACCAAACCAATTGGTTGAAGGAAAATACTTGCATGTACGTTGCATGGCACATATAATAAACCTTATTGTTAAAGAAGGTCTGCAAGAAAAGGAAGGGGCAGTCGATCGTATAAGAAATGCGATCCGATATGTTAGACAAACTCCTAAAAGATTGGATGCATTTAGGCAATGTGCAAAGGATGTTAATGTTAAAACTAATGCAATGGTGGCCTTAGATTGCCCTACGAGATGGAACTCGACTTATGAGATGTTGGATACGGCTGAAAAGTTTGAGAAAGCTTTTGTGGAGTATGACATGAAAGATTCAAACTACTCAAGAGATTTAGTTGAGGTTCCAACAATTGCTGATTGGATTTACGCGAGACAACTAGCGGGTGTTTTAGAGTTGTTTAAACGCAAAACCATCAAAGCTTCTGCTTCGACAAAGGTATTCCTATTTCCTATTTCAATTTCTGATAAATAATCTTAATTAATAAGTTCAACTGACACATGTTACAAACAGGTGGTTGTTAATGAATTTTTTAAAGATGCAATGAATATTGATAATCACCTCCGAACGATGAGAGCTTCAAAAGACTACACGAGTAAAAGAATGGGTGGTTCAATGCAAGCAAAGTTTGAAAAATATTGGAGGAATGATGACAAGTTTAATAATATGTTGTACTTTGCATCCATATTAGACCCTCGTTTGAAGGTACGTGTGATAGCATATGGTTATAGTAGAATATTTACAGCTGAAAAAAAAGAAGATGAGACGGAAGATACCATTAAAAATAAGGTTACTGAATTTGTTAAACCTATAATGAAAGAGTTGGAGGTACTTTTTGAGCAATATCGATTAAATTATGAATCCACTAAACCTCCTACTAACGTTTCACAAAGTGGAGTAAACGATGATCAATATTCACAAGTAGATGATGATTTTTTTAAGGACTTTAAATCGGATGGTGGTTTTAGCTCCTACACCACTAAGTCAGAACTTCAAATTTACCTTGATGATAAGGAGGAAGCACTATACCCAGGATTTGATATCCTTCAATGGTGGAAAGTTTCTGCTTCGAAATACCCAGTATTAGCGAATATGGCGAAAGGTATGTTATTACAATAATTATATTCTATATAGCTATTAATTTATTTCTACTATTCATATCACTTTTTTGTGTTTCTTATTGTAGACATATTAGCTATTCCTGTATCTAGTGTGGCTTCTGAGTCGGCTTTTAGTACGGCGGGAAGAGTTGTGGAAACCTTTAGAAGTTCTTTGTCCACTCCGGTTGTTGAAGCACTTATATGCACCCAAGATTGGATACGTAAATCAAGTAAAGAAATAGACGGTGTTGAAAACTTGGTAGACTTTCATGATCTTGGAAAAGGTAATATGAGATTACAGAATTTTAGATTTGTTAAGATCGATTAAATATATAACTTTCATCTTTTATTTTATAGAAATTGCTGATAGCCTTGAGCCGAGTCACATACCCGAATGAGCTCGATTAACTAGTGGGTGGGTGCGGATGAAATGGAAAAGATGAAGACGGTTTTTATGTTTTTATGTAATTGTTTCTTGTGATTCAATTAATACTTTATTATTTCTTTCTTAGATTTGGGTTGAGTTCTTTTTTCCTTCATGAATTACGTAATTCTTATCATTTGCATTTATTTCTTTCTTAGATTTGCATCTCTTCTGATTTACCGACAATTGAGGCTTTGCAAAGTAGTGAAGGTTTTATGTTTGTCTCAGAGCACGTATATTCTTGATTTGTTAGCATAGTTTGGTATGTTAGGGTCAAACCCAATTTCTTAAACAGAATATTGTAATCTTTAATAAAGAGAATGCTAAACTAACTTTTTGTTGATTTTTTGGCTGGTGCTATTGAATACCAAAGATTAGTTTGAACTACAAAGTGCAAATGTGCATATGGACTGCAATCCCTACTGCAAATCTGATTGTTTGTGGACTGCAAATTTGCATATTTCTAATAACAGGTAGGAACTACAAAGTGCAAATGTGCATATGGACTGCATATTGCATATAAAGTAATTACGTACAATATACTTCACTAATTATACCATTCATGGTTGCAATTTGTTCAATTAGCTCACATAATCAGTAGCTCACATAATCAGTAACCTTAGTTCATATATAATTCTCTTAGACGTTTTATCGAGCAGTTGGTATGCATACTTCCATTTCAATCTAACAAGTTCAATTTTGTTTAATTAACTCACATAATCACTAGAACAGATAATAGAGAAGGAAATTATATCATTCATGGTTGCAAACAAGCTTTTCTATGTAAAATATTTAAAGGAAAATCACCTTCGTGTTCTTAGTTTTATGACTGCTTCAATGAAATTCAGTATCACCACTGATCTTGATGTTCCTTTATGACTGCTGCAATGTTCCTTCAGGTCAGTCGGCCTTGAATTACCCGGCCTTGACTGCTGCAAGCGGAGGAGACAGATGAAAAGCCACGGAACAGAATCGCGCCGGTGTTGTGGAGCATGGATTCCAGCCATGGCTTCTGATCGCGGATGATCTCCTTGAGATTTTGATCACTGAACTTCCGGTTAGGGATTAGAAGGGTTGGGAAGACGACGTGTATTTCTTCTGTTGAGTAATGGCATCAAGGTAACGCTCAATTCATCGGGTTTTCTCTAAATCCCTAACCCGAGGTACCCGAACCCGAAAAAGACCGTAACCCGTATATATAACCTAGGGTCGGTCCTCGGGTCTTGATCTCATGAGTTTCGGGTTTCGGGTCGGGTCGGGTTATGCAATTTCTGGTCGGGTTATAAAGAAAGCTCACCCCTACGTATAGGGTACGAGGTATTGCCCTATACGATGCGTATATGGCCAAGTCTGATTAACATTCTCCGTGTGTGGTTAGTAGTCCCCTCTTCAAATCAGCATTAATAGTGATTGATTACTTTTTCTTTAAGCAACATATCTTCAAAAAAAAAAAAAAAAAAAATCGCTACACTCTCATTCTAGATATCACCACCTTCATCTTTCACACGTACGATCTTGACTTCTTTAATCGCTGCTGCAACCGTAGACATTTAAGAGGAGGATGAACGTCTTGTAGGATGAGCATCCTTACTAGCATATGACTTTCTTGACATGGTCACTGAAAAACAATAAAATAAACAAAAAATCACCACCAATGTATTCCAAACCAATGTTTTCAGAATCGGACCGAACATTGAATCGGTTGCCTTACCGGTTTATTGGTCGGATCGGTCGAACCGGATTTAACAACCGGATGACGTCATAAATAATATAAATTTAAAATTATATATATAAAAATAACTAAAAAAATACTTTATGTGTTAGTATCAATTTGTAGTAAAAAAGTTTAATTAAAATGTGACTAATAACTTAAATATCATAATCTCTTTAAACATCCTAAATAAATATGGTTTTATTATACTTCTCTAAATAAATATAGTTTTATTATTTTTTTTACGCTTTTTAAACTTCTCTTTGGTTATAAAAAATAAATAAAATCTTTTTATTCTTTTTTTTTTTATGCATGAAACCCCAGAATTCAATTATCAATTCAGTTTCCAAAGACCATTATTTGTACCCCCATTAATATATATGTATTATTTCAATGAGATTAGGGTTACAGAATTCAAATGGCGCCTCCCTTCATTCGATTCATCTTCTCCGTCCTCTGAAGCTAGCTTGTTTGCCAGCTTCCTCCCTTCAATCGCTTCATCTTCTCCTTATTGTACATCGAGCTTATTTGCCGGCTTTCTCCCTTCATTCGCTCGCTTCATCTTCACCATCCTCTACAACGAGTTTATTTGTCGGCTTTCTCTCAGTCCAAGTAAGAATCATCTTTCCGTTACAAGAGAGAAAAAAAATTAAAATTGCAGACCGGTCTAACCCACCGGTTTCCGGTTCGATCATCGGTTTTCGGTCAAACCGGCCGGGTTGCAGGACCGTTTCAACACGTATAACCGGACCGCTCAAGTCACCGGTTCCCGGCCGGTCCGGTCCGGGTTTGAAAACAGTGTTCCAAACCCTCCCAAGAATATACAATTCTAACTAAAACAGAAAAAAGAATCTCAAATCCAGCCAAAAGATGCATGAAAATAAAAAGAACGCTTGCGGCCAAAATCCTTGAATTGCAACTCGGTTAACTGACGGAGGGTTGAACCTAGCCGTCACCCCCCAACTTCTCCATTCTTATTCATCATTTTCTTTATTTTTAATTTTTTTAGCGTATCATTGATTTATGTTTTTTTTAACGGCGAACATTGAATGTTGTCTTAACCGGGCCCACTTGGCGTCAGAGTTGTAGAGCATCCAAGGAAAAATCCCACTCAATACGGCCCCTTCCGGGCTTGAGGGAGAGCCGAGGCTCGAACCCTGGATCGGCATGGGTAAAACCCATATGCATCAGCCTAAAAGGTAAGCCTCATTTGCATGGCTCAGAAAATAATGAGGAGAGCAAAAATTGAATCTGTGTCACAAAAAACACCAAGTCTCTCCCTTATATTTAGCGTACCACTTCATCACTATCTCATTGGCCATGGAATAAAAAAGTAATAAAATTATCTTTTTAACTAACTATAATTAGAAATATGTAATATTATATTGATACAACTAGCTTAGACCCGTGTAATATACACGGGGTGAAAAATATTAATACATAAATTTTTCTTAAATTTTATTTATATATTTTACATGTGTAAAAATGTATTACTATACATATATTAAGGATAGAAAACAAAATTCAAAATATATAAAAAATAATATATAATTGGGTTTCGAAAATACGTCAGTTACTATTAAATGTAATTTGACTTTCATTTACTATTGGATTGAAAATAAAAATTACACAATTATGTTTCAAAGTTTTTTTTATAATAAATGATAATTTAAAATAAATATGTTTTATTAATATAATTATTAATTTATTAAAAGATATGTGTGCATTTAATAAGAGAGAGAGACGGGAAAAAAATGATGAGATTGAATATGGTGGTGACATGTGGCATTTCAAAACCTTTATTTATTAGTATGTATAGATTAGAAATAAATTATTATAAAAATAATTATTTATATAGGAAGAGATTCAACTAAGAAATGTAATCTGGCTAAAAACAATCTTAGCTATCCATTTTTCTATTAAGGGATGAGATTCAAGTGGAGAAAAAAAGAAATTTGTAGGGATATTTTTGGAATAGTCATTTTTGTTGGTTTTTTTCAAGTTTCTACGCATTTTTTAAACGTCCATAACTTTTTTATACGACATTATTTTTTGAAAAAAAGTACACCATAAAATCGAGCATTTTTTTCTCTTTAATTTGAGCATAATGTTGATATATAAAAAAAACGATGATTTAAAAAAAATCAAAATCTTTGTTATTTTTGATAAAACAACACTGATAATAGAATATGCGTTGTTTTCTAGTAAACAACGCAAATCAGCACAGGAAAATAGTACAAAAGCAAATCAGTACAACATAAAAAACAACACAATAACAAAAACAACTTATGTAATTTTACAAAATCATAAATCTGAAATAAAAGTCATCATTTTAAAAGAAGAATGTAAGTAATTAAATTTTGACCTTCAACAACATAAAAAGAAGAATGTACCTTATATTTGCGTCTTCCGGTAACTATTGTTGTACGAAAAAAATGTATCATAAAATATAAGAAAGTGAATTAAAAAGAAATTCATGTGGATGCTATGAAACTTGGGCGATAAACCCAAAATCTAATTTGCAAATGTTTTTGTATATAATCTATACTTCTATATAATAGAGATTAGAAGGATAGACATGTAATTTACTTAAAAAATTAAGACACCTTGTATCTATATACTGGAGATTAGAATGATAGACATGTAATTTACTTAAAAAATTAAAACACGTTGTATCTATTTTATTGTCTAATGTACACATTGACAAAGCGTCAAATGTCTGTAATTACCTTGTAACCCTTATTTATAATCATAAACCCTATTAATTATCATTTAACTCCTTCCATTAAAGATTATGTAAAAGGAGATGAACAATTTGTGGAGCACTAATCATTAATATGCAAGTTTCATCACTTTTATTTTAACCACCAAAACTTTTCATTTTGCAAAATCCTACTCATTTTACTTTTTAAACACTAGGTGTCTGTGTTTATGTTGAACATAGATACCGATTCATGATAGTAGATGGTATTTGTAATTATGAGGGTATAATTTTGTATTTTATGGGGGGCGATGGTTGGGTTGTGATTATGTTTTTTAATCTAATAAATGAAGTAATTGAAAAAAAAAATCAGAACGAAATAATAGATGTCACGTATAATAATAATAATTTTGTCTTTTACTTGAAACTTTTTTAATACTTTTCCATTGGAATATTTGGATACATTTATATGAGAACTTTTCATATTTTTATTGAAATTGTTTTCTAAACTTATTATACACTTAATTAAATACGGATATGAACATTTATGAAGTTTGTGAATTTATTAAGTGATTTTTATTGTCCGAATTCAAATATTTAATCACCTTAGATATATTTTTATTTTATACTAAACTGTTGTGGTAGTGAAAGCATGTCACGTTTTACATATTTGTTCTAAATAAAACTTAGTGGTTTAGAAATAGTAGCAAAGTTTAAATAAATTTAATATCCTTGGTTTCTTGTGGTTTGATTTTCAAATATCAGTTGTGATATCTTTTATTATATTTATCTTGGGATACATGATCGATGACTGTGCTAGAAAATAATAGTTATGTCATTTTTTGCACATAATGCAACGAAAAAGTCAGAGCATAGTGGCTTTGTTTGTATGCTTAAATGTATTGCCAAAAGACGGTTGATACTTTGGTTCCAAGCGGTTATCTAACGAACTGAACCGACATCAATCGAATTCCTGTCGCGTAGCGCGGGGACCCCACTAGTACAATTTTAAAAGCTTACTTTTGTTGTGCTGGGTTTTGTTTATTTTTGTGATGGCCTACCTGTGTTGGTTTTGCTTGTGCTTGGTTATGTTTGTGCTGGTTTTATGATTATAACCTGTCAACTCTAATTATGTTCTTTGTTTTGTGCTGGTTTGATATACTAGTTTTTGTTGGGATGGTTTTGTTTGTGGTGAGTTAGCTAAGAAGAGCAAGTCACACAATTAACTGTGTTGTTTTGTTGCTATTTTATAGTAAAATAACAAAATTAATCGTTATGTTTGGTGTTGTTTTATGATAAAGCATAATAGTTAATAGTGCTATTTTACAATGCAGTACAGTTAATTGTGTTGTTTTACAAGAAACCAACACATTTACGTAAAATAACACAATTTCATAAAATGTCGATTTTGTTTTTACAAAAAAATGTAGCAATACTATACTCGAATTAAAGGTAAAAAAAAACGTTTGATTTTATGATGTAATTGTTTTTAAAATAAGGTCGTATGTTAGTGAAAGGGTTTCAGGACTGCAAGCCATACAACTTCTCTGGGAGAGAAAGAGGAATAGCTACATTGAGATGGATCGAGAAAACCGAGTATGTGCTTGCAATCAGCAAATGTGCTGAAGAAGACAAGGTTCTGTATTCTTCCAATTTATTAAAGGATTAAGTTCTTGAATGGTGAAACAATATCGTTCACTACTAGAAAATAGGCCTTTAATGACACGCAATGCGTGTTATTAAAGGGGGTAGATGACACGCAAAAGCGTGTCAAGGAAGGCCTTGTCATAAAAGGTAGATGACACGCATTTTTGTGTGTCATCTGTTTTTGATACGCATTTTATGACACACAATGCGTGTCAAAGAAGGCCTGTCATAAATAGAGGATGACACACATTTTGCGTGTCATGGTTTTAGCTGTTTTAAAAAAAATATATATGTATAATAATAAATTTTCACATTAAATGACAATTAATGTCTCATAATACAAAATAAAATACATATATAGCAAAATAATCCATTTCATACAATATTTCATTAAGATACTTATTGATATTTCAAAAGTGGTCAATATTTCATAAATGTCGATACAAACTTCAACAGAAAATGAAGTTTGACACAAAAGTACATCATCCTTCACGAATTTCATCAATATCGGCATCCGTGTATTCATCTTTCCTTCCCCCAACCTGAGAAAAAACTTATAAACAAGTGAAGTGGCCAAATTACGTTTTGAAGAACTATATATATTTATATGAAATGAAGGACTTTTCCTGAGATTGTAAGGTAATTCATGTATGCTTAGCACAAATCCAATCCCATATGTAGAGCAACACGAAAAGAAAAAGGAACATCACAAGAACAATTTCGTTTACTCAAGTATGGAGTATTAGTGATATGCATAAAAAGAAACATCACAAGAACAGTTCCTAAGATAAGGAACATCACAAATCCAACCCCATATGTTTAAATATAACAAATCCAGCCCCATATGTCTAAACAATAAAAAAAAGTTCATGTGTAATTAGGAACATCACAAATCCAACCCAATATGTCTAAATATAACAAATCCAGCCCTATATGTGTAAACAATCAAAAGAACAATTCATGTGCAATTAGGAACATCACAAATCCAGCCCTATGTCTAAATATACATATATATAGTCTACTCAAGTATGGAGTATTAGTGATATGCATAAAATTGGTATATATAATATGTGTGATAACCCGGACTTTTCAGTTAGTACTGTTAGAAATTCCGTTAAATTTCCTGTTAAAACCTAACCCAGTTAACTCGATATTTAATCCCAATGGCTAATTCTGCCAATTTCTGATCTTAAACTACAGGGACTAGTTCTGCCAAGTCCCAATACTTGAATTGTTGACTCCCAAAGTCAAAATCAAATCAATATAATCATGTTTGACTTTATAAAGTCAAATTTGTGACCTTTGATCTAAATTCGAATTCTATAACCAATTTCGTTTCAAATTATTAACTGAATTGTATGAATATGTCAATTACTCTCATAATTAGATCATTTAATTATTCGAATTAAACCCAATTATAATCATTAAACCGTAACCGTCGCCCCTATCGTCTTCGATCATCAAATTGAACAAATTCATGTATTACCCTCACGAATTAGAACTTTGCATACTCCAATCGAATCCCAAAGAGCCTATTGCACATTCCAATTCAACCGGATTCAAGCCCGAATTTGCCGGAGACCAACTCAGTCGCTGTCGGCATCAGTTTCAGTCGATCACCATCAATCCGACAACATTTCTGGTAATTGCTTGCACTCACACTGTCGTTTTTATCCATAGAATGAAAGCCCTATCATTACCAGGGCTTACATTATCAATTCGATTGAAATCTGTAATCTAGGGTACATCACTAACCGGTTTAATCAAACCCTAGTCTAGACCCAATAAAAATACAATTAAACTATACGGTCAGATTCGCAATACCAATTGCTTTGAAAGCCCTCTGTCAATTTGATGTTTTATTATCAGGATCATCGTAATCCGAATCTAGGGTTCATACGAAACCCACTTTGGGGCTTTTGATTCTAAACTCAATAAAAATTCAATTAAATCATATGGTTAGACTCGCGACCATCTACTCTTTGAAAGCCCCATATCAATTGAATCAAATAACATCGAATTGGTTATAAACCGTAAACTAGGGTTCTTCATAAAAACGATTTAGGGATCTCGACCTTAAACTCAACCTCAATCAAATTAAGTTACACCCTCAGTTCCGCAATTGCATTTTTAATAAAAACCCTATAATTCTAACAAGTTTTATTATCAGAATCAACGGATTTGATTTGTGTTCTTAAAACTAGGGTTTCAACTTGATAGTCCAAGAATTTACAGTTTAAAACTCGATGGTATTGCAATTAAACCTCACCACATATTCGCCTATACTCGATTTATAAAACCCCTAATCTAATTTGTTCGATCGAAGTCCAAATGATTAGAATCGGGACTGGATTGGGCTCAGTTTTGAAAGGGGGGGGGGGTAGAACACAGAGACTTTAGATGTTAAAACAAATCGATCCGGGTACTTGTTGCGATGACCCTAGCGGGCGGATTGGTTAAACCAGTGTGTGTGTGGGAGTGACCCGGGTTCGAGACCGGGCTCCCACATCTATTTTTTTGAACAGTGTTCTTGTATTATTTTAATATAAAAATCAAATCCTACAATATTATATTATTATATAAATATGTTTTAGCCCGGGGAAACAACCCGTAGGCTCGGGTTTGAATTGTTAACCTATTTTTAATATTATTCCCACTTTTATAAATAAAATAGTATTGTTATCATCAAATAAAAATAATATGTTTATATTATTTTCAATCCGTAACTTCGTATAAAATAATATGTTTATATTATTTTCAAACCGTGACCCGTATTATTGAATAATATATATTTATATTATTTCGAATCATTTTATAACATCGTGTATCGGTTGAGATTAAAAATATATAACTAGTTATATTATTTACTCGTATATATATATATATATATATATATATATATATATATATATATATATATATATATATATATATATATATTATTTTCTCTCAATTTTTGTGAATGACAAAACAACCGATTATATTCATTATTATTCGTGTCATTCGTCACCTAAGAAAATTTCTAACTCCGTGGACACGTTCGTCCACTCTTGAATATTAGAACGTTTCGTTAAGACGTTTCTCATTCCGTGTCGCTGTCACAATTACCATTTTTTATCCCTAATTTATGTGTTTATAATTTTAGGGCATTCATAAGTCGTTTGTGACTTACACACTTGGTTCCAACTTATCCTTTGTGTGATACTACCTACAACGCAACGCAGGTGAGTTTTCACGGCCCCTTTTTACTGTTTTAACTTGCGGGAGAAAACATGATCAATCAATTTTGGGATTTTGTAATTCGTATGATATCAATGTTAAAACTAAGCGTAACACGCTATCATAGAAAGTCCTCAACTTATATCGGACCGTTAATATGGATCTTAGCGAGGTAATATTTAGTAGTACTACTGGGTTTGACAAATCCCACCCGCGTTAGTCGCGCTAACTCGATTAGATATCGAACAGGTGAAATGTTAGCCTACTCACACCGCCAGCGTTGATAGACCTGGCAGGAGGCAATAAACAAAAAGTCAACTTCGGTTGCGAGCGCTTGAGTTGAACATGAACATAGGTTAGCTACCTATAGATACGTACTGAATGAATATAAATCTGGTAAACGCTTATTTACATATATTGAAACCCGTGAACTCACCAACATCGTGTTGACATATTTTCTTACATGTTTTCTCAGGTCGCTAAGATAAGACATAGGTGCACGTTAGGGCATGCATGGGATTCAACTACTTTGATTATGACTTATTTATATTTGTTTGGATTATTCTATTGTACTTGTTTTGGTTGGGCGTTTTTGACTTTTTGGAGTTTTGGACTTTGGTTTTGGGCGCGTGTGTTTTGCGCATTTACTTTTTGGACTTTTGGACTTTTTGGACTTTTTGGACTTCTGCAAAATGTCTGGACACAAAACAGAACATTGTTATAGGAAGAGGCCGATTACTTGATTTGAATGTGGTGAAGTTGGCCATATCAAAATCTATTGTCCAAAGCTGAAGAAACCTGATGGGACAGGTCCCAAACCTGCAGATGGAGTGAAGAAGAATGCGCGAGCATTCGTTTTCAACACTCATGAAGCGACAAGTATGCCCGATGTCATTACGGGTACATTTCTTGTTCATGATATTTATGCTCGATTTTTATTTGAATTTGGTGTAAACCAAAGTTTTATAGATCATAGATTATGTAGACTATTAAATAAAACTATAGCTAAGTTAGACAAGAAATATGTAGTAGAAACTACCAACGGTGACCTTATCCAAATCTCTGAAATCTTAAACGACTGCCATATCACACTATCAGGACATGTTATACCTGCAAAATTGTTTCCAATGACTTTGGCAGGTTTTGATATTGTCCTAGGAATGGATTGGTTAGCCTCTAACCAAGCCCGTATCCTATGTGAAAAGAAAGCAATAGAACTTCGTTCGTCGAAAGGCAACATTATTACGATCAATATCGATAGATTATCCAACTCTGTTGGAATAATTTCTATGTTAAAAGCCACAAAGTACTTACGAAAAAGATGCTTAGCATACCTTTTATTTGTAACTACCGACACTATAAAGAAGATTGAAGACGTGCCGGTTGTGGCTAAATTAACTGATGTCTTTCCTAATGAACTACCTGGAATTCCACCTGAAAGATAAGTGGAGTTCAGAATTAATCTAGTACCCGGTACGACACCTATTGCTAAATCCCCGTACATATTAGCCCCAAATAAAATGGCAGAATTGAAGAAGCATTTAGATGAACTCCTTGAGAAAGAATTTATTAGACCAAGCTCGTTGCCTTGGGGAGCTCCGATCTTGTTTGTCAAAAAGAAAGACGGTTCAATGCGCATGTATATCGATTATCGTGAACTAAATAAAGTCACGATAAAGAACCGTTATCCACTTCCTCGAATCGACGATCTTTTTTATCAACTCCAAGGAGCTCGTTGTTTTTCTAAAATCGATCTTCGTTCTGGCTATCACCAATTGAAAGTTTCAGAACTCGATATGGTCATTGTGAGTTCACGGTAATGCCATTTGGACTTACTAATGCACCAGCAACTTTCATGGATATGATTAATCGAGTCTGTAAACCTTACTTGGACAAATTTGTTATCGTATTCATTGACGAAATCCTTATTTACTCTCGAAGTAAAGAAGATCATGCTGATCATTTGAAGATCATGCTAACAGAAAAGCTTTATGCTAAGTTCTCCAAATGTGAATTCTGGCTGTCAGAAGTTCAATTCCTTTGGCATGTCATTAATGCAAATGGCATAAAAGTAGATCCTGTTAAAATTGAGGCTATATCTAAATAGGAAATCCTGAAGTCTCCAACAGAAGTCCGTAGTTTCCTCGGATTGGCTGGTTACTATCAGAGGTTTATCCAAGATTTCTCTCGAATTGATGTACCATTAACTTCTCTGACTCGTAAGTCAGTTAAGTATGAATGGGGTCCTAAACAGTCTAAAGCTTTTGAAACATAAACTTACACAAGCACCCATCCTAGCTTTGCCAAATGGAAGTGAAGGATTTTCAGTTTACTGTGATGCTTCACACACCGGCTTTGGATGTGTATTAATTCAAGGAAGGAAAGTCATTGCTTATGCTTCCCGAAAGTTGAAAACTAATGAAAAGAATTATATGACTCATGATTTAGAATTGGGCGCCATAATCTTTGCATTGAAATTATGGACGCACTATCTATATAGAATCAAATTTACTGTCTTTACCGATCATAAGAGCCTGAAGTACATATTCAGTCAAAAAGACCGAATATGAGGCAAATACGTTGGATAGAAGTCCTAAATGATTACCATTGTGAAATCTGTTATCATGAAGGAAAATCCAATGATGTAGCCGATGCCTTGAGCAGAAAAGAACATGAGAAACCTAAACGAGTTCGTGCCTTAAGACTCGATCTCTAAATCGATCTTATTACTCATATTAAAGAATCTCATAAGCTTGCTTTGCAAGAAACCAACCTTGAAAAAGAATGCTTGGGAAGTATGATTGACCAGTTGGTCAAAGGTGATGATGAAATCATTAGAATGAACAAAAGAATCTGGGTTCCTATTTATGGAAATTCTTGAAGAAGCCCACAAATCTAAATATACAATGCATCCTGGAAGTGATAAGATGTACAAAAACCTAAAAGCCAATTACTGGTGGATAGGGATAAAAAGCATATCGCTATTTATGTTGCAAAATGCCTAACCTGTTCCCAAGTTAAAGTTGAACATCAAAAGGCGTTTGGCTTTTTATAGAAACATGAAATTACTGTCTGGAAATGGGAAATGATAACCATGAATTTCATCATGAAACTTAACCGAACAAGTCGAGGGAATGATACTATCTTAGTTATCATTGACAAACTTACCAAGTCTGCTCATTTTCTTCCGGTGAAAGAAACGTCCAGCATGGATAAGTTGACACAGTTATACGTTAATGAAATCGTAACATTACACGATGTGCCACTATCAATTGTGTCAGATAGAGATAGTAGATTTACATCTCATTTTCGGAAAAGTTTTCGGAAAGCCCTCGGTACTAAATTGAATCTTAGCACTGCATACCATTCTCAAACGGACGGGTAGAGCGAAAGAACAATTCAAACCCTTGAAGATATGTTAACGACTTGTGTTATCGATCGTGGAGGAAGTTGGGATGACCACTTACCTCTAATGGAATTTTCCTATAACAATAGCTATCATACGAGTATACAGGCCACTCCTTTTGAAGCCTTATACGGTCGTAAATGTCGAACTCCGATCTGTTGGTCTGAATCAGGAGAAAATCAGTTGTCTGGACCTGAAATAGTCATGGAAACAACTGATAAAGTTATCCAAACTAAAGATAGATTGAAAGCGGCTCGTGATTGTTAAAAGAGTTTTGCTGATAAGAGACGAAAGCCGTTAGAATTCAACGTCGGTGATATCGTTATGTTGAAAGTTTCAACATGGAAAGGCGTTTTAAGATTTGGAAAGAAAGGAAAATTACGTCCTAGATACGTAGGACCATTCAAAATCTTGAAAAGAGTTGGGTCTGTGGCTTATAACTCGAATTACCAGAAGAAATGAATGTAGTACATGATGTATTCCATATGTCAAATCTGTGCAAGTATTTGGTAGATGAAACTCTGGTAATGCCCATACATGATGTAGAGGTAGATGAAAAATTAAGATTCGTGGAACAACCTTTGCAAATCGAGGACAGACAGGAAAAGAGATTGAAAAGAAAAAAATTGATGAGTGTGAAAGTTAAATGGAACTCCAGACGTGGACCTGAGTACACGTGGGATCTGCAGTCTGAAATGAGGAAGAAATATCCTCACTTGTTTGAATAAACTCGAGGACGAGTTTAAAACAAGGTGGGGAGGATGTAACACTTGCCACAAAAATGTCCAAGATATGCAAAGGTTAGAACCTAAAGGACTTATTATATCTATAATAAATAAGTCTAGGGTCAAAAATGAAAATTTGGGAAATTAAGACTTTAGCGGACCTCTAAGTCCAAGCCTAACGGTCTGCTACGGGTGCCAGGAACCAGGTAGAGGTCCGCTAAGGAACCCCCACCCTGATTGATTGGGTGGCGAACCGCCACCTTCTTGGTAACGGTCTGCTACTTAGCAAACAAGTAATCAATCTACGTGTGACACGTGTCCTGTGACTAATGGGTAAATAATCTGACGCGTGTACTCGTGGTGGACCGCCACGCCATATGGTAACGGTCCGCCAGTCGCAAAACTATCAGAATTCGCCACGTAGCCTTGTGGCGGACCGCTACGCCCCAGAGCACTGGTTGTAGGTCCCCGGGTGTCTCGGATCGTTACGTGTGAGCATGTGAGACTAGTCGGACCGGGTGCGGGATGCCCGTGACTTGGTGGAGTATGAGACAACACAACAAAGTAAACCGAAAACAAACACAAAATACTTCAAACTTCGTCTATTGATAATCACAGCTGGTTACAGAGAATGAGTGCGTACATATTTTCTGTCAAGACCAGCTATATATACTTAGACCTGTTACCTGCGCACTTATCAAGTGCTCAGGAATTAACTCCTGCGTACTTTTTAAGTACGCAGGATCTATAACCTGCGCACTTGTTAAGTGCGCACAACACTTTACAAAGATAACACAAGTACAAGTACCTACATATATGTTTACAACTCGATAAACCAATACATAAAGATACTAAATACAAATACAAGTACAGAAAGTAAAGTACAAAAGCATAAGACAACATCCAGAGTGTCTGTCACACAAACGTGCTCCAACAAACTCCCCCTTGACAACAACTCTGGATTTTCTTCGGTCTTCAACCTCCTACAGCTCTAGCTTCCCATCTTCAGCTTGCAGTCAAGACAGAACTTGACTAGCTTGTCGTACCTTGATGCTTGAAGCTTGATGTATTGCAAAATACACCCATTTATCATGTTTAGTTTGAGTGGTTTTGTTTAGTTTTCTTTTAGTTTTTAGTTAGAATTTGTTACTGCTGATCCATTTGTGTTTACCAGGTCTCGAGTGATAGTTGTTGCTGAAATGGGCAGAAAACGAGTCAAAAATATGCAAAACCGAGTACTGGAAGAAAGCGGGAGGTCAAGAGACAATTAAAAGCATGAAATTCGAGAAGAAACACCTTCTCGCCACCCGCGAGAAGATCAGGAGTTGTCCCTCGTGGGCCACGAGGGAGTTGTATCACAACATCCAGTTATTAACTCCTCGCCACCCGTGAGAATGGAAGCTAATGGGCTCCGCGGGTGGCGAAAGCCTATTTTCCACAGAATGTTTCGACTTTCAGGTGGGTTGATGCTAGTTGGGGTATAAATACATCTCAATCATATTCTTGTAAAACCTAGCCGATTTTGAAGAATCTAGGACGAATTTAGGAGAGATTTTGGAGCAATTTCAAGCAAGAAGGAGAAACGGTTGAAGGTTGGAGTCCTAGGATCGATCAAGCTCGTGATTTGGCTATCCGGGTTTATCAATTCTTTGTTTTCTTAATTTTTACCATGTCTTTCCACTTTGTTGAAATTGCATCTTTGATTTGGATAATGATGAGTAGCTAAATTAGATAAACTACCTAGACTATGATGAATGGGATGCTAAAGTTGTGATTTTTATATTGGATGCTTGTTAATTTTGGATTTCATGATAAAGTAGCAAACTTGATTATTGATTCGTTGAATATGCATGCTTAGAATTATTCTAATTGTTATATATTTCTTCGTATGATCTTTGGTGAATGTCTTTCGCGTAATAGGGTCATGCTAGATCATTAACTTGCGTTGTGATTTGTTGGGTTAATTGGCCAAAATACCTTAGAAGCTATATTTGATAATTGAATAGGTCTAGGTGTTATACTAATCTTAATAGCCGAGAGGTGCGAGATTATTGATAGGTCTAAATTGGTAAATTGCTAGGGTGGTCTTTGAGAGAAGTCTGTCGTAGTTGCCTTGCTAATATTTGTCTATTGAGTCGAATCAAGAACCCAAGTCATCCTAGGTTTACAACCCGAGAGGGAGTAGGTCATATTAGGGTACTTTACATAAACATTTAGATAACCGAGAGGAAGTCTAGATCAACCGGTGTTTTCAGCAGCCTTCAGAGTCCCTTAGGTCTCTTCCCGAAAAGGGTCGGGAGTCCTGTTTGGTGTCTCAAGAGGTTAGAAATTTATGATCCCGGTTCCTTATTAACTTGCATCCGTTAAAAGTATAGCTCGAAGTATCCCAGGATTCCAGTCTAGGTAGTTACCCATCGTCATCTGAAGTAAAACCCAAAATCACCTTTGTGTCTTAGGTAATTTAGTTAATTGATAGTATTTTAATCGTTTTTCTCTTAGGATTTTAGACAAACCCCCCCCCCAAAACATAAAAACAATTAGTCGTGTCAGTCAGTCTGTTTAAGTGAGTCTAATTTACGTAATAAATAGAGTTTCGTGGGTTCGATTTCCGGACTTATTTAGCTGTACTAGAGTCGATCGGTTCACTTGCCGGTTAGTAGTTTAGTCGAGTTTTAGAGAGTCTAGAGTATAACTTAGTTTCTAGAATAGGTTAATTTAGTTAATAATTTAATAACTACGTTTAGAACATCAAGTTTTTGGCGCCGTTGCCGGGGACTCTTGGCGATTGCGTTCATTAGCTTTGATCAGACTGCATAATAAATACGTACTACTTGTGTAATATTTTGAGTCGTACGTATCTAATCAGTTGTGTCTTTTTAGTTATCTTTCGTAATTTTTTTTAGCACAATAATAGAGTCTTCTCACCTGTTTCCTTGTGTTAGTTTTGTAAGTTTATGCATACGCGCTCAAAGGGGCCGCTACCTAAGCCAAAGAAGGAGAACAACTTCCCGCTAACGGATATTGCGCCGGAGGTTAGTATTTTTTCTTCACCACTATCCGGCCCACCACCTTTCCAAGTCGACTAAATGGCCGACCGTCAGACTGTTCACCAACAATCCACCCTAGGATTCACTGGTGTAAACTCACCCATCACTATTCCACCCATCGCCAATGAACACTCGTGGCAAATCCCCTCGTACATCATGACCGCCATCTCTAACACGTGTCAATTTCACGGTCGTGATGATGAGGACGCACCTGCACATATCGCCCGCCTCACTCGCATTTTAGGTACGTTCCAGCTACAAGGAGCCACCAATGATGCCATCTTTCTCCAACTTTTCCCGTTCACTCTAGCCGATCGAGCTGCCACTTGGCTCGATTCTCAACCCGCAAGCACATACACTACTTGGGCCACACTTAGGGATGGATTTCTCAAGAAGTATTTCCCACCCGCTAAGGCATCTCGCCTCCGTGATCAGATTCACTCGTTTCGCATGGAACCCGATGAGTCCTATTACCTTGCTTGGGAGCGTTTCCAGAACCTACTCGCTCGATGCTCCCAGCATGGTCTCTCTGATTGGGCCCTTGTAGAGAAATTCTATAATGGTCTCAATTATGACACGAAAGCTCGTTTCGATACTTCAGCGGGAGGACACCTCATGGGTAAGAAATCAGTAACCGAATGCCTAGATATGTTTGAGAGTTTTGCCCAATCTGAGTCTGAGCAGCGGTCAGCAAATCGGAATACCACTCCTATCACTAGTGCAACCTCATCTACCAGAGGTGTTCACCAGGTCACACTGGATACTAGTGTTGCTGCTGCTCTAGAGAACTTGCACCGTGAGATGAAAGAGATAAAAGCCAAGGTAGACAAATGTGAGTTCTGTAGGGGAGGTCATAGCACTTTACATTGCCCGTTGATGAGTGAAGAGCAAGTCGATTTCGTAGCCGGTCAGTCGAGAGGTCCATTAAATACTTTTAATAATAATAACTATAATTCGAACTCCTGTAACAGTTAGTTGTTAAGGATCAGGTCACCCAGAAAACTCTTTCTGAACACGATATTCTTCTTAATAATCAGCAATCCTCTTTCCTTGACCTTCAAAGGTCCGTTGGTGACATGGCTAGAAAACTTGAGGAGAGGTTACCCGGTCAATTTCCGGGTGGCACTCAACTCAATCCAAATGCACATGCGAAAGCCATCACCACTCGTAGCGAAAGAAGTTTAGGTGAACCGAAAGTGAGAGAAGGGCAAGAGATAGAGGAGGAGGAGCCAGTTGATAAAGAAATTAAGTTGAAGGCTCCCGGTAAATTGCAATCTAGGCTAGACCCAGCAATTAGCGCACACACCGTCGAGCCCCAAGTGGAGAGGAGCGTTGAGAAGAGACCGATAGAGTCTAGGCCTTCACCAGTTATAGATCTTTCACGAGTCCCGTATCCTGCCCGCCTTAAGCAACAAAAATATGCCAAGGAATACGGGCATTTTCTCGACATGTTCAAACAACTAAAAATTAATCTCCCGTTCATTGAGGCTCTCCAATGCATGCCCAAATATGCCAAGTTTTTGAAGGACCTTCTTAAAAGAAAGGATCGATTGGGGGAGCTCTCAAACATTCCATTGACCGGAGGTTGTTCCGCGGTTGTTTTGAACAAATTACCAGAAAAATTGACGGATCCGGGTATCTTCACCATTCCATGCCTATTCGGTAGTGATACCCAATGTAGAGCTTTAGCCGACCTAGGTGCTAGCATCAACTTGATGCCGTTTTCCCTTTATGAGAAGCTAGACCTAGGCGAACTTTCACCCACTCGCATGACTTTATCCTTAGCCAATCGTTCCGTCAAATACCCTCGTGGTATCATTGAAAATTTACTTGTTAAGGTCGATAAGTTTGTCTTCCGAGTCGATTTTGTCATTCTTGATATGGAAGCTGATGAGGGAGTTCCTATCATTCTAGGCCGTCCATTTTTGCGCACCGCAAAAGCACTCATCGATGTTTATGATGGAAAAATTTCACTCCGCGTTGGTGACGAGAAGGACACATTTGAAATAGCTAGATCCATGCAACACCCAAACGATTCTAGTGATTTTAACGGCCCATGCCACTCCGTCTATTTCTTGAATTCATTCATGTCGGGCGTGGACCAATGTCTCGATTATATCAGTGGAGTCGATTTGTTGGGAGGGGGAGTGCTTGATGAATTGGAGGAGAGTGAAGAAGAGGAGGAAACCCTGTGTTTTCCCGAGGTGATGGAGCTTAGTGAGGTTAGGAATGAGAGTGAGAGAGCTCCCTTAGAGACACCAACCCCTTTAGAACTAAAGGTTTTGCCTTCACACCTAGAGTATACTTATTTAGGAGAGGGTTCGAGTCTTCCCGTTATTATCTCCTCTAAGTTGATGGAGGAGGAGAAGTTGAGGTTGTTAGAGGTGCTGAAGTTACACAAAGAGGTAATTGCATGGAGCCTTTCGGATATTAAGGGCATAAGCCCCGCCTATTATACTTACCGGATTCTTATGGAGGATGAATATAAGCCGGTGGTGCAACCTCAAAGGCGTCTCAATCCAAACATGCAAGAGGTAGTGAAGAAGGAGGTTTTGAAGTTGCTAGATGTCGGGGTGATTTACCCAATTTCTGATTCCCCATGGGTGAGCCCGACCCAGGTTGTCCCGAAGAAAGGGGGGATGACAGTGGTCATGAATGAGAAGAATGAGCTAATCCCTTTGCGTACGGTCACCGGTTGGCGTGTGTGCATTGATTACCGAAAATTAAACGACGCCACCCGGAAAGACCATTTCCCTCTACCGTTCATCGATCAGATGTTGGAGCGTCTGGCGGGTCAACAGTTTTATTGTTTTCTCGACGGATTTTCGGGATACTTCCAGATTCCCATCGCACCGGAGGATCAGGATAAGACGACATTTACATGCCCTTATGGCACATATGCGTACCGCCGCATGCCATTCGGGTTATGTAACGCTCCGGCTACCTTCCAGCGTTGTATTGTCGCTATATTCCAGGATATGATTGAGACTTCCATGGAAGTTTTCATGGATGACTTCTCGGTTTATGGAGGCTCGTTTGATCAGTGTTTGATTAATTTGGGGAAGATGTTGAAGCGGTGTACGGAGACGAAATTGATGTTGAATTGGGAGAAATTTCACTTCATGGTGACGGAAGGGATAGTGTTAGGCCATAAGATCTCACGAGATGGAATAGAAGTGGATAGAGCCAAAATAGATACAATCAGCAGGTTACCCCCACCGACGAGTGTTAGGTCGATCCGTAGTTTTCTCGGTCATGCGGGCTTTTATAGGCGTTTTACCAAGGATTTTTCCAAAATTACTCGGCCCATGACCCGACTCCTCGAGAAGGATGCCCCGTTTGTCTTCGATGAGGAGTGTCTCAAAGCCTTTTATTTTTTGAAAGAAAAGTTAATCAGTGCCCCCATTCTTATATCACCCGACTGGAGCTTGCCTTTTGAGCTCATGTGTGATGCGAGTGACTACGCAGTTGGTGCAGTTTTGGGGCAAAGACGGGATAAGCACTTCCACCCCATCTACTACGCGAGCAAAACTCTAAATGATGCTCAAGAAAACTATACCACCACAGAGAAAGAGCTCCTAGCCGTAGTATTCGCATTCGATAAATTCTGTTCATACCTCGTGCTTTCGAAAACCACCGTTTTCACTGATCATTCTGCTTTGCGTTTTCTCTTCCAAAAGAAAGATGCTAAGCCACGTCTCATACGATGGATCCTATTGCTCTCCGAGTTCGATATAGAAATTAAGGATAAGAAAGGAGCGGAGAATGTTGCGGCCGACCATTTGTCACGGTTGGAGGACCCGAAGAGAGAGGAGATTCGTGAGGAGGCGATAGGTGATAAATTCCCTCACGAGTCGGTTGAGTTTGTGGCAGCGGAGAAGGAAGGTATGCCATGGTTCTCCGATTTGGCAAATTACATAGCGAATGGAGTTGTGTTGAAGGGTATGACAACCCAACAGAGGAAGAAATTTTTTAGGGATGCTAGGAGGTACATTTGGGATGACCCTTTTCTTTTTAGGATAGGAGGAGATAGGATTCTTAGGAGGTGTGTGACGAAGGAGGAAGGTAATGAGATCCTTAGGCATGTTCATGAGGGTTTAACGGGAGGTCACCATGGTCCTCACACCACCGCCCAAAATGTGTTTGATTGTGGGTTTTATTGGCCTTCGGTAGTTAAGGATGCCTTAGAGTTTGTTAGGAGATGTGATGTGTGCCAACATACCGGCAATATCTCATCCAAGAACGAGATGCCTCAAAATCCAATCCAGATCCTTGAAATATTCGACGTTTGGGGCATTGACTTCATGGGACCATTCCCCATCTCTAGTGGGAATCGGTACATCCTCGTGGCGATTGACTATGTTTCAAAGCGGGTAGAGGCTCAAGCTCTTCCCACAAATGATGGCCGAGCGGTGGTGAGATTCATAAAGAAGTTATTCACTCATTTTGGTACACCTAGAGCTCTCATAAGTGACCGTGACACTCATTTTTGCAACGCCGTGATGGAAAAAGCGTTAGCACGCTACGGGGTCACTCATCATTTTTCCACCGCATATCACCCCCAAACAAGCGGTCAAGTTGAGAATGCCAATCGAGGAGTGAAGCGAATCCTAGAGAAAACCGTAGGGAAAAATAGGAAAGATTGGTCCGAGAAGCTAGATGATGCTTTATCGGCGTTCCGAACCGCATACAAAACACCCTTAGGAACCACCCCGTTTATGGTCGTTTATGGAAAAGCATGTCACCTACCCGTAGAATTGGAACATCGTGCGCTTTGGGCTCTCAAAATCGTGAACCTAGACTTAACCGAAGCCGCTCGAAAATGATTTTTCCAAATTCATGAGTTAGAGGAGCTTAGGGATGCGGCATATGCACGTTCATGGAATATTAAGGAGAAAACTAAGGCATTGCACGATAGGAGGCTTAGGAGAGTGAGGGAGTTTAGAAAGGGGGATAAGGTACTTGTTTATAACTCCCGGTTGAAGTTGTTTGGGGGGAAGTTGAAGTCCAAGTGGTCGGGACCATATGTGGTCAAGGAGGTTTTTCCATACGGGACGATTGAGTTGTTAGATGAAGCTGATGGGAATACATGGAAAGTAAATGGCCACCGTTTGAAACACTATGTAGGGGGACCCATAGATCTTACCGAAGTGGAGGAAACTCCTCTCGAAATACCTCATAACAACGCCCAAGTATAGAGTCTTGAGTGAAAGCTCAAGTGTAAAGTTTGTAATTTTTCATAGTTTTTGTTTTTGTGTCTTGTGTTTTTGAGTCTTGTGCAGGAAAACATCACCGTTGGGGAGCAACGATCGACAGGAAAACGAATTTCCAGGTAAGTCTCAGTGTTAGATTTTATTTGGAATGGGTCTTTGGGAGGTTTGGAAAACTTAAAATTTTTTCTAAGGCATGGAGCTGGCAAAATCTCGAAACTTTCTGTTGAAATAGGCCCCTCGCTACCCGCGAGGGATTTAATATTTACGTTGCGCGCCGCGAGGCTCCTCGCCACCCGCAAGACACAACCCCACACTCGCCGCGGGCCGCGAGCCCCCTTCTCTTTAGAACAAAACCTCTCTTCCCCAAACCTGCAGTCACTTTTCTCCTTACAAACCCTAAAATACCTTACGGCCTCCACCACCAACCCACCACAAATCCACCATTTTTACACCCCATTCACCATTTTTGACCCTCTTACACCTATCATATCATCCTACACCTGAAACCCACCAAAAACTACTCATTTGTTCACTCACCAGCATATATTTTCATGGGGTTCTGGGTGTACCTCTTGATTCTTAGTTTTCTTACTGATTAACTCGCTCTCCAGGTATGTTTTCTTGTATTTTGTAATTTTGTAATCTTTTAGTCTTCGAGTTTTGATCGGTAGTGGGTAGTTTTGCATGTTTAGGTGTCGGTTCTTCATCGTGTCGTTTAGTTAGTTTGGGTCTTTGATGATAAATGCAGTGCGGATGGGTAAGTTCGGGGCTGTTTTGGTTGTGTCTGTGCCGGTGGCTTGGTTTAGGAACATTCGGAAATTGAGATGGTTTGGTTCGGGATAACTTAAGCTCTGTACTCAATGTCAGTTTGTTGTGGCACTTAGGTTTAATTGGGGACAATTAAAGTGCCGAGGGAGGTAATGTACATTGAGTCTAGTTAGTGAATCGTTTTTTTTGTTTCGGGTTAGTTTTTGGGTAATTTTATGTTTTGACAGGTTAAAGGCTACTCGCCCGTACTCAATCTCCATTCGGGCGAGTTTGGTCTAAACTTATAATTAGTTCTTGTAAATTGTCGCCCAAAGTGTTTGTAACTTCAGGTTTTCTGGTACAACCGCGAATGAAATGCTATACGGTTGATTAATGAAAAAAAAATATATATATAAAAATAAAAAAAAAAATAAAAAAATAAAAAAATAAAAAAATAAAAAAAAATAGTTTGTGAATACTGACTTTCTGCTTTTCTTTTCTTTGTTTGATTATTCATGTGCAGATATGTCAGGTGAAGGTTCGTCAAGCAGATCAGGAAGGAAGCGAAGAGGCCCACCACCGCGCTCACGAGGGGACGCGGCTGAGCAGGACTATAATCCAAATCTGGGTCAAAGGATGATCAAGTATCATACCAGAGAACGTATCCCTAACTGTAGAGTCACGAGGCTTCGAGAAAACCCACTTCTGCAATTTGAGTTGGGAACTCAGGAATCACGGAAATTGGATACCTTGATTGATATAGATCTACTACAATTTAGGACGATCGATTGGACGCTTCTAGATTACATTGGCCAAAGAGATAGGATCGAGGCGCTGCTGGGTGATAAGTTCAGGGCTGCATTGTGTTGTATGGCTCCACAATATGAGGAGTTGACTTTAGAGTTCCATGCTACTTTCAGGTACAAGCAGGGAAATTTTGAGCAACATGATGCGGTCTAGTTTTCTCTGGGTAGACAGGTGTACGAGATGACCATGCCCCAATTTACAGTGGCTACTCAGTTATATACACAGGCAGAGGTTCAAACATCGGAGTTTATCACTAGTGTGAGGGGTGTCTTTACGAAGCAGCATGATTACAGCTTGGTGAGGAATGATCTGGTTAGGTTGTGGGGTACTATCTCAAATGCTCCCTTCTCAGGGAGTATGTTGAATTCAGAAATTATCGATCCGGTCTACAGGTATATTCATAAGATCTTGACAGCGACACTTGTTGGCAGAGGCTCGGGGGAGAATAAGATCAACCAGGTTGATCTGTTTTGTTTGCTGTGTATGGTGGAGCAGAGGTCTGCAAATGTGGCCAGTATTATCGCATGGTCCATGAAACGGACCTGGAGGGGTGGTCTGGATGCTGGTGTCTACATGGGGCCTTATGTGACTAGAATTGCTGAAAGTCTTGGGGTGTTTGACAAATATGAGGCGAGGTATTTGAAAGATGGGCCGGTTACAGTTATGATGGGGGTTAGAGAATTACAGTATGCAGGGATTCTCAGTATGCATGAACCGCCTAGTTGGGAACCGATTCGAGCAGGGCCACAAGGTCAACCACCAGCAGGATCTGAGGCTGCAGCAGCTATACAGTCCGGGATACCGACCCGTTATCAGAGACCATTGCATCGGTCTGAGAGGCCAGGACCACAGTATCCTCTCCAACAGCCACGACCGGACCCCCTCACATTGGATTCGATGTATGATAGGATGGAGCATGGGTTTAGGGACTTACATGGGTTGATGAGCACTGGCCATAATAAGATCAGGACGCTGCTTTCTACGGGGCAGCAACGTCAGGAGGAGGCATTGAGGTATATGATGGGAAACATGAATATGAATGTCCCGAGTTTTTTTCGCGCCTCAGGGGTCGAGTGGTCAGCAGTACAGTGGTTATGGTCAGTATGGTTCTTATGGACAACCGGACAGCTCAGGTCAGTATGGTGCCGACCGCTCACCACCAGAGTTTCCGATTTTTGAGGCTAAGAGTGAACAGGATGAAGAATAGTGTGGGGATTATGCAGCTGTTATCATGTCCTTTCTATTTATTTTTCGTTTATGATGTTTTCAGTTTCTATGGTTTGTGATGTTTTAATACATTGATACATTGGGTGGGTTGGTTTGGTTGGTTTGTGTTTGGCTTGAACAAACTGAATGGTTTTCTCTGCGAGTATTTTGATTATGTTTAGGTTGTTGTGATGTTGCCGCTTCCGTTCGTGTGTGATAAATGAGGATTGTTGGCTGAGCACGTTCGGTATGGAGGGCACTAGTGGAAATTGACTGGCACGTTGACAGTCTTGCTTTATTACCAGCTAAGTCTTTTCCAGTTGTATATCTTGTATTTTCATTTCTTTCCGTTCCTTCATTAGGGACAATGCAACATTTAAGTGTGGGGATGAGACATTTAATTTTTCATTGATAAAAAAAAAATAATAAATATATAAAATTGAAAAATGTCTCTGTTTTAGAAGTTTGCAATTACAAGCACGGAAAATGATAGTAAAGTCGGGTTTTTACTTGTTTTTTGAATATGAGATTATAAATAAAGTGAAAGCGTGTCTAGTTAGGGATATGTGGGTAGGCCCGACCGGTTGTGAAGTTTCCTTTGAGCTTAATTATATCTAATGTTGGGATATTTGTGGGTTATCATCTAGGAGAAGTAGGGAAGTCGATACCGCCACAAATATTATAAGGAATGCCGTTATAAGTTTTAAAATCTTAGAATTTTTATCGAAAAAAAAATAGAATAAAAGAGCATATAAAATAACGATGCCTATGGAATTACTCTTGGGGATGGTGACTCTGATTGAAATTCCCGCTAGGATAAGTTAAAATAAAATGATATGATTACCGACGCTCACGTTGTCGCTCTTGGGGATGGTGACTCTGATTGAAACAAACTCTGGGTTAGGTAAGAATATTGTGTGCTCGTGATTTCTATGAAATTTTTTTTTTGATGTTAATTCTTTTGATTTTTAAAGCATAAGACGGTTAGGAAATAATCAATTGGTTGTTCCTTTTGTTCCATAAGCTTGAGGTGGGGTTAGATGAAACTATAGCTTCCGATGCGTGAGACCCTAGATAATCTGATTGAACTTAAATTAAATAAACATGATAAGGAACTTGGATACTGGATTCGGGTTTAAGAGGATAATATATTTGCAATCGCAGCTAACACGTCAGTAAGCTTTAATTAAAATAACTGAGTTTTTGAGAACCAAGTTTCTACCTGACTATGATTCCGTATACATAATTCTTTTTCAGGGACGAAAAAAGAGTAAGTATGGGGATATTTGATGTATTGCAAAATACACCCATTTATCGTGTTTAGTTTGAGTGGTTTTGTTTAGTTTTCTTTTAGTTTTTAGTTAGAATTTGTTACTGCTGATCCATTTGTGTTTACCAGGTCTCGAGTGATAGTTGTTGCTGAAATGGGCAGAAAACGAGTCAAAAGTATGCAAAACCGAGTACTGGAAGAAAGCGGGAGGTCAAGAGACAATTAAAAGCATGAAATTCGAGAAGAAACACCTTCTCGCCACCCGCGAGAAGATCAGGAGTTGTCCCTCGTGGGCCACGAGGGAGTTGTATCACAACATCCAGTTATTAACTCCTCGCCACCCGCGAGAATGGAAGCTAATGGGCTCCGCGGGTGGCGAAAGCCTATTTTCCACAGAATGTTTCGACTTTCAGGTGGGTTGATGCTAGTTGGGGTATAAATACATCTCAATCATATTCTTGTAAAACCTAGCCGATTTTGAAGAATCTAGGACGAATTTAGGAGAGATTTTGGAGCAATTTCAAGCAAGAAGGAGAAACGGTTGAAGGTTGGAGTCCTAGGATCGATCAAGCTCGTGATTTGGCTATCCGGGTTTATCAATTCTTTGTTTTCTTAATTTTTACCATGTCTTTCCACTTTGTTGAAATTGCATCTTTGATTTGGATAATGATGAGTAGCTAAATTAGATAAACTACCTAGACTATGATGAATGGGATGCTAAAGTTGTGATTTTTATATTGGATGCTTGTTAATTTTGGATTTCATGATAAAGTAGCAAACTTGATTATTGATTCGTTGAATATGCATGCTTAGAATTATTCTAATTGTTATATATTTCTTCGTATGATCTTTGGTGAATGTCTTTCGCGTAATAGGGTCATGCTAGATCATTAACTTGCGTTGTGATTTGTTGGGTTAATTGGCCAAAATACCTTAGAAGCTATATTTGATAATTGAATAGGTCTAGGTTTTATACTAATCTTAATAGCCGAGAGGTGCGAGATTATTGATAGGTCTAAATTGGTAAATTGCTAGGGTGGTCTTTGAGAGAAGTCTGTCGTAGTTGCCTTGCTAATATTTGTCTATTGAGTCGAATCAAGAACCCAAGTCATCCTAGGTTTACAACCCGAGAGGGAGTAGGTCATATTAGGGTACTTTACATAAACATTTAGATAACCGAGAGGAAGTCTAGATCAACCGGTGTTTTCAGCAGCCTTCAGAGTCCCTTAGGTCTCTTCCCGAAAAGGGTCGGGAGTCCTGTTTGGTGTCTCAAGAGGTTAGAAATTTATGATCCCGGTTCCTTATTAACTTGCATCCGTTAAAAGTATAGCTCGAAGTATCCCAGGATTCCAGTCTAGGTAGTTACCCATCGTCATCTGAAGTAAAACCCAAAATCACCTTCGTGTCTTAGGTAATTTAGTTAATTGATAGTATTTTAATCTTTTTTCTCTTAGGATTTTAGACAACCCCCCCCCCCCCAAAACATAAAAACAATTAGTCGTGTCAGTCAGTCTGTTTAAGTGAGTCTAATTTACGTAATAAATAGAGTTTCGTGGGTTCGATTTCCGGACTTATTTAGCTGTACTAGAGTCGATCGGTTCACTTGCCGGTTAGTAGTTTAGTCGAGTTTTAGAGAGTCTAGAGTATAACTTAGTTTCTAGAATAGGTTAATTTAGTTAATAATTTAATAACTACGTTTAGAACATCAAAGCTTCACCCACTCGTCCGTGTAGATGCAATATCTCTCATTGAGAGCCGTCGGATCTTTCATAGAGAAGTTGATGAAAGTGATTTCATCAAACACCCTGATCAGTTCCTTCGGTTCCAAGCTTCCACTCGTGGACCTTACTCTTCCAATCACCACCGCCTCGCCCATCTTTGGGTCTACGTACCAGTACCATAGGTTACCAAGGATATCCTAAGATAACTTCCTCAGGGGAATCTTGGTTTCACACAACATTGGCTTGTAAACCAGTTTCTTTAGGCTTTGGTTAGTCACGGGATGTTTGACAGTCTTATCCCGGACTCTCTTGGGCATTTGAGGCTTGAAAACTTCAAAGTTTCCTAATCTTCCCTCTTCCTATAGTGTATTCCACAAACCCACTACTACTGCAGGCTTAGAATTACCAAGCAGCTCTCGGTATGCAAGATTCATGAGATCGTACTTCGGCAGAGAGCTGAACGCCTCGCTTGTAGGTTTCAAGTATTGAACCCCACCCGCTCTTTTGATGGCGAACAACTTCTTGTCGTCGTCGAACTTGACAGACAAGATCATACCTGTAGCTCCATGTTTGTCTATTGTGGATGTATTTTGCCAGACAGGAGCTTTATTCATAGTAAACCATCCGCAAGGATATTTACTCTTCCACGCTTCCGGATCAACAGGTTGGGGATCGGTGAGAGAGGTTTCAATCATGTTTTGGATAAAAATTATCAACACTAATTTTGTAACAAAATTTAGAATGTGAGGTAGTGTGCTTGTAAGATTCGTGATGAACAATGCGTATAAAATAATAGAATGACACGAGTGTTTACGAGGAAAGCCCTTAATCCCTAAGGATTACCGGCATAAAAGCTCGAGAAGTGACCGAAAGTCACTTGCCTCCTGTTCTTGTATAAATTGATGAAAAAAGTACAATAAGAGCAGTATATGATCGAAATCTAAGTGTTACAGAGGTGTTTTTGAGTGTATTGTGTTGTGAGAATTCGTGTAATGTGTCCTATTTGATCAATACTGCTGAATATATATACAAAAGATACAATAACTAAAAAGCGAGGATCCCGGAGAAAAATCAAGAAAGTCTTTAATGAGTCTTTATGGCATTAATTCCCGACCGTTATAGATTGATTTCCACGCGTTTTCCTAACTGTTTGAACAGTTGTTCAACCATATTTTTAGTCATTAATGACGTGTTAATTACCTGTATGACCAAGTCAAAGAAAAACACGTAATATTAGTTGTTACAACTGTCAGTTAATCAGGATACTGAAACATAGTAAGGATCAGGGATACCGATACTTATATGAGGATCGGGGATACCAGAGGTAAAAAATGAGGCATAACAATTGTCCCCAAGTTTTTGACAGTTGTGAAGGTCATTCGGACAGCTGTAAAAAACTTTAAATTCAATATTCAAAAAGTTTTGACTGATGTGACTTGATGAGTGTGTAGATCTAGGTAAAATGACTCCCGTATTTGATGGTTTTCTCTTTTCTATTTTTGATTACCAATTTCTTTTAGTCCACCGGTTTGCCTTATTTTCTTTAACTTAAGTCTGGTAAAACTTCTTTAATTCCAAAAACTATCAAGAATGACGGTGATTGGAGTGGGAAATACTTTTTTGTGAAGAGAACATCTATCCCAAGTGGGGATCTTTAATCCCTCCAGTGAGTTAAGAAGGGTAGGATGTAGTCAGGATCCCTGCATGTTAGTAGGTATATATATATATGTACGTATATGCAACCTGTTTTGATGATCCTTGTGTCTTGTACAATCCCAATGTTTGAGAAGCTAGTTCCTGCAAAGAGTGACATGGATAAGAGGTTCAAAGCTTTGTTGGAGATACCTGTTGGTGAGAGATTTTTCCACTTTGAGTCTGTTGTTAGTGAAGCTAGTTTTTCAACCGAGTACTCCGAAGTCACCATGTCGTCAAGTAAAAATTTGCTTTACTTGTTTACTGAGTTTTATTGACTCTAATTACTTTTTTCTACTTTTGTAGAGATTCAAAGATCTGGTTCTCATTTTGCTTTGGTTGATCTTGATAGCATTCTCTTTTGAGGTACCATTATTTAAGTAAGAGGCTCTCACGCCTGTTATTGCCAAGCCCAGGATCCCGACACAGATGCCAGGAAAAAAAGAGGATCTCTGCACAGAATTCATGGTTTTTTGACTGTTCATGTAGGTACCTGTTTAAAAACAAAATTTTCTTTTGTGTTTGGGGATCCCTACATAGGATAGACATTTTAATTTTCTAACTAATGGTTAAGGATTCGGGTGGATGGGTCCAACTTTTGGATGGAGCCCTAATTCTTGATCCTCATGTACTTTCAATATTAATTAGTAGCTTATGACTATTCGCCATGATTGTAATGTGTTTGGTTTGCTTTGACATGTTCTAGAAGATCAAGATCTTTAGGTAGTTAAGCCTTGGGATATTCAGAAAAATGGGTTTAGGTATATTTTCAGGATACCGGATCCTTAATGATTATTTATAAATAACATCTTAGGTTTTTATCAAACTTTGATTTAGAAAAATATGGTTTGGTTCTGATAAATGGTGTGGAAGAATACTGATTACAAACATATCATGACTTAGTCATTCAAATTTTGAATCTTCTTTTAATTTAAAATTAATAAGTAATGCATACCTTTGTTGAGAACTAAGTCGGGTAGGTACACATACCAGATTATGACACAGAGTCCAGAATATAACAACTGTAAGTTGTCCCCTGTGTATAGATATTAAACACGTCGTAGGCTTAGTAATTCTACTTCAGGATATTTATAAGTCTTCAATCCGTTTAAGGATCTTGAGTCATCAAGTTCTTGGGTTAACACATAAGTGTTAAATACATGTGACAAGATAAAATCATGGGCTAAGCCAAAAACGTGGGCCAAGCCAGATAATCGTGGGCTAATCCAATATCGTGGGCTAAGCCAAATAATCCTGGGCTAAGCCAATATCGTGGGCAAGGCCAATTCTGAGTTAGCATGAAAATGCTAAAAAACCTTAGCTTTAACACGTAAGTGTTAAATGATCGGAGAAACTTGAGTAATACACGTCTGTTATATTCGTAGCACCCAATATATAGCCAACAATGGCGAAATTATCAGCCACTGTTACATGGACTGGTCGCACCACCTTGAACTATAATCGGATATCGTGCGCTCCTGGTGGGGTGTATTAACCTAATACTTAGAAAGGCGAAAGCCGTTTAAACCTTCGAGGTATATCAGGATACCCAAACCTAGGAGAGATGGCCAATCTCTATCTTCTGTCGGGATCCCTAGAGGTAATTCCTACAAAACAGGAATCCTTGGTGGAGGTGGGTGTTAGCCTGGCTAACACCCCTCCGACGCTCAAGTCAGTAATTTGATAAAGAATAATAGAAATTAAAAATAATTATGGAAAGAGGGCATACCATTTTAGTTAGAACATAATGTCTAACTTACATAAAGTAGGTTTTGAGATGGATGGCGTTCCAGGATCTTGGCAGGATTTCTCCTTCCATAGTAGCCAACCGGTACGCACCTTTTCCTGCTTCTGAATCAATCAAGTATGGGCCTTCCCATTTTGGTGCAAGCTTTCCGTCATTGGGATTGGTAGTATTTTGGAATGCCTTCCTTAGTACTAAGTCACCTACTTGGAATCTTATGATCCTTATGTTTTTGTTGTATAATTTTGCTATCCTCTGCTGATAAGCTGCAATACGAACTTTGGCAAGATCCTTGAGCTCATCCACAGTGTCAAGATCATGAGCAAGAGCTTCGTTGTTGGTCTCTGGAGTTTGAAGATTGGTTCTGGCAGTATGGATAACCATCTCTGTAGGGATCATGGCTTCAGTACCAAACACCAATGAAAATGGAGTTTGACCTGTTGCATTTTTTGTGGTTATCCTATCTGCCCAAAGTGCAAAAGGTAGCTCTTCAGCCCATCTTCCTTTCTTTGATGCTAACCTCTTCTTGAGGTTGTTGATGACGATCTTATTGCTGAATTCTTCCTGTCCATTGGATTGAGGATGTACAGGAGTGGAGGTTATCATTTTAATCCCCCAGCTGGCACAGAAGTTAGTTGTTCTCTTGCCAATGAACTGAGATCCATTGTCACATACTATCTCTGCCGGGATCCCAAATCTTGTCAGGATATTACGCGTGATGAAGGAGATGACTTATTTTTCTTTGACTTGGACAAATGCTTCAGCTTCAATCCATTTGGAGAAGTAATCTGTCATTGCTAGCATAAAACTTTTCCTCCTGGTGCCTTGGGAAGTTTACCGACTATATCCATTCCCCATTTCATGAATGTCCATAGGGATATGATTGGATATAAAGGTTCTGCTGGTTGGTGAAGTATGCTGCTGTGTCTTTTGGCAAGCATCACATTTTTTAGAGTAAGTCATAGTATCTTTCCTCATGGTAGGCCAGTAGTAACCTGTCCTCAGGATCTTCGAGAATAATGCTCTGCCTCCGGTGTGATTTCCACAGTCACCTTCATGTATGTCTTTGAGAACTTCAAGTGCTCTAGGATCCTCCAAGCATCTTAAGTATGGACCTGCAATAGACTTTCTATACAAGATATCATGTAATATTATAAAACGAGATACCCTTATGTGAAAAGCCTTGTGGTTCTTTTCATCACTTGGGATCTCACCATTCTGCAAATATTTTTTAATGGGTAGAATCCAGGATCCTTGACTAGGTTCAAGATCCTGAACATCTGCTTTTTCTTCTGTGTTGGATACTTCGTTTTTCTTCTCAATTGTTGGGCTCAGGATATGTATGATTGGTATTTTAATACCTTCTGGTATTTTAAGAGCCGAAGCAAGGTTTGCTAAGGCATCAACCTCAGTATTGTCTTCTCTAGGTACTTGTGTAATGTTAAAAAAATCAAATTCCACAAATAATTGCTTAACTATTGTGAGATATTTGGCTAACTTCTCACCTTTTACTGCATATGAGCCTTTGAAATGGTTAGCAATTAACAGTGAATCTACATATACCTGGAGATACCTGATCTTGATATCCCTGGCTAATTGTAATCCTGCTATTTGCGCCTCATATTCTGTTTCATTATTCGTTCACAACTTATGGATTTGGGTATTATGTCCCCTTATGGCGATTTCAGTATGATACCTAGACCTTTTCCTCTTACATTTGATGTACCGTCAGTGAATAAGGTCTACTTATCCTTGGATTCTTCTAATTTTTGAACTTCAAGGTCTGCTTCATGTTGAATGTCACTACTGAAATCAGCTACAAAGTCCGCAAGTGCCTGCTACTTTATTGCTGTTCTAGGTTCATATATGTGGTCATAGGCGCTGAGCTTGACTGACCACTTAGCCATCCTTCCTGACATCTCTGGCTTTCTTAAGACAAACTTAATAGGATAGTTAGTTTTAACATGAATAGCATGAGTTTCAAAATAATGTCTGAGTTTAGTTGATGCCATTATTAAAGCTAATAATAACTTTTCTAAATGAGAGTACATGGTTTCTACCGCGAGTAGGCTTTTACTTACATAGTATACTGGATGCTGCTGACCTTCATGATCCTTGACTAGGACGGCACTTACAGAATGACCGGATACCGCCAAGTATAGGGATAATGGTTCGCCATCTTCTGGTTTCATTAATAGAGGAGCTGATGACAAGTATTCCTTTAATGATTGGAGTGCTTGTTCATGCTTCTCTTCCCATTCAAATCTCTTGTTCTTCTTTAGGATGTCGTAGAACTCCTTGCACCTTTCTAAGGATCTTGATATGAATCGGTTGAGTGCTGCTACTATGTTGGTTAGCCTGTAGACATCCTTGGTGTTTGCTGGGGATTTTAGATTGATGATCGATTTGATTTGCTCAGGACTGGCTTCTATTCCTCTTTTGGTTACCATATAGCCCAAGAACTTTCCTGCGCCCACTCCGATGTGGAATTTGGAAGGATTCGGCTTCATGTTATATTGGTCCAGGATATTGAATGCGTCTCTGAGATCCCGGAGGTGATCTTCAGCTTTTTTCGACTTCACCACCATGTCATCAATATAGACTTCCATGGTGTCCCCAAGTTTGTCTTTAAACATCATGTTTACTAGCCTCTGGTATGTAGCACATGCATTTTTTAGACCAAAAGGCATGGCAATATAACAATAGATACCTTTCGGAGTCATGAAGGCAGTGTCCTCCTGGTCAGAGGGTTCTATCTGGATCTGCTGAAATCCCGAGGAGGCATCCATAAAGGTTAACATTTCATGGCCTGCTGTAGCATCCACCATTGAGTCTATATGTGGCAGAGGGAAGGGGTCTTTCGGATATGCTTTGTTTAAGTATGTGAAGTCTACACAGACTCTCCATTTTCTATTCTTCTTCTGGACCACTACTACGTTGGCTAGCCATCTTGAGAATTTTACTTCCCTAATCATTCCTGCTTTTAACAATCTCTCAACTTCCTCTTGGATGACTGTATTTCTTTCTGGAGCGAATTTTCTTCTTTTTTGATGTATAGGTCTGAAACTGTTATCAAGTCCTAATTTATGTGTAATAATATCTTTAGAAATACCTGTCATGTCTTCATGTTTCCAGGCAAAAGTTGAAATTCTGCTCTTTAATAACTCTATAAGATTCTGCTCAATATCCTTGGGGATATTGGTTCCAACAAGCACCTTCACGTCAGGATCCTCCGTACTTAGGGATACTTCTTTAACATCTTGCTCTTTGGTTTCTAGGACGTCCCGGGCTTGTTTCTTTAATTTCTATGCTTGCCTGGTCTTGGTAGAGGCTTTCATTGAAGAAGTGTAGCAATCCTCTGCGTCTTGTTGATCATTGTTGATCTTCACTACCCCCCAAGGGGTTGGCATCTTGACACATTGATGGTATGTTGAAGGTACTGCCTTCATATCGTGTATCCAAGGCCTCCCTAGAATGATATTATAACAAGACAAAGAATCTATTATGCAAAACTTTTGTATAGTATTTACCCCTTCGATATATATCGGTAGCTTTATCTCTCCGACTGTGTTTTTGACTTCTTCGCTGAATCCTACCAGTACCGCTGACTTGGAAATAATTTCGGAATTCGGGATCCCCATTCTTTTCAGGACTTCATGTTGAATGATGTTCACCGAGCTTCCTCCGTCTATCAGTATCCTTCGGATGAAGTGATTAGCAATATACAGAGTGATCACAAGTCCATCGTGACGAGGATCCTGCACGTTATCTCTGTCATCTTCATCGAAAGAGATCATGTTTTCTCCAGTCAAGCTGGAGGTTCTGATAGGCGTGTCCCCTTTTTCTGTCTTTGCTTCTTTGGCATTTCTTTTTGCTGTAGAGTAAGAAGTTCCACAAATGTCAAATCCACCGGATATAAAACCTATTACCTTGGCATCCGACGACGGGGATTTTGCTCTTTGCGGGATCCTGTCATGATCCTTAGTCTTGTTTTTTCCTTTGCCTAGGAATTCTTTGAGATATCCCTTGCTTAAGAGATAACTTATTTCTTTGCGCAAAGCAATACAATATTTGGTCACATGGCCAAAATCCTCATAGAAAGCACACCATTTGGACTTGTCCTTCCATCTGGTATTCTTCTCGCATTTACGGGGCCACCTAGCCTTATCTCCAAGATCCTGCATGGCATATAACAAACCAGTTGTGTCAAGTGAAAAACAATATTCGGATAACTTAGGATACTCTTCTTCTTCCATGTCGTCTTCCACAGCGTTAACCCTGTAATTGTCAGGCTTAGAATAAGGCTTGGATCTATAAGGTTTGAAGGGAGCGGACTCAGTCTTCCGATTGGGATGATTGTAACTAGTTGGATCATCCATTCGTTGCTGAATCTTTTTATCATCCTCGAGCCTTATGAACCTCAGTGCCCGGTTCCTAACTTCATCAATATTCCTACAAGGATTCATGACAAGGTCTTCATAGAATTGAGAATCCTTCTTCAGTCCCATCTTGAATGCCTGGACAGTCAAGGTTCGGGATATCCAGGGATTCCTGACCGAACTTGCTGACATAATCTCGGAGGGATTCTCCGGGATTCTGAGTTATCCTGTATAAGTCACTTGTTAACCTTTCGAATGTTCTGCTCCAAGAAAACTGGTTAATAAACAAATTAATCAAATGAGCAAATGGAGTTATTGAATAGGGTGGAACATTAAGTAGCCATTTTAAGGCTGATCCTGTTATGGTAGAGCCGAAGCCCTTGCATAGGCAAGCTTCTTTCAAGTCCAAAGGAATGGGGTTTATCTCTATTCTCTCCCTATATTGCGTAACATGCTCCTCAGGATCCGTAGTTCAATCATACAGCTTCACGTTAGGAGTTTGGAAGCGTTTTGGGATTTTAGCATCACATATCGGCGGAGCGAATCTCGAGATCCTGTGACTGCTTGAGGATATATCCGGCATAGGTTGCACTACACCTGGTACACTGGAGATCATCTCTCTTAATTTATTCAGTTCCTCGGCCATGGACGGAGTGATTCCTGTATCCTACACAGATTCGTTAGTGTTTGAAAATTGATTAAAGGTGTTACCAATATTAGGATTTCTGAATGATGATCCCGGAGTGAATCCAAGATCCTGATTGGTAGTAACTCTGACAGCAGAAGTCGGGCCAACCATAATGATTCCAGTTTGCATGGGAAGAAAGTCTCCTTTATGGATTTCTGAGGATCCCGAATAATTGAAATCCAAGATCTTTGGTTTTAGCAGGGTTGTCACTTCCACCGGTTTCTTTGATTCTTTTACCTTCTCAAGCTCCCTGAACAACATTTGGTTAGTTTTCCTCTGTTGACCCATTTGTTGTTTTATCTCCGAGAATAGATCGAGGATATCATTGTTTGATATGATCACAGGTGCACCAGCAGGTATTCCGGATCCTGAAAGACCCATAGAAGTAGTTTTCTTCGGAAGATTATCATTCTTTTTCTCAATTGATGGAGGAGGAGGAATAGGGTTATTCAACCCAGAGCTTGAAGATGGAGCAGAAACAGAAACATTTTTAAATTGGGATGACATTTTTGAAAGATAGTGATTGAACACAAATTTTCACAAAGATTTTAAGATAAAAAACACCACTTGCCCCACGGTGGGCGCCAAATTGTTTTGGATAAAAATTATCAACACTAATTTTGTAACAAAATTTAGAATGTGAGGTAGTGTGCTTGTAAGATTCGTGATGAACAATGCGTATAAAATAATAGAATGACACGAGTGTTTACGAGGAAAGCCCTTAATCCCTAAGGATTACCGGCATAAAAGCTCGAGAAGTGACCGAAAGTCACTTGCCTCCTGTTCTTGTATAAATTGATGAAAAAAGTACAATAAGAGCAGTATATGATCGAAGTCTAAGTGTTACAGAGGTGTTTTCGAGTGTATTGTGTTGTGAGAATTCGTGTAATGTGTCCTATTTGATCAATACTGCTGAATATATATACAAAAGATACAATAACTAAAAAGCGAGGATCCCGGAGAAAAATCAAGAAAGTCTTTAATGAGTCTTTATGGCATTAATTCCCGACCGTTATAGATTGATTTCCACGCATTTTCCTAACTGTTTGAACAGTTGTTCAACCATATTTTTAGTCATTAATGACGTGTTAATTACCTGTATGACCAAGTCAAAGAAAAACACGTAATATTAGTTGTTACAACGGTCAGTTAATCAGGATACTGAAACATAGTAAGGATCAGGGATACCGATACTTATCTGAGAATCCGAGATACCAGAGGTAAAAACTGAGGCATAACAAGTCGAGGTTGCCACACCACTAGCCTCAGTAGAAAATTCAGGCTCGACTAAACCTGTGTTAGAAGTAGCTTCAAAGGCTAGAGCTTCAAAAATCTCTCCATCCTCAAGCTCGTAAACTCCTTCACCGTCCCCTTTGGGAAACTCCACCACAACATCTTCATCTTCAACATCCCATTATTCATCAGACTCGATCTCTCCTTCTTCAAGGTTGCTGAGAGCATCGATCTGAGCTTCTTTGGAATAGTCTAGCTCTATCATAAGTATAACCTCATCAGATTGGTCATAAAGCACATCAGCCGGAGACTTTCCTTTATCACCTCCACTACCAGATGCCTCACCTTTAGCAGACTCCCCCTCAGCCATAGGCACAACAGAGATAGGAACAATAGCTAGCACTTGTTGCTCATTACTTCCACTAGGACCGGCTTTAGGATCCTTGTCTGTGTCATCATCCTTAGTCAGATCGACTAGGTGACAAGCCTCATCAGCACTAGGCTTGGATGGCATCTCGTTCTCCTTCAACAGTTCCTTAATTTTCTCCCCCTGAGCAGCAAGCGCGTTGGTCAAGTCACAAACCAACTTTACCATCACCTCATGCTCTTGTATTTGAAGATCATCAGCCTTCTTCTGTTTCCTTAGAGAGGCTACTTCATCAATCAATGAATTGATCTGACCTTGTTGTTTATCAGACTCCTCCCTTGACTTCCGTACCGTTTCAAGTAGACCGGCTACCTGACACTCGTACCCCTAGATGAAGAGGCTTAAGCTGTATGGGGGGGGGGGAGTAAAGATCTCATCAAAGTCAAGCCCATGAGTAAAATCACCAAACTCAAAGGATTGACTAAGCGGTTGTAAGGTGGTTGTGGGAATGGTTGTTGGGATGGAAGTTGGGATAGTAGTGGTTTCAAAGGTGGTTGGGGTGATGGTAATCGACTCCGTCTGAATTGGACTCAACACCATCACCTGGTGGACAGAATGGAACGGGAGGGATACTATCACAGGAACCTCCTCTGTGATAGTAGTGACACCCACTTCAGCAGTAACACTTGGTTGCTCCCTCCTCTGGTATAGCCGAGTTGAGGTTGAGGTAGAGGTTGAAGCAGTACTCACGGCCTCAGTGACTGGTTGCCGTGCAGTACTAGCTTCTACTTCTCTAAGGATTGCAGCAAATGTCCTATCCCCCTACGCTTTACACTTCTTTCCCATCTCTGTCTTTGCAATTCAGCATCCGGATCAGAATCGGGTTCATATTCACCGCCAGTAGTTTCTTGTCTTTGTCTTTTGGAAGACGACTCAGGAAGGGAAACCTTCACCGTCCTCCTTATATGTGATTGATCTGGTGCATTATTAGAGTCAGATGAATCAAATTTAGTGGCTTCAGAATATGACCCCTCAGCACCATCTCCTCCTTCTTGTTCTTCATCACCGCCCTCTTCAAAATCATCACTCTCAGATTCTTCATCTCCTTCTGCTTCCTCCTCTATTTGTTCATCTGAGTGTTCACTCAGTTCATGCTCAGACTCTGCACTAAACCATCTTAGATCTGGAGGGGCCACATATGCTACATTGATTAGGTGGCCAAAGAGAGGAGTATGCACAGGGGTAGGTTCTACACTGCCTGGCGTAAGGAATTGAGAAAACACTCTCTTGGCCACTGTCTTGACCTGTAATATTTCACCAATTGACGGAAGATTTGGCAATGCATCATTTATCAACGAATGTATAAATCTTGGGTACAACAAGAATCTAAACCTCTCCGTTGTATTGATCTCGGTTAAGGCTTTGCAGATGTATTTGGAGAAGTTATAGCCCTTGTTGAGAGACAACCCAACCATTGCAGCTGCCAAGTCGTGACCCATGACATCCTTTCATGCTTTTCCTGACGAGATGCACATGATCATGACATGGGAAAAGTACCTCCATTGGTCTAGTAACGACATCTTCTTATAAGAGGCGTAATCTCTATCACTGACGTATCCATCCTCTATCTCCAGCACCCATCCACAAAGTAATCAGGATAAGAAACTAGGTCAGTTGCTAGATCTCTGAACTGTAGGACTCTCTGAATGGTGTCTTCAGAGATGGAAATATCATGACCTGCTACAGTAGCCCTAATGACGTTTGGGGTTACCGTACAGTCATGATCAGCTGTCTCCCAGAACTGTACCAGATAAGGTCTTGAAACGATTGGATCAGCAGAAATGGCATAGCTGATCTTGGAATGATTAAGAATATTTCCAATCTTTCTATATTGAAGTGCAACACCCTTCCATTCCGAATTCGTGAGAGCAAGAAGATTGAACTCACTGGTAAATGCACGAGTCATCACTGCAGGAACACAAAATGAACATTATAAGAACAAATAGTCTAATTGGAATTGAATAAACCTGACAAGGTATAAGACATTCACATAGACTGAAGCTCCAGACTTAGAAATTTTTCAGAAATGCCCTTCCTGCGTACATAGCAAGTACGCAGGTTTTAGTTGTTGCGTACTTAGCAAGTACGCAGGAGGTATAACATGCGTACTTGCTAAGTGCGCAGGTACTCGCACTTAGATAAATTTTAAACTCCAGATTTAAAGCGATGTGAGGTTTTGCCGTGGAATAAGGTTACCATGTAAGGCCCCAAACCTGGGAGGCCTCACTTGTTGGATTTACTCGTTCACAAACAGTTCTTAAACATGAATATCAAATAACGCAGCGGAAAATTTCATTCAAACATAATGTCATCATTGTTCTTACATGCGGAAGCGTAAACAACGTTTAAAACATTACATCATAACTAAACATAACGGGATGCCAGTCTTCATGATCAACCGGGTAACTCTTCTCGCTTGCCAAGCATCACCGTCCATCATCCATACCTGCCTTAACCAGAATGTGCATACTAAAAAGTCAGCTACGCTGGTGAGTTCTAGTTTTAACATAAAACCTTAACTTCAAATAATTTGCCAAAAACATAACTTCGTACTTCATTTAATAAATAGCGTACGTAAAATAATGCAATAACAAAACATAACACTTCATAAACATAAGCCAACAAACATATCGAATCTGCGCCTTCTCGTAACCGTCAAATCCATACGTTACATACTGGTTGAATAACCTAAGGATCACCACAACTAGGCCCATCATCACCGTACTGTCCTTCGGGTGAGGAACTCCTAGGGCCCGATACTTAGGTCATCCAACCCTTCAAGCACGGCGTCCCAAAGGATAGCGCGTACCAAACTTCAAGCACTACACCCCGTAGGGCGCAAGTACCAAACTTCAAGCACGACTACCCCGTAAGGTAAATCGTACCAAACTTCAAGGATCACGATAATCCCCTTGGTGACCGTCATCACCCCAGTTGTACAACAGTTGGCCAGCCACAGAGGCCCCTAAAAGGTAAAGGCCCATACTTCCCATCCCTTAACCTTCATTCCCTAAGGAATATTGGCAGATTCGTTCGTTTGTGACTTTCATAAACCTTCGCTTCTTTTACTTCAAAAACTTCAGTTAAAGCATTCGTACGTTTTATTAAAATCATTCATTCATTCATAAACACTTCGTAAACTTCTTTTGGCAAAATATTTCATAAACACTTCCTTCAAAACCTTTCCTTCTAAAACATTCATAAACATCATTTTATAAAACATTACATACAACCTTTATAAACATCGTTTTATAAAATCGTCACATCGTTACGTATGCACACCAGCCCAAAAACATTATTAAAACATTTTAAAAGAGGGCTTCTAGAACTCACCTTATAAGCTAGTTTCGGTTGTCCTAAACAAAGGTCCAACAACTTCACTTCCGATTTGAATTGATTAGTTAAATACACATCAGACCAATACCGACTCTAATGGTTTAACCCTTCTAAACGTACTGACTTCACTTAACCAGTTCTGATGTCTTCGCACTTGGCAAGTGCGCAGACCCTGCTGCCTGCGCACTTAGCAAGTGCGCAGACCATGCTTCCTGCGCACTTAGCAAGTGCGCAGGTCCTTCCTCCTGCGCACTTAGCAAGTGCGCAGGTCCCTCCTCCTGCGCACTTAGCAAGTGCGCAGGACCTGCTCCGTGCGCACTTAGCAAGTGCGCACGACCTGTTCTTCACGAAAACCCTAACTTTCGCATTCGGGTCTGATCATGTCAAGATCCCGAACCTGTTACATTAAAAACGTTCGTTTTCCATTAAGGAACTCAAATCCATGATTATCTTTCAGTTTCATCCGTTCAAACCTTACCTTTTCACCCAAAACCCGAAAACCCCAAAAACGAACTAAAACTCAGATTTAGGTCGGATCGTTACCTGAATCGAGCTTCTGATCCGGAGGTTCTTCTCACGAGTGCAAGAGACACGAGCGGGTGCAATCTTGTGCGATTCCGACACTTTCTCTCTCTATGGTTTTTCTCTCTCTAGAATTGCAAATGAGAGAACATGTGGTGACCTTGGCTATTTATAGGGGAGACCTCCCAAGCCCGGTTCTCGACTGACCCGGCCCGACTTCGGCCCGCTTGAACTCGTTAACTTTATTTCTCGACATTTTGGGATGTTACACACCACAAGGTCGAAATACTTGATTACGACCTATGGAACAAACACCAACAACAATGACTTGCTACACCCGGTCAGTCTTGACCTAGAACTAGTCTGATGCTAACCCTCGACACCACAGTGGGTCAAAACCAAAATCAAGACATGTTAAGGACGATTATGAGATCAATGAGCTTTGATTAATGATTTAAAACAAGTTTTAGGTCATAATTTAGGTTAAAAACAACCAAAATCTGTCACAAATCCAACATCAAAACCCTAGGTTTTTCAAGTTCAAGAATCGGTCCAAACTAGTCGATTTTGTGGATGAAATGGTCTGAGAATATAACCAAATGTTAGTTAGATGAAGTTGTATCTAAGATCGGGATGAAAAACTCGTTTGGAAACACACAAATTTTTGAGGAAAAATCGAGTCAAGAGTATAGCAAAGTGTTAGTCGTTTGAAAGTGATGAACTGGTGAAAATGACCAACTCCCATATATATACCCCACTCACAAGTATCGTGCGTACTTATTAAGTGCATAGGAAGTAACCCCTGCGTACTTACTAACACATGACTTAATCTTGCGTACTTGGTAAGTACGCAAGGTGTTACTCTTGCGAACTTAACAAGTACGCAAAAACACTTGTGTACTCAAAGTTCAACTCAAATTATGAAGATTTGTCGAGTCAAATAGCGAACCGGATATGAACGTTCAATCTAGAGGTTTCAAAAACAAATCAAGGAAGTTAAACACAAATATTTTTGGCTTTTCTTGAATTTGTGATAAACTGTACAGAAAATTGAACTGTTCATAAACTTAAAATCTTTTTGATCTTTTTCTGAATGAAGATATACAAGTATATACATACAATCTCTTTTTGGTCAAAGTCATGAGCAGAGGATCATATTAGGCTATTACAAGCAAAAATGACACAATATAAATATCAAAGAATATTGGATCATGTTATGGTTTACCACTTATGCATACGTAATAAGCAATATAAACAAGTAAGTCAAGTTGACAATATTATAATATTTGAAACCATAAGCATCTTAATATCACGTTCTTGTGTGTTAAGGTATTAATTACAAGTATACAACGTGTACCCCACAGTTATGCTATATGAATTTAAAGTTGCACTATCTCAAGGCATCTAAGATTTTCCCAATGATTTTCAAAATTTCCAGAATAAAGTTACATCAATTAGCACAGAAAAATCAAGCAAAATCCATAAGGATTATCAGGAATCATAAGATTCAGAATCGAGTGATTCATTTGTCTTGGTTTCATAGGATTTCTTCTGTGAATATCGGAATGATGATTCAGGATAATGAATATGGGTTTGAGGATTTAGGTAAGGGGATCCAACTTTTATCTGGATTTGATTTCAATGAATCAGGAATGATTCAAGGGTGAATATATGCTCAACGGTTAATGTCAAGACATATCTTGATTCAATCTTTCATTGCATACTTGTGAGTATGGGCAGTGAGATGAACCACAGTAATTGTGCTAACGACCCAACCCAAAAATGGTCTCATAAGAAAATACTTACCAAAATCTTACATCCTATATCTGATAGTGATCTTTTGCATTCTTTTACACACACACACACACTAGCAAATATGGGTTCAAATCACAGTTGTAGTATTGATTTAGTTTCCACACTACTAATGATTCAAAGACGCTTATAGCCTACTGACAATTCAAAGTACTTGTGAATATACAGATTAACAATTCAAACAATGTAATCAATCAAGTAAGCATGACGTAATCATTTCCCATATGTGCAATCTAAGACGTTTAGATCATTACTGATATGCTATCATTTCCTGTTTTCTTCAAATGACTTTGAAATTTTCTTGGTTTTATATTTTGTTTGGGTTTTTTTGAAATAGTTTGAAAGAAATACAAACTGTATAAACTTAAAAGAAATAAAAGTTAACTTCCAAGAAAAAGTGTTGATTTTGAAAACAAGTTTTCTGTAACACCCTAGGCAAATCCCACATCGGTCGTGCACAAGAGGGATCCTTGGTTTATAAGAAATGTCTTGCCTCTTAAATCAACAACGTGTTTTGGGCTTAGTTGGCTGTGGAGCACATGAAAACTCTATAGTTAAGCGTGCTCGGGTGGGAGTAATCTAGGGATGGGTGACCCCCTGGGAAGTTTTCACCCGGGCAACCAAAAACAAATCCGTGAGCTCTTAGAGGCAAAGCAGACAATATTGTTGGTACGAGAGGTCGGATGTTACAAATGGTATCAGAGCCACTCTTGTGTCGTTTGGGATGGTGGGGCAAACCTCAGCGGTCACGGTTGAGTCCCTGGGGGTGTTCAGAAGGACACCTTAGGCAAATCCCACATCACTGAATTGGATGGTGGGGCAAACCTCATCAAGGACGATGAGTCCAAAAGGGATTTCTTTCTGTGCTAATTGTCTCCCAAGAATTGACATCCACCTGAGGTTGATTTTCTATCGAGGTTACAACCGCCATAATCAGAATCAGTATAGGCTTTGAAATCAAACGACTGCTGCTTGGAGTACCAAAGACCCAAACGGGGTTTCCCTTTCAGGCATCTGAAAATCCTCTTTACAACTATCAGATGAGATTCCTTCGGTTGTGACTGAAACCTCGAGCACAAGCAGACGGCAAACATTATGTCGGGCCTTGAAGCTGTGAGATACATAAGAGTTCCGATCATCCCACGGTACAATTTACAATCTACATCCTTTCCATCTTTATCTGGTTGCAGACAGTGATTGACTGGGATCGGTGTGTCATAAGTACTACAATCATTCATTTTGTATTTTTACAAAATGTCCTATACATACTTAGTTTGATGTAGATAAATGCCATCCTCACTTTGACTGACTTGCAGACCTAAGAAAAATGACAATTCACCCATATTGTTCATTTCAATCTTGGACTTCATCACGCTTTCGAATTCCCTACACATCTCTTCATTTGTAGACCCAAAGATAATGTCATCCACATACACTTGCACAAGTAGAATATCACCTCCTGCTTTCCGTATGAAAGAGGGTCGAGTCAATTTGTCCTCGATCGAAACCATTTGACAGTAAATGGTTTGACAAAGTCTCATACCATACCCGAGGTGCTTGATGAAGACCATACAGTGCTTTATCCAGCTTGTACACTTTATCAATATTATGCGGATCTTCAAAACCGGGTGGTTGAGTGACATAGACCATTTCATGCACTTTTCCATATAGGAAAGCACTCTTCACATCAAGTTGGTAGACCTTGAAGCCGGAAAAGGAGGCATAAGCCAGAAACAGTCGAATGGCTTCAAGTCTAGCAACTGGGGCATACGCCTCAGTGTAATCCAAGCTCTCTTGCTGATAAAAACCCTTAACAACCAACCTTGATTTGTTTTTCACCACGACGTGATGATTGTCCGTCTTGCATTTGAACACCCATCTGGTTCCAATTGGATGCATAACCTTCGGAAGGTCAACCAAATCCCACACATGCAACTTTTGGAATTGAGACAACTCTTCTTGCATAGCCTCAATCCAGCAGTTGTCAGCAAGAGCCTCTTTCATATTCTTCGGCTCCAATTGGGATACGAATGCATCATGCAAACAAGTTTCCATGATACCAGTGTCATGTATCTCAGCATACAAGCTAGTGTTCTCGGTAATGGTTCTGTGACGAGTTTGAACACCGGCATAATGATCACCAATAATGTTGTCCATTGGATGATTCTTATGCACTCTCGTCTCTGGTACATGCGGTTCCTGGAGATTTGTATCAAGATTCGTACTTAACTCCCCCATATCTTGTGAACCAGATGAAGACAATTCAGTGTTGATTGGATCAACTAGAGCTTCATTTCCTACACGATTGTTAGGATCAGCTGGAGCGTCATTTCCATCAACATGAACAACTTCATCATCACTTGCATGAGTTCCAGATGCAGATACAACATTGGAATCAGGAGTTGCAATTGGTACAGTGGCACGAGTGGAGAAATTTGAGTCATCACCGCAATTAAAGAATTCGTACAAATGGGTGGCATCTTTGGCAGATAGATCAGGAAGGTTAAAGGACTTGAATAAAGCATCATAATCGAATCCCCACACTAGACCTGTAGGTTCAGGTGGAGTACTGTGTTTAGTGCAATCCACTTCGAACCATTCTTCAACTGAGCGTGTTCCTATATTGTACACTCTCTTGCAGGGTGAGTTGGCAACATATCCTAAGAAGATGCCTTCTACCGCTTTTGCATGAAATTTGGATTTGCGATCGTTGTACTGTAACAATAAGGAACAGGGACTACCAAAAGGAACTTGGTAGTCAAGATTGGGAGGTCGATTGTTGATCAGCTCATAACAAATTTTGTTGTGTCTCTTAACCACCAAAACTCTGTTCAAAACGTGACAAGCTGTATTGACTGCTTCCGCCCAGAGAGTTACCGGAAGTTTAGCATCAGACAGCATAGTCCTTGCAGTTTCGATCAAAGTTCTGTTCTTCCTTTCTGCAACATTTTGCTGAGGTGTGTACGGGGCACTAAATTCGTGACGAATACCCTTCTTGAGACAGAAAAGCTCCATCATGTTATTCTTGAACTCAGTTCCGTTATCACTCCTTATTCTTCTAACCTTCAGCTTGCATAAAGATTCCAGGCTCAAGATCAGGTATTGAAGAATTTCAGCAGTATCATCCTTTGTACCTAAGAAATGGACCTAAGAAAAATGTGAGAAATCATCAGTTACAACTACACAGTATGACTTACCTCCAATACTCCTAATACTTATGGGTCCAAAAAAATTCATGTGTAGGAGTTCCAAAGGGGTATCAATGGAGTTTTGGAGCTTGGGCTTGTGAGATTTCCGGTGATGTTTGCCCTTTTTACAAGGCATACAGTCATCTGCAACGACAAATCTCAAATTAGGAACCCCGGTTACCAAACTGTTTCGGACAAGATGAGTCATTTTACGATAAGAGATATGTCTGAGTTTCCTATGCCACAAGATTGAGTCAAGCTCTGTCGCTTTTGTAAGCAAACAAGTAGCAACTGATGAGGTGGTTGTCGCCACACTCATATCTATCTGATATGTATCGTTTGTTTTTGGTGCTCTCTGTCACACCCCGACCGATGGCGGAATCATCGGGGCGGGACATGTAAGACTGTTCATAGCACATGGTTGACTAAATTGAAATATATTAAAGTCAAATTTGCATTACAATAAATCCAAGTACAAGATCAAATTCAAACAAGAAACATAAACAATTCATAAAATCTTGATTTATTTTGCTAAGTCCAAATCCTATGTTGAACACGTCTTGAATCAATCTCACATATTGGGGCCTAAAACATGAATAAAATAAAGTCAACTAAAAAGTTGGTGAGTATAACACAGTTGTATATAGATAGCATATAGTTGAAAACAAATCCTTTACATGACATGATAAATAAGGCGTTCATGGGGAGTAACTATTGTGTAACCAAATGTACAATCAAACCTTGTAACTAGCATGCAAAACAAAGTGTATTGTCGGTTTCAATCACCGCGTACCATGGGTGGGTTTGTCAGACTCAATAGATCCATCATTGAAAACCGTCGGCTTGTAAAATTAATGATTGCACATAAGAGCATACAAAGGTTAAACACACCTAGCACTCGGGCACAAAGCTCAAATTTTTGAACACATGTATGTAAATAGGATTTTTGCACTTGTGTTATTTGTGTAAATGTAATTGTGTAATGTGTAATGAGTATAGAGTTCATGTTCCACCCCAAAAGTGTAAAAAAGTAAAAAGGGGTTGTGAATACTCACTTGGTATGGAAGTGAAGCTAACAAGGAATATAGATAGCAAAAAGATCCTTGAAAAGCACACTTTAACCTAAATAGTAATATGCATTGAATCACATAGATGTATAAAGTTTAAAAATGAAAGTTGGATTTGTATATAAAACCATTGGTTTGTATTTAAAAAGGATTGAATAAAATGTATAAAGTTTGAGGTAAAATATGTTTGAAACAATTTAATTAGGTTTGAATTAAATAAATAAGTGTATAACTATAGTTTATGAAATAATGTCAATATTAATTGTAATTAAGTATAAATAAATAAAACGATTTTGATTTAAAATGTAAAGTAAATAAGTCATCATTATTTATAAATCTTGTAACTTAATTATTTAAAATATCATTTAAGTGTAAGATGATAAATATAAATTTAATTTTTATAAACTTTTCAATAAATCATATTTATACCAAGATTAAACTTTAAATCCATTTTTAAATACAGAACACGTATTTTTATAAAATCTGGATCATTTGCTAATTAAAATATAAAAATTATAATTCTGATAAAAATTCTGATTCTAGCACGACCGTGCCTCGGAAGGGCACGATCGTGCTCAAGCCACGGGCGCGACCGCGCTAGTCGGGGCGCGACCGGGTTGATCAACAGGAGCACAATCTAGACAAGTTTGACAGGCACAACCGTGCCTTGGCCCGGCACGGTCGTGTCTATGATCTTTAGACACAACAGGGACTAGCCCAGAGGGCATGACAAGGTCTGGATAGGAGGGCACGACCGCGCCGCTATCTGACACGACCGCGCTAAATGAGGCACGGCCGCGCTAGATGATTAGCGCGACCGTGTCTATTCCAAATCAGACACGAATCGAGAATTTCTTGTATTTTAAACACTGGAATTGTTAGGGCTTTTGATTAATGGGTTATTACGAGTCTTTTCATATAACTTAATTGTATGGAAATCGAGTTTAAGTATGGGTTCGATTAAATCATTTTTATTAAAAACATGGTTTCTGATTCTAGTCGATTTCTATAATGGAAGCCCAAATTGGATGAGGGCTTTTGATAATGATACTGAAATGAATGAGAAGACGATTATAATTACCCTGAAACGAAACGAATTTATAGAGAACGGTTAGAAGGATGCTCCGGCGACGACGGCTTGAGTTCCGACGATCTTTACTGCAACTCCGGTCAATCCAGACAGTCCGGAAGCTTCAGGGATGGTTTGATATCGCGATTATGCTACTGAGTTGGGGGAATTTGGGTCGAAAAGCTTTGAGAGAGTTTCTTTCTTGAAATTTGCTTGAGAGAGTTTTCTTGCAAATGAATACTGAGGCGTTTGGGATTTGAAAGTGGTAATACGATTGATAAGGGAAAAAGAAACGTATAACGGTTTCAGATTCGAACGATCGGGTGATTAATCTGCATTTACGTTTTTCTGTTACGCAGGCGCGACCGTGCCAAGGAGAGGCGCGACCGTGCCTAGGCACCGGGCGCGATCGTTCCAGAGCAGGTCGCGCGACCGTGCCAAAGCACTTGGCGCGACCGTGCTAGAACGAAGCACGACCGTGCTAACTAGGGTTTCTTGATGTTTTTCAATTTTTAGTCCTTGAATTTTCTGGTTTGATAAGTTTGTACCAAATAGTTTCTTGTATAGCGTTTAAATGTAAATAATCGAGTAAAACTTGCGAATTTGTATAGGATCATTGCATTAAATTTTACGACGAGAAAATAATGAGGCATTGCACGAGTATAGAACTTGAAATTGCATTACATTGAACTGAAATAGGCATACTAAAATCCGAAATGTTACAGTCTCCCCATGTTGAGAGAATTTCGTCCCGAAATTTAGCTAGAGGAAACAACATTATTAGTAAAAAGATGAGGGTACTTGAGCTTCATTTGGTCTTCTCGTTCCCAAGTGAACTCAGGACCACGCTTAGATTCCCAACGAACTTTAACGATGGGAATGCGACTTCGCTTGAGTTGCTTGACTTCACGATCCATAATTTCCACCGGTTTCTCAACGAAGTGCATCTTTTCATCAATGCGCACGTCGTCAAGCGGTATATGGAGATTTTCGTCGGCGAGACACTTCTTTAGATTAGATATATGAAATGTAGGATGCACATTGCCAAGAGATGGAGGTAACTCGAGCTTGTAAGCCACTTTCCCAATCCTTTCAAGGATTTTGAACGGACCAACATAACGAGGTGATAACTTGCCTTTCTTTCCAAAACGGATCACACCCTTCCATGGAGATACCTTAAGAAGAACGAGATCACCGACTTGGAATTCCAAGGGTTTTCGACGTTTGTCGGCATAACTCTTTTGCCGACTCCTCGCTACTCGAATATTGTCACGGATTTGAATAATCTTGTCGGAAGTTTCTTGAATTAATTCGGGACCGGTGATTTGTGCTTCACCAATCTCGTTCCAACAGATCGGAGAACGACACTTGCGACCATAGAGAGCTTCGAATGGAGCCATGTTGATACTTGTGTGGTAGCTATTGTTATAAGAAAACTCAATAAGGGATAAATGTGAATCCCAATTGCCACCAAAATCGATTACACAAGCTCTAAGCATGTCTTCAAGAGTTTGGATTGTTCGCTCGGTTTGGCCATCAGTTTGGGGATGGTAAGCCGTGCTCAAATCCAAACGAGTACCAAGAGCAGATTGGAGAGATTGCCAAAATCGAGAAGTGAACCGAGCGTCTCTATCGGATATTATGTTCAATGGAACACCATGACGACTCACAATTTCATCAATGTAAATTCGGGCAAGTTTCTCCACTTTGAAGTCTTCACGAATAGGCAAAAAGTGGGCAGATTTGGTGAGTCGATCAATGATCACCCAAATACTATCATAACCACTCGAGGTGCGAGGGAGCTTGGTAATGAAATCCATAGCTAAATTCTCCCATTTCCACACGGGAATTTCCGGTTGTTCAAGCAAACCAGAAGGACGTTGATGTTCGGCTTTGACTTTGGAGCAAGTTAAGCATTTGGCAACATAAAGGGCAATGTCCTTCTTCATACCGGGCCACCAATAAAGCTGACGAAGATCTTGGTACATTTTATCCGCACCAGGATGAATAGAATAACGAGTCTTATGAGCCTCGTTCATGAGAATTGCACGGAGATCATCGCGATCGGGAACCCAAATACGGTTCAAGTAATATAGTAAGCCATTGGGTTTAGATTCAAGAAGAAATTCAACACCACACGACATTTCTTCATACATGTTACCCTCGGTAACCGAGACGTGTTGAGCTTCCAGGATACGGGTTTGAATATCGGATTTAATACGGGCGCAATGAAGCATAACATGGTCTTTTCGACTCAAAGCATCGGCTACAACATTCGCTTTGCCGGGATGGTAGCGAATCTCGCAGTCGTAGTCGTTAAGGAGTTCGACCCAACGTCGTTGCCTCATATTGAGTTCTTTTTGGTTGAAGATATGTTGAAGACTTTTGTGGTCGGTGAATACCACACATTTCGTGCCGTATAGGTAATGTTTCCAAATCTTTAACGCGAATACGACCGCACCCAACTCGAGATCGTGCGTCGTATAATTCTTTTCATGAATTTTGAGTTGTCTTGATGCATAAGCGATCACTTTGCCTCGTTGCATGAGGACACAACCAAGACCTTGGTTAGAAGCATCACAATAGACAACTAAATCATCATTTCCATCGGGGAGAGTCAAAATGGGAGCATTGCACAACTTTTGCTTAAGAGTTTGGAAAGCTTCTTCTTGCTTCGGTCCCCATTCATAAGCTTTACCCTTATGGGTCAAGGCGGTAAGAGGGACAGCAATCTTTGAGAAGTTTGAGATGAAACGACGATAATAACCCGCAAGACCAAGAAATGAACGAACTTCGGTAGGAGTCTTCGGGGCATTCCAATTTTTAACCGTTTCGATCTTAGCAGGATCAACATGAATACCCTTGTCGTTGACGATGTGACCAAGAAATTGAACTTCTTTTAACCAAAATTCACATTTGGAGAACTTGGCATATAGTTGTTCTTTCTTTAAAAGGTCCAAAACCAATCTAAGGTGTTCTTCATGGTCGGCTTTAGTCTTGGAATAGATTAAGATATCGTCAATGAAAACGATCACGAATTTATCAAGGTACGGTTTGCACACACGATTCATGAGGTCCATGAAAACTGCGGGTGCATTGGTTAATCCAAAAGGCATAACCATGAACTCATAATGACCATACCTTGTTCGGAAAGCAGTCTTAGGAATGTCATCTTCTTGAACACGGAGCTGATGATAACCAGATCGAAGATCAATCTTCGAGAAACACGTAGAACCTTGAAGTTGATCAAAGAGATCATCGATTCTAGGCAAAGGATAGCGATTCTTGATAGTAAACTTATTGAGTTCGCGATAGTCAATACACATGCGAAATGATCCATCCTTCTTCTTTACAAATAAGACGGGTGCACCCCACGGTGAATGACTCGGGCGAATGAACCCTTTATCGGAGAGTTCTTGAAGTTGACTTGCGAGCTCTTGCATTTCGGAAGGTGCAAGACGATAAGGAGCTCTAGCAACAGGGTTAGCTCCGGGCATGAGATCAATACGGAACTCGACTTGACGAACGGGAGGAAGACCGGATAAATCTTTAGGAAACACTTCGGGAAAATCTCGAATAATGGGAATGTCTTGGATACTCTTCTCCTTGACATCCTTTTGAACAATATGAGCTAGGAAGGCGATGTACTTCTTTCGCAAGTACTTTTGAGCAGTAGTACAAGACATCAATTTAAGACCCTTGCAAGGCTTTTCACCAAAAACCCTTAAGATTTCTCCCGAAGGTAGCGGAATTCGGATGCACTTTTCAAAGCAAATAACTTCGGCATGATGATTTGATAGCCAATCCATACCTATGATAATGTCAAAGCTTCCTAGTGGCATTGGAATAAGGTTGATTGGGAATGCATGATCATTAAGTTCTAAAGAGCAATCATAGATAATAGACTCAATTGTAAGGGAGTCACCATTTGCTATTTCAACGGTGAAGGTTTTCTCTAATTGGGATCGTGTCTTTGCAAGTAAAGGCTCAAAATTAAGTGACACAAAACTTTTATCGGCACCGGTATCGAACAAAATGGAGGCATATTGACTATTAACAAGGAACGTACCATTAACCACGTCGTTGCTGGCTTGAGCTTCGTTGGCGTTAATGTTGAAAGCACGCCCACGAGCTCCACCTTGTCTAGTATTTGCGAGCCTTGGACATAGATTACGAAAATGATTCGGGTCACCATACTCATAACAAGCACGCCCATTAGCAATGGCGGGAGCACCTTGATTAGCCACTTGAGGTACGGTTTGGTTTGGAGGGTTGACTTGGCCCGTAAGGGCTTTGGTCCTACAAACATTAACCGTATGACCATATCTCCCACAATAAGTACAAAGGTGACATGGGATGTTTTGGGGATGATGATAGTTGCAGGTGGCACAAAGTGGGTAAATTCCACCATATGGCTTTTTGACTGGTGCTTGAACCATAGGTGCAGCTTGGTTCACGGGAACAGCAGGAGTAACCACAGCAAAATTTCTAACCTTCCTCTTTCTAGTGTTGCGAGAGGGCTCGGTTGTAGCTTCTTTGGTGTGGTTAGGAGGGGTTACGGTTTTAGCAACTTTCTTAGAACCCTTTTTGGTAAGAGTTCCAGCTTTAACATGATTATCGGTTAGGGTAGCAGACAGGCGGATGGCATCTTCCAAAGTAGCAGGATTTCTACCTAAGACAGTATCTTGAATTTGTCTTGGTAGCCCACCAATGTACTTTTCGATGCAACGAGATAATGGAGTGACCATGTGGGGCACAAGAAGACTCAATTCATGGAACCGAGTTGTGTAAGCCAAGTGTTCCCCACTATCTTGGGCAAGATCCCAAAATTCGGCCTCTAACTTCTTCACTTCATTGCGAGGACAGAACTCCTCGGTCATAAGCCTTTTGACCTCATCCCAAGGTAAGGCCATAGCTACATCAACACCCCTATTCCTTTTCTCCCCATTCCACCATGTAAGTGCCCGATTTTGAAGGACACTAGTAGCATGACGAACACGGAGGTTGTCGGGACAGTCACTATTGAGAAAGGTATTCTCAATACTTTCGAATCATTGGAGGAGTCCGGTAGCTCCTTCGGTTCCATAAAACTTTAGGGGATTGCACGAATTGAAGTGCTTGAAGGTGCATTGGGATGGATTACCACCATTTCCACCATTACCACCATTATTACCACTATTGCTTCCATTGCCATTAGTGGCACCATTGGCTTGGGTGAGTTGTGTCACCAATTGAGTAAGAATAGCAGCAATGTCGGAGTTGGCGTTAGCGGCGGGAGCACGACGAGGAGGCATTCTACAGATTTGAAACACAAGACAAGAGAGATTGTAAGAACTTATGAGAATTGCTAGGATTTAATAGAATGAGATAACAAAATAAAAGATAGATAATCATAGTTTGGATTGTACTCAAAAGTGACAAAAATTCACTTGAATACTAAGGCATATTAAGGTTAATTTAAACTCATATAATTTTTAAGGAGACATGCTTTAGCCTATAGGTAAACACTCATCTCGGGAGTTCCTAGGAAAGCATACGGGTCCCTCGGTTGATTGGGATTTATACGAAATGCTTTCCTAGACAGAAAACCCAAAATACAGGTGTCACCCTTCCAGATTGCACGTGTCCTCAAATAATTTAACAAGTTTAAAAACCTCAACGAAGAAATAAAAATTTTATTTAAAGATTTTTGCTTCAAGAATTTTCCACATGCTTAGAAAGGATAAAGATAGAAAAAGAAGATAAGAATAATAAGAGGTTTAGGCCATAGGAAAGGATGTTATTTATTTAATTATTATTTAAGAATATCCTAATAAGTCATGCATTTCTAACAAAGAAGGTAGCAAATATAATAATAATTTATCATCGTAAGCATGTAGCACATAGCATGTAGCACATAGCACAAAATCATGAAGCATAACATAAGTGGGTGTCCTAAAGTTATAGTCTAGGTCAAGATGTCTAATAACCTAAATCCCTATAACCAAGGCTCTGATACCAATCTGTCACACCCCGACCGATGGCGGAATCATCGGGGCGGGACATGTAAGACTGTTCATAGCACATGGTTGACTAAATTGAAATATATTAAAGTCAAATTTGCATTACAATAAATCCAAGTACAAGATCAAATTCAAACAAGAAACATAAACAATTCATAAAATCTTGATTTATTTTGCTAAGTCCAAATCCTATGTTGAACACGTCTTGAATCAATCTCACATATTGGGGCCTGAAACATGAATAAAATAAAGTCAACTAAAAAGTTGGTGAGTATAACACAGTTGTATATAGATAGCATATAGTTGAAAACAAATCCTTTACATGACATGATAAATAAGGCGTTCATGGGGAGTAACTATTGTGTAACCAAATGTACAATCAAACCTTGTAACTAGCATGCAAAACAAAGTGTATTGTCGGTTTCAATCACCGCGTACCATGGGTGGGTTTGTCAGACTCAATAGATCCATCATTGAAAACCGTCGGCTTGTATAGTTAATGATTGCACATAAGAGCATACAAAGGTTAAACACACCTAGCACTCGGGCACAAAGCTCAAATTTTTACACACATGTATGTAAATAGGATTTTTGCACTTGTGTTGTTTGTGTAAATGTAATTGTGTAATGTGTAATGAGTATAGAGTTCATGTTCCACCCCAAAAGTGTAAAAAAGTAAAAAGGGGTTGTGAATACTCACTTGGTATGGAAGTGAAGCTAACAAGGAATATAGATAGCAAAAAGATCCTTGAAAAGCACACTTTAACCTAAATAGTAATATGCATTGAATCACATAGATGTATAAAGTTTAAAAATGAAAGTTGGATTTGTATATAAAACCATTGGTTTGTATTTAAAAAGGATTGAATAAAATGTATAAAGTTTGAGGTAAAATATGTTTGAAACAATTTAATTAGGTTTGAATTAAATAAATAAGTGTATAACTATAGTTTATGAAATAATGTCAATATTAATTGTAATTAAGTATAAATAAATAAAACGATTTTGATTTAAAATGTAAAGTAAATAAGTCATCATTATTTATAAATCTTGTAACTTAATTATTTAAAATATCATTTAAGTGTAAGATGATAAATATAAATTTAATTTTTATAAACTTTTCAATAAATCATATTTATACCAAGATTAAACTTTAAATCCATTTTTAAATACAGAACACGTATTTTTATAAAATCTGGATCATTTGCTAATTAAAATATAAAAATTATAATTCTGATAAAAATTCTGATTCTAGCACGACCGTGCCTCGGAAGGGCACGATCGTGCTCAAGCCACGGGCGCGACCGCGCTAGTCGGGGCGCGACCGGGTTGATCAACAGGAGCACAATCTAGACAAGTTTGACAGGCACAACCGTGCCTTGGCCCGGCACGGTCGTGTCTATGATCTTTAGACACAACAGGGACTAGCCCAGAGGGCATGACAAGGTCTGGATAGGAGGGCACGACCGCGCCGCTATCTGACACGACCGCGCTAAATGAGGCACGGCCGCGCTAGATGATTAGCGCGACCGTGTCTATTCCAAATCAGACACGAATCGAGAATTTCTTGTATTTTAAACACTGGAATTGTTAGGGCTTTTGATTAATGGGTTATTACGAGTCTTTTCATATAACTTAATTGTATGGAAATCGAGTTTAAGTATGGGTTCGATTAAATCATTTTTATTAAAAACATGGTTTCTGATTCTAGTCGATTTCTATAATGGAAGCCCAAATTGGATGAGGGCTTTTGATAATGATACTGAAATGAATGAGAAGACGATTATAATTACCCTGAAACGAAACGAATTTATAGAGAACGGTTAGAAGGATGCTCCGGCGACGACGGCTTGAGTTCCGACGATCTTTACTGCAACTCCGGTCAATCCAGACAGTCCGGAAGCTTCAGGGATGGTTTGGTATCGCGATTATGCTACTGAGTTGGGGGAATTTGGGTCGAAAAGCTTTGAGAGAGTTTCTTTCTTGAAATTTGCTTGAGAGAGTTTTCTTGCAAATGAATACTGAGGCGTTTGGGATTTGAAAGTGGTAATACGATTGATAAGGGAAAAAGAAACGTATAACGGTTTCGGATTCGAACGATCGGGTGATTAATCTGCATTTACGTTTTTCTGTTACGCAGGCGCGACCGTGCCAAGGAGAGGCGTGACCGTGCCTAGGCACCGGGCGCGATCGTTCCAGAGCAGGTCGCGCGACCGTGCCAAAGCACTTGGCGCGACCGTGCTAGAACGAAGCACGACCGTGCTAACTAGGGTTTCTTGATGTTTTTCAATTTTTAGTCCTTGACTTTTCAGGTTTGATAAGTTTGTACCAAATAGTTTCTTGTATAGCGTTTAAATGTAAATAATCGAGTAAAACTTGCGAATTTGTATAGGATCATTGCATTAAATTTTACGACGAGAAAATAATGAGGCATTGCACGAGTATAGAACTTGAAATTGCATTACATTGAACTGAAATAGGCATACTAAAATCCGAAATGTTACACTCTCATCATAATCTAGTCTTCAGGAACCTCAAAACTAGGCTTGAGAATCAAGCATTTAGACTTATCAAACATAACCGAGTACTCCTTGTTGCACATCTGAGAGACACTCAACAGGTTATGCTTCAGCTGCTCGCAGTAGTTGACATTGTCGAAGCTAATACATCCATTCGTAACCACGCCTTGATAAGTGATACTGCCGCCTTTCTCTCCTGCAAAGGCTACATAGCCGCCTCTGAATGGTTTAACATCTTGAAGCAGGGCCATGTTGCCTGTCATGAGCCGGGATCATCCACTATCCATATACCAACGATTAGAGATAGTTCCCTTCGGATGTCCCTGCACGAGTCACAAGCAAATTAGTTAGATTTGGAGACCCAAACCATAGTGGTCTTGGGTCGTCCGTCTTTCTCAAAATAAACAACCTCTATTAATTCGCAATCATGACTGTCAAAAATGGGTGAATCCTTAGAAGATTTAGGATCAGAAGGTTTAGAACTTTTGTTTTTCTTGGTCCAGGACCTTTTCTTTTTAGCCTTTTGAACATCAGGCTTGCTAGTGTCAACTTTAGGTGAACTAGTGGAAGCTTCACCTTGTTGACTACCAGCTAGCTGCTGTTCAAGTTTTCTTAGCCTCTTGTTCCTTCTTCTTCTTTATGGCTTAGAGAATTTCACAACATATTTCTCACCAGATTGTGTACTACCAGAGGTAGATACACTGGGTTTAGCAGGTTGCTTTTCCCGTCTTGGAACATATGGTTTAGCCTCAAACATTGTATTTGGCTTCACCATAGGTTTCACTGGTGGTTTCACCACATTTGATTTGGGATTCTGGGGTTGCTTCACTGATGGTGTCCTGGGAGAAAAAGCTTGTTGATGAACAACTGGCCGTTTCCCTTGGTTCTTGTCAGGACAGTTCACAAGAATGTGACCGACCATACCACAGTGAAAGCAAGTCCTCTTTTCTTTGTAAGTCCTCCTGTAAGGTTCTCTGCTTATGAATGCAGATGATTCAGCTTTTGGAGTGCCAATAGTTGTTTGATGAACATAACAAGGACCTTGAGTATAATATTTGTCGATGTTTTTTTCTGAAAAATTTTACCAAGTGATCAAGGTCTGACACTTTCTTTATGGTTTTGAAACCTCCATAAAGCATTAACTTGAGTTTATCATTTGATTCAACAGTGTCAGGTTCAGTTAAAATACATTTATCACGATTAGTGACAATTTTTTTCACAACTATATGTTCACCAATCAACTCCTATGAGATCCCTCAGAATTAGTGTTCTCAAAGCCCTCATCAAAGATGAACTCATCAGAAGCTGAGTCAACCTTACTTGAGGAATCATCCTTGTTAGAAGAATCATCCTGACTTGATGAATCATCTAAGCATGAGAAGTCAATGTCAATCAAACCATTGACAAATTTCCCGGTCACTGGTGGAGGAATGGATTCACTTGCCTCACTACAGATTCATAGTGTTCCACCACAAAACGAGAATTTTTCAAGTTCTCAATATTTCCACTTAACTACATGATCTCATTTTGCAGTTTGGCAATTTCAGTATTCTTTTTCTCCAACCCCTTGTATGCAACATCCAAATGAAACTGTTGTTCACTGATCTTAATTTAAAAGTTATGTCTTTCTTTCTTAAGAGTTTCAATTGATTCTTTAAAGCGTTTTTCATTTTCTTTGTAACTTAACGTTGTAATACGAAGGGGTTCGACTTTGTCTTGAAGTCGAGCATTCTCTTCCTTCAAGCCTGAACATTTTGAACATGAAATAACAGCAAAAGAATTAAAATCTACCTCAGTTGGCGTGCTTGATGCCTCTCCAATAACCATGAGGGCAAGAGCAGGAGTAGATTCTCTTTGGTCAGCTACAGAAACTTCCCTTTCTTCTACCTCCATCATTTCAACAATCTCTGCCATGAGACCCATCAGAGTCTGTGAAAGAATGGCATCATCCAGATGAACACCCCAATCAAAGATGTCGTCCTCCTGAACCACTAAAGTACCGGACATTCCACCTTGACTTTGATTGCGGTTGTTCTAATTGTTGAATCCTTGGTTTTTTCCTTGGCTGCTCCCCTGGCTCAGTAGGTGAAACCCGAAGCTGGTGCTTTATCCTTCTGACATTCCCTTGCGAAATGTCCAAAGTTTTGACATTTGTAGCACTTAGCTTTGAATTTATCAAATCCAACCTTGGCATTTGAATGCCCACCAATGAACTTCCTGCCAATTCGGTTCAAGAAACGCTTCGCTCTTCTTAAGATAATGGCCATATTCCACTAAATATCCATGTCCTCCATGTCATCTGGATCCACCTAATTGAAGTCTTCCTCAATGGTCTCTGGATCTGTAAGCTTCCCACCAGTGAAGTTCTCGTAGGCAAGCATACATGACGAGAACAAGACCACATGATCTTCAGCAAATTTGGCTATGGCAGTCTGGATTGTGGAAGACGTATATGTAGTGTTTCTTGATGAAGGTTGATGGTGTTGACTAGATCCTGATGCAATAAAACCAGTATGATTACCACCACCAAGTGCATGTTCTTCTTCTTGAGGACTCCCAAGGAATTAGGCAATTCCCAAACTAGATGACTTTGTGGTAGAGTTCACCCCAAAATACATGGAGGGATCTTGTATTTGAGGTCTACCAGAACTCTCTTTCTTTCTCAGGTTCATATCATGTGTCTGATCCTTGCCTACAACTTCTTCAACGGTCATCTCATAGAACTTTGGGTTCTTTCTCAACAATGTGGTATACATGTCAAACTTGGGCGGTAAGGCATCCAAAAACTTCTCCACCAACTCATCAGCAGGATACTTGAGGTCATACGAATTCAGCTCAGTCTGAATATGATAGAATCTAGAAATAAGTTCATTAGTTGATTCATTCTCCAAGTACCTGAAACACTCATATTGTTTCCTCAGAAGCTCTCTCTGGCTCTTCTTGACATCACTGTTCCCGTCAAACCTCTTTTGAATGGCCTTCCATAGTTCTTTAGAATTATCATAACCCCTGAAGCTATGAAAAAGATCTCTAGACAATGCCATAGTAATAGAACCATGAGCCTTCTTTTCACGGTCATATACTTTCTTTTCTTCTTCGTCTAGTTTAGAAATAGGTTTGGGAACAGTCTCTTCAAGAAATATGTATGTTGGATGTTTATATCCCTCAAGGATAGGTATCCACAGTGAGGAATCAGTAAATGAGATGTACTCCTCAAATCGTGCTTTCTAATTCGAATAATCATTTACATTAAGCAGCTTTGGTGATTTCTGAGGAGTCCTAATCTCGTTGTCACAGTTAAACAGGCTACTGAGGTTCTGAATGTTTGCCATGGTGTAACACTTAGACAAAAATCAGAAAATCAACACAACTTGCGCACTTAGGAAATGGCCTTGCTCACTTAGAGAATGGTCTTGCGTAATTATGAAATTCCTCTTACGTACTTAGTAAGTACGCATGAAGTATTGCTAAGTACGCAGGAAAGAAACTTAAGTACGCAACAAACTGGTCTTGCGTACTTAACAAGTACGCAGCAACAGTGTACTTTTTGCTAAAAAATGGTAAGTACGCAGTTCACTTTATCCACCGGCTCCACCAACTTTTTCCGATCGCCGGAATATGCTCAGATCTTAAAAAATTGAAGTTTTGAACAAATTGATCAAGCCAAAAGGTTAGAAACTTGTTTCTAACAAACCCTTGGTGATCAAAACACTTAAACAAACAACAAAAATGTCGGATTTTGATTGATTTTTGAGTCTAAAACAACGCTCCAGAGCTACCTCTGTTTTATCACCCAAATAGGTCACTTTTGCTAGTAGAAAGGCTGTATATTGTGTCAAAAATGCTCCTAACACACTCACAACACTCGAAATCAAAAGCCAATACTATGATACCACTTTTAGGTCCCCAGGTGTCTCGGATCATTACGTGCGAGCGTGTGTGGCTAGTTGGACTAGGTGCGGAATGTCCGTGACTAGGTGGAGTATCAGACAACACAACAAAGTAAACCGAAAACAAACACGAAATACTTCAAACTTCGTCTATTGATAATCACAGCCGGATATAGAGAATGAGTTCGTACATACTTTCTGTCAAGACCAGCTATATATACTTAGACCTGTTACCTGCGCACTTGTCAAGTGCACAGGAATTAACTCCTGCGTACTTAGCAAGTACGCAGCCTTTTGCTCATGCGTACTTGCTAAGTACGCAAGATCTATATCCTACGCACTTGTTAAGTGCGCACATCACTTTACAAAGACAACACAAGTACAAGTACCCACATACACGTTTACAACTCGATAAACCAATACATACAGATACTAAATACAAATACAAGTACAGAAAGTAAAGTACAAAAGCATAAGACAACATCCAGAGTGTCTGTCACACAAACGTGCTCCAATAATGGTCCGCTAGCCGCAATCCCAGGTTTGGTCCAATCAGCGATTGGGTTGGGATTTCAGCCTATAAATAGATGGACGATTTCATTCGAATCCTTCACTCCAAAATCGAATTCTTAGAAACATTGTGTTCCAGAGTTCTTTAGACGACTCCCGACATTCCCAGTTCGATTCCCACTCATCGTAGTGCCCGGTTAAGCAAGAAACGCTCATAGAAAGGTCGAGATGCTAGAGAAACCAAGATAAGAAGCTATTCTATAAGCTTTTGACATAGAGGCTCACTCCTACTATCAAGGTGAATACTTTATCTCTCTGAAAACTTGTGTCAAACATTTTATTTACGAAAATGGCCAAATAAAGGTTAAGGGAGTAATGCTCAACGTTCATCTATGTGTAAGCATTCGGGCCATAGGTATACGTAAAACTTGCAAGGTATACACGGGTCATGGGTGAAAGTCTCGGATAGCGGCTGGTACTTCCCTTTATAACAAATAAGGAGGCATGAGCCCCCGTTGTTATTTAAGACATACTACTAGTATATACAGTGGTGCATATAGTCAGGACATGAGGGCCTGGTGAATTTGTATATTGAACATAAAGTTGTGATTATCGAATTAATACTTGTTTGTGCCAAATGCTTTTTAGTGTCAAGATAATTGTTTTACCGGCGTTCACACTGACGTGTCGTTTCAAAATGTTTTTAGGTAACCAATAAAATGTGATGGAAAAAGGATATGGAAGAAATGAAATTTGACCCATGATATGAAAGGTGAAAATGATGGAATGCACGTAGGATTCTCAGGCCTCGTGTATTGACAATCCAAAAGAGATGAAAAGGAGATAGGAGCAGGAAATTGATCAACCATGGATAGTACTATTCCCAGTGACTTTATATGTACTTGGTTTCAAACTCTGTTTTGTAATCAAATCAACAAGGGTATTGAATTCCCTATGTTTATAAAGTAAATATAAAACTTTTGTCTTCCAACTGAGTTTTGATATTTACAATTACAACCCTCGAGGTTGAAAGAATGTTGAAACGATCCTTTTGAAAAGAAGTTCGTTGTATTTATAAAAACTCTGAAATCAAATCAGGTACCAATCAAGCTCACACACGTCAAGGGGGTGCAGGTGTGACATTCCTAACGCACTTCAGCATCAATGATGTAGCATCAGGATGACAAATTTCCTTGAATCAATTTAAACTCCTTTCTTCGAAGATACAACCTTTCAATAGAATTGTTCGTATAACTCCTCATTTCGATGTTTTCCATTCTCGCTATACTCCTGATAAATTTTCTGAATAACCCATTATTATACTTACTTAAAATGCACACCGCCAGTGCGCTACACTAACTTTGGTAATGGGATGAAAATTTATTCTGATTCTCTTAAACGCGACACTCATGTTGTGGAAACCCGACTTGAGGCAAATAACCAATTTGATTGTTCAAAATAAATGGCAAACAGGATTGTTCTCATGATACTTAACATTCATTACATCCTCGACTCGGATATTTTTCCTGTAGTCACTAAGCCATGCTTAAGTCTAAACAAATTCCAAGGAAATCTAAGAGTGAATAGTCCATTGTTGTCAAACAAGCATGAGGCAAACATGAAATACTCTTAAACTTGTTCTAATTGCGTGTACTCCTACTAATTTCATTATTTCATATTATTATGTAAGGGATATAACCATGGGGTTGTGTCAAACAACCTTTTTGTACTTGCACTCCCTCACTGTTGATTGACTCTCTAATCTCCAAATAAGTAGAGACGTGTTTGCATCCCTTGCTCCCAGTCTCCTATAATTAGAAAGTCTTGGACCCTCTACTGTTAAGAAACGACTTCTTAACATGAGCCCTGAGAGAAAACAAATCTCTAACATTTAAACACTCGTTACCTCAACTTTATGGCTTAATCCCTTGTGTAAAGGACTTTAAGGCCATGACCGATATCGGTGAAATACGAAAGGTAAGACATAGTGATATTGTTTGAAAGCCAAAGAAGTTACAGACATACTCTACTACCAGTTATTGGTAGATAATTAATTCGATCCTCTTCAACGCGAGATCTAAGGACAAACTTTGGAACGTTATGGTCCATTTTAACCCATTTTAATGGGAAAACAAGGACCCAATACGAAAATTGAGAACCTTATCATTTGAAGGGTGCGCCCTAGAATCACAGGAGGGTAGTTTTGAGAATTTATTTCTATGTTCAACAATTCATAACCGATTAAAGATCTACGCTACCAGGAAGAGGAGCAAAGACGAGTCATAGTTGCCTCTACTCTATTGAGATCCGTTTGGGTGGTTTATATTTAAGGGCCCTAGGGGCATGATGTCCTCGTGTTTGGAAAATTCCAAAAGTTTTAGTTCATCCTCTTCTATTTTCTGACGTCTACTTAAAGAGAGTAAAGCCCCGTGCTAAATTGATAGTGATGTTACATCAAAGTCTACCAACTTAATGGATTAGCAAGCTTAGAATCAATTTCAGGGAAAACACTAAGTTTATGAGATTATTTCCATAACGTGACTATTTACTTCCTCTTCGAGATTAACCACGGATTACCTTCTAACCATTTCAATCCCCTTCCTGGAAGATGTAGACATTGACTATTATCCTATCAAATTTGAACGATTCGATATGATGAGTAGACCATATTTTGATAGACTCCTTGTTATATTTCAGAATTCTATATCTGACCGTTAACCAAATTCAAATTCTAGTGATATCCAATTCAATGTCAAAATATTGAACTGGTATCTAGTCGTTTAACTAATCTACTTGATTAGTTCATTATGGATTTTGATCACTTTCTCTATCTAGATCTTGTGGTGACTTGATTATCAGACCCATTTCTAACATTAAGCAATAGGTATATCAACCTCTGGATGAGAATCAACAAACATGATTTTATTATATCTAGAGTCAAGACTAACTCATGGTTTAGTATCAAATCTCAATGCTTTGTGGCGAGGTTACGTAACATCGAGTCATCGTCGACATCTGTTTTATGAGGATGACTCATTTTTTGTAACACTTGTTAGGATTGAGTAATTTGACCTTTAACAAATTTATCTCAATGGAATCCTAGTGTAAGCTCATATGTTTATTAATCCTCGTATTCACTCGAGTTTGGTACAATAATACTCGTACTCATTATACTTCATTTGTAAAGCTTTACGCTTGGATTACTCGTCATATAGGTCATTCTCTAAGGACTAATCAAAACCCTTCCATTCTAGTACAAAGAGTGAAAACTTCGTTGATATTTTGAATTTCAAAATCCTCATATATCGATATTTATTGTTATGTTGTATACATACCAAACATGTTGTATCGTCCTATGTTCCAACAATGTACCATCTTTTGATTAGTAACTACTATTAGTGACAATCATTAACTACTATTACTGACAATCATTAGTAAATACAGTGGAAGTGGGGACGAATTTCAATGGATTTCATTTCCATGTGACCTAGAACATCTGGCAATCATAATTTGATTTGAGCCATTGTTGACCAATTGACGAAATTTGCATGTTTCCTACCTATCTGAAACAACTCCAAGCAGGAGAAATTAGCTCGACTATATGTCAGTTAAGTTGTAGCAAGGCATGGAGTGCTTGTTTCCATTATCTCCATTAGGGATAGTCGTTTTACATTCTGATTTTGGCAGTTACTATAGTAAGCTTCGGGAACGCGTTCAGACTTGAGCACTGATTACCATACACAAACTAACGATCAAAGTGAATGAACCATTCAGGCCTTGGAGGATACACTCAGGGCTGTGTGATAGATTTGGTGACAATTGGACACTCATTTACCATTGGTAAAACTTCCTTACAATATCAATTATCACACTAGCATTGATTGTACGACATCTGAAGCTTTTATTCGAACGTAAATAGCGATCACCTATTCGTTGGACTGAAGTTGGTGATAATAATTTTGACTTGACTTAAGATTGTCGAAAACCGACTGTAGAGTTATGTTGGTGTTCAAAGAAAACCTTCGGAAATTTAAATCGGGTACAAGTACTTTTGAAGGTATCACCCTGAAAGGGTATAATCCAATTTGGAAAGAGCGGTAAGCTCAATTTAAGATATATCGGACCTTTCGAAATCATTGACAGAATTGGTCCTGTTATGTGCAAACCGAAACTAACCAGAGAGCGTAGTAATATATACAATACTTTTCATGAATTGAATCTCAAAATGTGCTTAGCTGGTGAACCTCAATTATATCACCTCAAGAAGTTAATACTAATGACAAGCTTCACCTGAAGAAGTTAGCTACATGATATGGATATTTCTCCATGAATTTTGGTATTGGTTATTGATGTGACACGTTTTATTCTTAATGAATCATGGTGAAGTCTACTGACTCTTTAAACTCTCATAAGCACCTCTCCTGAAAAAAGAAAAAAAAAAGATTTTCTTGTCAGTGTGTGATAGTATTCCTTGATGGCATGAAGTAGGATGATACTTTCCTATGCTAGTAAAAGGATATTAAATCATCGAAATTTTATATCACGATACCATTTTGGATTCGTACCAACTTCGTATACCTACGGTATACCTATCTTATGAGAGATTCCTTAATCTTCTGATTAACGCGGTAGTGTACCTTTTATTGAATCCGGAAACTAGTGATCCTTGGATTAATTGGAGAACTCAAATGATCTACTTTTGAGATTGAATAGGTGTAACCTATTCTCGGTGATTCGAAGTTCTCGGTTTGTGAAACCCCCAACTCTCCGGGAACCAGATCCATCTAGACTTTCGTACTTGAATCAAATTTCGAGAAATAGTTTGTCAGTTAATTACTAGTTGAATTTTTGGATGAAATTCTCTTATCTTGGGGAGAATGTGACAACTACGACTTTTCAGGTCAACACTGTTTCTCAAAACGGTAAAACTTCATACCTCGAAAATAATTTTTATATTTATAATTTAGTTATGAATATATTTTATATTATTTACATGTGCTAACTTTTGTGATTCTTGTTAAACTAACGATCATTGGTGGTTCACCCGGTATATAACCGGTATAACTTTTTAAATCTTTTAAGTTTTATCTTTCAAAAACCCATTAAAAATTTATTATTTTGAAACAAGATGTATTTATTTGGATGAAACTATTAATTTAAATGCTTAGGGGTTCAAATTTTATAAAACAAATGGTTAGATTTTTATAAAATTTTCTTTTAAAAAACCCATGCATCCTCACCCCCTATAAAAGCCACCCCCACCCCCAAACACCCTCCTTCCTTTGAATTTCTCTCAAGAAAACACATTCATTCCACTTTGATTCTTGGTTTTAGCTTGTTTTTTTTATCTTCATTCTATTGTTAGAAAGGTATTTAATCATGTTTTTAAGCTTTGATTTTCTGTTTTTGAAGTTGCATGTATCATCCGAAAACACAAAGAACACACACTTCACACACTCACTTTACTTTTCAAGTTTTGATGTTTAAGTGTTTTGGAGCTCAAATCTTCCTTTTTTTTAACAAGCATTTATGGATGATTTCCATTTATCATCATCCATAATGAGTTACTTAGCAAAAAGCTTTCAAAATTTGGATAATCAAGTGTATGAACACTTGGTTTTCATCATGACTTTAAGGTGAATTTTTAGTTTTCGTCATGGATTTGAACCACCATTGTGAAAGTAGGTTGAAACATCAAAAAATCACAGGAGAAAAGCCTTCATAAACATCATCAAAGGCTAATTTGGAGGTACAATTTGATCAAAATGTAGTTAACTAGCTTGAATGTTCAAGAACAACCATGTTCTTGATGGATTTTTATAAATTCGTGATCTAGCACCCAATTTATTTTTAAACAGTAGGACATATATTAAAAGTGAAATTTGGAAAATTTGACAAGATTCAAATTAAATACTTTTGGAATATTGTTCCCTATGTTACCACATGTTTATTTGATTATATAACCCGAGTTGAAGTATTATCACTACTTAAGTCCCCTCTGTTTTGTTACGCAACTATTTAACTATACAAAGCCAATGGATTAATATTGGTCGGTCCATCGAGGTGACCGCCCCATTCATCATTATGACTGACATGTTTAAAACAACGAAAAACGTGTGAATGTATATTTCCGACTCTATTTCTTTGTTAATGCTCCATGATAAGGCATTAATTAAGGGCAAAACGCTAGGTCATAAGATTTAGTTGCAGGCTCATTGATTATATTATCTTATCCACTTGTGTGTTTCTTCAACATACCATAACAACTATTCATGTGCAACTATTTACTCATTGTTTACTCACATGTATCATTTATTTTTTTAAAACTATGAACTCACCGGCTTTATTGCTGATCACTTATAGCATATTTTTCAGGTAATCTGTGAAAGCATTAGACGTGCATGGCATCCAAGTACGTTGGAAGATTTTAAGAAAAAACAATCTTTTGTTAGGATGGCTTTTTCTAGAAAATCTCATTATGTACTTTAAAACAATATGTCTTGCAAACTTTAATATTTTGGAAATGTAGAATGCATGGTATTTTTCTCTTTTAAGCAATGTGTTCTTAATTTCCATACAACTGATATAACTCGTGTTTCATCCTTAAACGGGGTGTGACAGATCAGTTAAAGGCTTGCTTAAAGGTTGCAAAGGATAGACAGAAGTCCTATGCAGACAATAGGCGCAGGCCGATTGAATTCAACGTGGGTGACAAGGTTTTGTTGAAAGTATCACCGTGGAAGGGTATTATTCGGTTTTGTAAGCGAGGAAAGCTAAGTCTTCCGTACGTTAGACGTTTCCGAATAGTAACCCGAGTTGGAGAAATAGCATACAGATTGAAAGTACCAAAAGAATTAGACGGTATCCACCCGAAATTTCACGTGTTGTATTTAAGAAAATGTCTAGCGAGTGAATCGGATTTCATAACAATTTAAGACATTGAGGAGGACGTCCGGTTGATTTATGTTGAGACGCCTATAGCAATCTGATGTGTTGCAAAGCACACATCCATTTCCGTAGTGTTTTAGAGCGTTTTAATATAGTTTTATAATCGTTTTGAGTCATTTATGCTTAATACTTAGTTAAGTCTTGTTTTGTAGGTGTTCGGGTTACTTTGAAGCTAAAACGAGTGAAAACTGGAAAGGAACGAGCAAACGAGGCGAATCGCAAATCGATGAAATTTTATGTCAAGATAGTTCTTGGCGACACGCGAACTTTGGACCCCCCATCTTCGCAACACCCCAAGATCTTCAGGAACTTTTCCCAATAATTTTTTCTTTGGCGACACGCTAAGAAGCTAGTTACGCAGATTTTGACCAAATTTCATGTTTAAGTAGTTTAGGACTCTCCCATAATCAAAAAACGCGATTACAGACGTAAAGAAACAACCTTTTTGGCGATTTCAAGTGGGAGAAGTCACTAGGGATCAAGGATCGAAGCGTTGGATGCGTGGATCGATTGGATTATCGTCTTTTCGGTTTATGTTTCTTATATTTTGTTATTTGATTCATCTATCTTGCACCATGATTTTGGATATTAGACTTTGTGTTTATGTTTTGATGATGGTAGTAGGCTAGATTTCTTGAACTACCTGGATTATGAAGATTATGCTTTGTTAATTGGTTTCTTTTGGATTTCTGATATTTATTGATGGACTAATATTAAAGTAAAGAAATTGTTTCGTTTGATGAGATGTATTTACATATTTGATCTTGATTTATGATCTGTTGAATGTTCTATATGCTGCTTTGTAAATGTCTTTCATGTATGGTCGCATATTAGGTCACTAGCTTCGTGCATGTGATTGGTTTACTAACGTTGTATCTATAGGAACATCGATTGAGAATCTATTAGGGTTAAGTATTCTGCGTGCTTCAACAGCTGAGAGGTGAGAAGTTGACGGGTAATCTTTGGTGTTAGGATTTTTAGGTCAACTGCTCTGAAAGGAAGGTATCCTAGGGTTTCCTAGTGTCCTTGTTATTCCGTGTATTGTCAAGTAAATTCTAGTTACTCCTTGCACCGAGAGGTGTATTGAGACAGTGAGACTGAAAGGTATCTATCTAGCGAGTACTTTAGTGTTGTTGGAGATAGCTAAGAGGTGATCTGCCTAACCGATGAGTTTTACACGTCCCTTAGGGTTTCCTTTTTGGTCACGCCTGGAGAATGATCCGGGATCCACTAGGTATTCTAAGTGTGTCGTATTCGAAGAGCCCGGTTCCATCATAATTTCCTTATCCGAGAAAGTTCCAAGGTGCATACATTGGATTCAGAGTCTAGGTAGTGCTTCCCATATTTGTGATTCGTCTAAAGTCTGTTGCTTTACATTTGGTTATCGTTAGTTAGAGGTGTCACACCCCAACCGACGGCGGAAACGTCGGGGCGTGAAGCGTGCAGACTGTTCATTGCTCATGGTTTGCTAATGTTTGAATAATTAATAATCGTTTTCATTGCAATCAAACAAGTTCAATAAAACATAGATTCAATCCACCAAACAATAATGAAAATTACATCAAAATATAACTGGTTCAATTAAAACTAGGTCAAAATCCTATGTGTAGCATATCTTGATCACTTCAAACATTGGTACCTAAAACATGGTTAAATGAGAGGGTCAACTACAAGAGTTGGTGAGAAAACATAGGTTTAATCGTGTGATAGCAAAATACGTGTTGTGTGCATACAGTTCAATACAATCATGACAATTAAGGCATTTATGGAGAGAAAACATCGTGTGACCTATACAATCAAACCTTTGTAACTTGCACTCAAAATTTGTGTTGTCAGTAACAGTCACCCTACCTGGGTGGGTTTGTCAGACTCAATAGATCTACCACTGTTCACTGTCGGCTGTTAGTTAATGATTGTACATGAAGAGCATAATAGTTGGTCTACAAAATGTACTCAAGCACAAAGCGCAAAACTGTAAACATGCATAGGATGGAACTGTATATGTGTATAATTGAAAACATGTAAATAGAACGCATGTTCCACCCCAAAACGTTTGTAAAATAGAGTAAAAGAGGGGCTATGTAACTCACGTGTTATGTAGCGTGTAGGTTGCACAAACAAATGGAAAACAGCGATGTGTTGTAGATTGCTAAGTTCGACCTAATGAACAATGTATATGTGTTATTGATTTGCGTTATTTAATGACGGAAGTGAATTTGTCACTCTTAAACGTGTAGGGTTTGTCTTAAAATAATTATTTAAACTGTTATTTATTTATCAAATTAACAGAATAAAAATAAAAGTAAAGATTCTGTTTAAGGGATGAGCACGACCGTGCTTGTATATGGCACGACCGCGCCCGGCACGTACGCGACCGCGCTTGGTCGGTAACGCGCCCGTGGTTGGTCAGAAGTCAAAACAAGAGTCTGGTCCTGAGACACGACCGCGTCCGTATCCGGCACGAACGCGCCTAGGGTTTTGACTAGGTCAGGACTTGGTTTGATCGGTAACACGACCGGGCCTCTTACGGGGCACGACTGTGCTTGGTCAGGAACGACCGCGCTCATAGGCTGGCGCGACCGTGTCTGGTCAATTCCAGAAGCAATTCGCCTGATTTTGTAATAAAACAGATTATAAACTTAGGGTTTTCATTGATATGATGTTTGCGAATCGAATTACACCATTTAATTAGGTTTATATCCTGTTTAACGTGTCGATCGTTTAAAACCATTTTTTATCAAAACTCAGATTCAGTTCTGTAAAATCATGTAATGTGGTTACGAATTAAGTTAGGGCTTTCGATTAGCTTGGAGAGACGGTCCTAATGAACTATTACTAACCTGTTTTGAATGGGCAACAAGCGCAGACGGCTACGGGGAGACTTCGCGGCTTTTTCTTGATCGACAGACGAGATAGAGATGATGGAATGATGGATTTAGGGTTTAGGGAAGTTTATATATGTCTCGGGTAGGTATGGGCTTAACTTAATTCGTTTGATTCTTGCCCCAATTACTTGATTCGTTTTAAAAAAAAGAGTCGGTTTAGAATTTGCGAGTATTGGGACGATTGCATGTGTATTTGGTCGTGTTTTAGTCTCAATTAGCCGAATATCTTCTTCTGCAAGTTTCGCGACCTTCTAAACGTGTTTACAATCTATTTTTGGACAAGATTTGAGTTGGTTTGACTTTGCGGAGTCAAACTGTAAACGAGGCGCGACCGTGCTTAATGTTAAGCACGACCGTGGTCATGGCACAAGCGCGACCGTGGTCATGGAACAAGCGCGACCGTGCCTGGGACTAGGCGCGACCGTGCTTGTGTTGGTTTTTGGAAGTTTCAAGACTAGTCCTTGTAGTTTTGTAATATTGATGTTGTTTTGAGTTTTGGTCAAGTTTGGTTCTCGAGGTTTGTAAGATTGTTTTCGTTAATATTGTATTATAATGAACGCGTGTATGCTTGTAAGTGTATATGAACAATAAATGTAAGGTTGAAATCTTTTATTGCACGGCATAAAATACATAGGAAAAACATGAAAATCAGAAAGGTTACAGTATCCCCATGTTGAGGGAATTTCGTCCCGAAATTCAACTGGTTGAGGCTACTGCTTCAGCAAAAAGATGTGGGTACTTGAGCTTCATTTGGTCTTCTCGTTCCCAAGTAAACTCGGGTTCTCGTTTAGATTCCCAACGAATCTTGACAATAGGAATACGGCTGCGCTTGAGTTGTTTTATCTCGCGATCCATAATCTCGACTGGTTTTTCAACGAAGTGCATCGTCTCATCAATGCGCACATCGTCAAGAGGTATATGAAGGTTCTCATCAGCGAGACACTTCTTGAGGTTGGATACATGAAATGTAGGATGTACGTTGCCAAGTGATGGAGGTAACTCGAGCTTGTAAGCCACTTTCCCAATCCTTTCAAGGATCTTGAATGGACCCACATAGCGAGGTGCTAGCTTGCCTTTCTTCCCAAAACGGATCACCCCCTTCCAAGGAGACACCTTTAGAAGTACAAGATCACTAACTTGGAATTCCAAGGGTTTGCGTCGTTTGTCGGCATAGCTCTTTTGCCGACTCCTCGCAACTCGAATGTTGTCACGGATTTGGATAATCTTGTCAGAGGTTTCTTGAATTAACTCGGGACCGGTGATTTGTGCTTCACCAATCTCGTTCCAACAGATGGGAGAACGACAATTACGACCATAGAGAGCTTCAAACGGAGCCATGTCGATGCTGGTGTGGTAACTATTGTTGTAGGAAAATTCGATAAGTGTCAAATGTGAATCCCAATTGCCACCAAAGTCGATGACACAGGCTCTCAGCATGTCTTCCAGGGTTTGGATTGTTCGCTCGGTCTGACCATCAGTTTGGGGATGGTAGGCCGTGCTCAAATCCAATCGTGTACCAAGTGCCTTTTGAAGAGATTGCCAAAACCGAGAAGTGAAACGAGCATCTCTATCGGAGATTATGTTCAAAGGGACACCGTGACGACTCACGATCTCGTCAATGTAAATTCGGGCCAATTTCTCAACCTTATAGTCTTCACGGATAGGCAAGAAGTGTGCGGACTTAGTGAGACGGTCAATGATCACCCAGATGCTATCATAACCGCTGGAAGTGCGAGGGAGTTTAGTGATGAAATCCATAGCTAGATTCTCCCATTTCCACACGGGGATTTCCGGTTGTTCAAGTAAACCAGAAGGACGTTGATGCTCAGCTTTGACTTTAGAACATGTGAGACATTTTGCTACGAACAAGGCAATGTCTTTCTTCATGCCGGGCCACCAATATTGTGGACGAAGATTTTGGTACATTTTATCCGCACCAGGATGGATAGAATATCGAGACTTGTGTGCTTCGGTCATGATGAATGCTCGGGGATCGTTACGACCGGGAACCCAAATACGATTTAGAAAATAAAGCAAGCCATTGGTTTTAGTCTCTAATTGGAATTCAGCACCACAAGACATTTCCATATACATATTGCCCTCGGTAACCGAGACATGTTGAGCTTCTAGAATACGAACTTGAATATCGGAATGGATCTTGACACTTTGAAGCATGACATGTTCCTTGCGGCTTAGTGCATCGGCTACAACATTAGCCTTGCCGGGATGATAACGAATTTCGCAATCGTAATCGTTGAGGAGTTCAACCCAACGTCGCTGCCTCATGTTGAGTTCTTTTTGGTTGAAGATATGTTGGAGGCTTTTGTGGTCGGTGAACACCACACATTTCGTGCCATAGAGATAATGTCTCCAAATCTTCAATGCAAATACGACAGCACCCAACTCAAGATCGTGCGTCGTATAATTCTTCTCATGGATTTTGAGTTGTCTTGATGCATAAGCGATCACCTTGCCTCGTTGCATGAGAACACAACCAAGACCTTGGTTTGAAGCATCACAGTAAACAACTAGATCATCTTCACCTTCAGGAAGGGTGAGGATAGGAGCATTGCACAACTTTCGCTTGAGAATTTGAAAGGCTTCTTCTTGTTTCGGTCCCCACTCATAGGGTTTACCTTTTTGGGTTAAGGCAGTGAGGGGAACAGCGATCTTGGAGAAATTAGAAATGAACCTTCGGTAATAACCCGCTAAGCCAAGAAACGAACGAACTTCGGTAGGGGTTTTAGGAGCTTTCCAATTCTTAACAGCTTCAATTTTGGCGGGGTCAACATGAATTCCCTTTTCATTGACAACGTGACCCAAAAATTGAACTTCTTTTAGCCAAAATTCACATTTGGAGAACTTGGCGTATAGCTGTTCGGTTTTCAAGAGATCCAAAATCAACCTAAGGTGTTGTTCATGATCTTCCTTAGTTCTTGAATAGATCAAGATGTCATCAATGAACACGATAACAAATTTATCAAGGTATGGTTTGCACATGCGATTCATGAGGTCCATGAAGACGGCAGGTGCATTGGTTAGCCCAAAAGGCATAACCATGAACTCGTAGTGACCATATCTCGTTCGGAAGGTAGTCTTGGGAATATCCTCCTCTTGCACACGGAGTTGATGATAACCAGATCGAAGATCAATCTTCGAGAAGTAGGTAGAACCTTGGAGTTGATCGAAGAGGTCGTCAATCCTAGGTAAAGGGTAGCGGTTTTTGATTGTAAGCTTGTTGAGTTCTCGATAGTCAATACACATGCGGAATGAACCATCCTTCTTTTTAACAAACAAGACTGGTGCACCCCACGGTGAATGACTCGGCCGTATGAAACCTTTTTCGGCGAGTTCTTGAAGTTGACTTGCAAGTTCTTGCATCTCGGAAGGTGCAAGCCGGTATGGAGCTTTAGCCACCGGGTTTGCCCCAGGTATAAGATCGATGCGAAATTCCACTTGCCGAACAGGTGGGAGACCTGGTAAGTCATCAGGAAAAACTTCAGGAAAATCCCGAACGATGGGGATGTCTTGTACACTCCTCTTCTTGTCTTCTTTTTGGATAACATGGGCTAGGAAAACCATGCACTTCTTTCGTATATACTTTTGGACGGAAATGCATGACATTAGTTTGAGTCCTTTGCAAGGTTTCTCGCCAAAGACCGTCAACGTTTCACCGGATGGGAGTGGTATACGGATACATTTTTCAAAGCACATGACTTCGGCATGGTGTTTCGACAACCAATCCATGCCTATGATGACGTCAAAACTCCCTAATGGCATTGGTACGAGGTTGATTGGAAAAGTGTATTTATTTAGTTCTAGGGAGCAATCATAAATGATGGTGTCAATTGTAACGGTGTTACCATCGGCTACCTCAACGGTAAAGGTTTTCTCTAGTTTAGACCGGGTTTTTGCAAGTAACGGTTCGAAGTCTAGTGACACAAAACTTTTATCGGCTCCAGTATCAAATAGTATAGAAGCGTAATGATTATTCATAAGGAACGTACCGTTAACCACATCAGTGTTGGCCTGAGCCTCATTGGCGTTGATGTTGAAAGCACACCCATGAGCTCCGCCTTGGTTAACATTGATCAGTCTTGGGCACTGGTTACGGAAGTGGTTCGGGTCACCACATTCGAAGCAAGCATGTCCATTTGCAATGGCGGGGATGGCTTGGTTAGTTGCTTGATGATTGGCTTGATTTGCTGGGTTGGTTTGGTTGGCAAGTGCCTTGGCTCGACAAATATTGGCTGTGTGGCCATGTTTCCCGCAGTGGTTGCAAAGGCGACAAGGTATGTTTGGAGGGTGATGATAATTGCAAGTGTTGCAAAGTGGGTAGCTGCCCCCATAGGGCTTCTTCGCTGGGTTTGGAGCTATGGGTGTAACTTGATTTACTGGAGCAGCCGGAGTGATTACAGCACAGTTCTTGACCTTTCTCTTCCTAGTATTGTGGTACGGTTCAGTTTGGACTTCTTTGACATGAGCGGGAGGTGTTGTTGTGTCAGAAACTTTCTTGGCACCCTTTCTTGTAAGTGTACCCGCTTTAACATGATTGTCAGTAAGTGTGGCTGACAAACGGATAGCATCTTCTAGAGTAGCAGGATTTCCTCCTACCACAGTATCTTGAATTTGCCTAGGTAGACCACCAATGTACTTTTCAATACACCTAGACAGAGGTGTAACCATGTGTGGCACAAGTAGACTCAGCTCGTGAAAACGGGTGGTGTATGCTAAGCTTTCACCACTATCTTGAGCAAGATCCCAAAATTCCGCTTCTAGCTTTTTCATCTCATTTCGAGGACAGAATTCCTCAGTCATGATCCTTTTCAACTCATCCCACGGCAGTGCCACTGCTACATCCACTCCCCTAGTCCTTTTCTCACCATTCCACCATGTAAGCGCCCTTTTTTGAAAGACACTAGTAGCATGACGAGTACGGAGGTTGTCGGGACAGTCGCTATTGAGAAAAGTGCTCTCAATGCTTTCAAACCATTGAAGGAGTCCCGTGGCTCCTTCGCTGCCATAGAATTTGAGGGGATTACAGGAGTTGAAGTGTTTGAAGGTGCATTGTGGCGGGTTGGCACCACCACCACCTCCAGTAGCAGCACTTCCACTGGCATGGCCATTATTGTTGTTGTTGGCTTGGGTAATTTGATTTACCAGCTGTGTGAGTAAAGCAGCCAGGTCAGTGTTATTGCTGTTGTTGCTGTTGACACGACGGGGAGGCATTCTACAGATTTAGACACAATAAGATTTGTGAGAATTTCTTGGATTAAATAGAAGGATAAATAGATATAAGTAATTCATAGTTCGGATTGTACTCAAATAGTGACATAATCACTCGAGTACTATGACATATTAAGGTTAATTTAAACTCAGATAATTATCAAGAAGACGTGCTTTAGCCTATAAGTAAACACTCATCCCGGGGATTCCCAGGAAAGCATACGGATCCCTCGGTTGATTGGGATTTATATGAAATACTTTCCTAGACAGAAAACCCAGAATACAGGTGTCACTCTTCCAGATTGCACGTGTCCTTTAACAATTAAACAAAGTCTAAAAAGCCTTAACGGGTGTAAGAGAAAATTTTATAAACATGGAAGCAGGCAAGAAGGATGTGTGGCTTAGGATATGGGTAGGGATATTGTTTATTTTATATTTATATTTACATATAAAAAAACATATAGTATATATCATATAGCATGTAGCACATAGCATGTAAATCATGTAGCATGGCATAAGTGGGTATCCTAAAGTTATAGTCTAGGTCAAAGGTGTCTAATAACCTAATTCCCTATAACCAAGGCTCTGATACCAATCTGTCACACCCCAACCGACGGCGGAAACGTCGGGGCGTGAAGCGTGCAGACTGTTCATTGCTCATGGTTTGCTAATGTTTGAATAATTAATAATCGTTTTCATTGCAATCAAACAAGTTCAATAAAACATAGATTCAATCCACCAAACAATAATGAAAATTACATCAAAATATAACTGGTTCAATTAAAACTAGGTCAAAATCCTATGTGTAGCATATCTTGATCACTTCAAACATTGGTACCTGAAACATGGTTAAATGAGAGGGTCAACTACAAGAGTTGGTGAGAAAACATAGGTTTAATCGTGTGATAGCAAAATACGTGTTGTGTGCATACAGTTCAATACAATCATGACAATTAAGGCATTTATGGAGAGAAAACATCGTGTGACCTATACAATCAAACCTTTGTAACTTGCACTCAAAATTTGTGTTGTCAGTAACAGTCACCCTACCTGGGTGGGTTTGTCAGACTCAATAGATCTACCACTGTTCACTGTCGGCTGTTAGTTAATGATTGTACATGAAGAGCATAATAGTTGGTCTACAAAATGTACTCAAGCACAAAGCGTAAAACTGTAAACATGCATAGGATGGAACTGTATATGTGTATAATTGAAAACATGTAAATAGAACGCATGTTCCACCCCAAAACGTTTGTAAAATAGAGTAAAAGAGGGGCTATGTAACTCACGTGTTATGTAGCGTGTAGGTTGCACAAGCAAATGGAAAACAGCGATGTGTTGTAGATTGCTAAGTTCGACCTAATGAACAATGTATATGTGTTATTGATTTGCGTTATTTAATGACGGAAGTGAATTTGTCATTCTTAAACGTGTAGGGTTTGTCTTAAAATAATTATTTAAACTGTTATTTATTTATCAAATTAACAGAATAAAAATAAAAGTAAAGATTCTGTTTAAGGGATGAGCACGACCGTGCTTGTATATGGCACGACCGCGCCCGGCACGTACGCGACCGCGCTTGGTCGGTAACGCGCCCGTGGTTGGTCAGAAGTCAAAACAAGAGTCTGGTCCTGAGACACGACCGCGTCCGTATCCGGCACGACCGCGCCTAGGGTTTTGACTAGGTCAGGACTTGGTTTGATCGGTAACACGACCGGGCCTCTTACGGGGCACGACTGTGCTTGGTCAGGAACGACCGCGCTCATAGGCTGGCGCGACCGTGTCTGGTCAATTCCAGAAGCAATTCGCCTGATTTTGTAATAAAACAGATTATAAACTTAGGGTTTTCATTGATATGATGTTTGCGAATCGAATTACACCATTTAATTAGGTTTATATCCTGTTTAACGTGTCGATCGTTTAAAACCATTTTTTTATCAAAACTCAGATTCAGTTCTGTAAAATCATGTAATGTGGTTACGAATTAAGTTAGGGCTTTCGATTAGCTTGGAGAGACGGTCCTAATGAACTATTACTAACCTGTTTTGAATGGGCAACAAGTGCAGACGGCTACGGGGAGACTTCGCGGCTTTTTCTTGATCGACAGACGAGATAGAGATGATGGAATGATGGATTTAGGGTTTAGGGAAGTTTATATATGTCTCGGGTAGGTATGGGCTTAACTTAATTCGTTTGATTCTTGCCCCAATTACTTGATTCGTTTTTAAAAAAAGAGTCGGTTTAGAATTTGCGAGTATTGGGACGATTGCATGTGTATTTGGTCGTGTTTTAGTCTCAATTAGCCGAATATCTTCTTCTGCAAGTTTCGCGACCTTCTAAACGTGTTTACAATCTATTTTTGGACAAGATTTGAGTTGGTTTGACTTTGCGGAGTCAAACTGTAAACGAGGCGCGACCGTGCTTAATGTTAAGCACGACCGTGGTCATGGCACAAGCGCGACCGTGGTCATGGAACAAGCGCGACCGTGCCTGGGACTAGGCGCGACCGTGCTTGTGTTGGTTTTTGGAAGTTTCAAGACTAGTCCTTTTAGTTTTGTAATATTGATGTTGTTTTGAGTTTTGGTCAAGTTTGGTTCTCGAGGTTTGTAAGATTGTTTTCGTTAATATTGTATTATAATGAACGCGTGTATGCTTGTAAGTGTATATGAACAATAAATGTAAGGTTGAAATCTTTTATTGCACGGCATAAAATACATAGGAAAAACATGAAAATCAGAAAGGTTACAAGAGGTTTCATTAGTTATAATTATAACACAAAATTCCCCCAATATTATTCAGTTTAGATAGTTGAGTCAGAGTCTAGATAGAGTTGTCACTAGTGTCTCGTGGGTTAGATATCCGGACTTACAGTAGACTTTACTACATTGATCGGTACACTTGTCGGTTGTGTGGTCTAGTATTCGGTTGAGTCTAGATTTATAAATTTAAAGCAAGAGTGTCTAGGTTAGGTTTTTATATTACTTTTTATAGACTGTCCAACACACATCACTGATCAAAAAAGAGAAGAAGTTGCGTAATAATGTGATTCGACAAGTGAAAGTTCAGTGGATGCACCGTAAGGACGAGGAAGCCACGTGGGAGTCCGAGGATGAGATGAGACATATATACCCCCAATTATTTGACTTATGACATGTTTCAAGTACGAAACTTCTTGTAAGTTGGGTAGACTTGTAACATCTAAATAATCATAAGGAATAATATAAGGGGCTTTTATGAAAGGCTGGAGGTTGAGGGACAAGTTGGGTAACTTGGAAAACACCCCTACATAGTCTAGAACAGCTCCCATAGCATGTATAAACTTCATTTCAGCCCCTCACCTTCACCGAAAACTTGAAAGAGAAAAAGGGAGTTTACTACCGGAGGAAAAGGGAGAAAATGAGGTAATATTTAGCTACTTTTCGGCTTTATTACTGTTAAGGGTTGTTGGGAGGAGAAGATACTCGATTTCTACACGTTTTTGAGGTAAAGATCTAACCTAAATCTTCATTTCTTGTTCTTATGGGTTTTCGGGACTTTAATCCAAAAAGGATGAGCTTTTACGTTTAGAATCGGGAAAAGGTTTTAGATTTATCATTATAGAAGTCATACAAACATTTTAAATGTATAAAGTTTAAATCTTGGTACCTTAATCGAGCCATATTTGAATTCATGCAAACTAGGGTTTTTGGGTATGAATTGGAAGTTCTCGGATTGTAGTTCTCGGAGCTAGTTCTCCGGCCTAGTTCTTGGGGGAGCCTATACAGATAACGAAAAGTTCTCGGCCCTCTTTTGGTTGCGTGGACTTCAAAGTTCTCGCATTTATTTGGATCTCGGGTTATGCTTGCGAGTACATTCAAGTTCTGGCTAGTAATTGTAGAACGAATTCGTTGTATGCAAGCTAAGTCCTTTAGGATGTGTACGTACATGTTAGAAGATCCTTAGAGACTATTGATTGTGCCTAACTCAGGTGAGTACTAGATGTCCCTTTTTATGAAAGTTTTACTATGTATTTGGGACCGGTCCCATGCTTACGAAACGTTTACAAACTGAATGTTTATTTAAGGATTTATGAAATACTTTGCCTTAAATGATTAGGAAAGGTTTGAATGAAAGATGTTTCAATAAAACGTACAATTCTTTAACTAAAAGGTTTTACAGACGAATAAATGCTATAATGTAAGTCGAATCTGCCAACGGTTCCTTCAGGAACGAATGCGACGAATGAAATTATGTCTAGGTTAGGATTTCGGATGAGACCGGGCGTCCTAGATACGAAGATTTATTGTACCTATATATGGGCCTTTGTGGCTAGTAAATGGTTGTACAAGTGGTTTGAATGACAAGATTCGCTATCCTGTAAATGTCGTGGGAAGGCACGACCAATGATACTATCACGGTAGATGTGATTCTGTCTAGGCTAGGATACCGGACGAGACCGGGCATCCTTGTAACGAACCAACTTCCAAGTTTATTAATATAATATAATCATATTATATTATATGGGTGTAAATAAATATTGGAAAGTTGGAGCTTTGTTTCAAAAGTTAAGTTTTTTGTAGTTTGAGTGAAAGAAGCCAAAATTGGAAGTTAAGGGGTTGTTTTGTATATTTTGAAAAGTCAGATTTGTTGAGGGGAGGGGGCTGCGATTTTCACACACATAAGTGTGTGTTCTTGAGTTTGCAAAGAAGAGGAGAAGAGAAAGAGGGGCTGAGATCACAAATTGAAGTTGTTGCATGCAAAATCTGAAGGTGTTGATAAGATTATCATCTTCCAAGCATCAAGTAAGCCTTCCTTTCAATCTTTGATTCACCATTTGAGGTGTTCTTGGTGGGTTTTGGGTGAAATCCGAATTGGGTTGAGATCGGGTGAAATTGATGTTAGATTAATAGTTATCTAACTTGACTACAAGTAATGAGAGGTAGATAGCATCACCTAAACATCTAATTTGATGATTCAAGAATTAGGGTTCTTGAGGGTGATTTGGGGGTTTTCATTTGATTGATGTTAGAATGATAAATTGAGGTGGGGTAAGTGTCTAGGGAGTTGATAGATACATTTTTATGTAAAAAAAACCTCATCCAATTTCATGAATTGAAATTTAGGGTTCTTAATAAACTAAATTGGGGGTTTTCAAAATTGGGGTGTTTGATTGATGTTTGAAAGGTGTATGATGTTGTGGTGTGTCCATGAACACTAAACCAAATATAAACCACAGTCTTGATGGGTGATTTATGGTATTTAATGTTGGATGAATTTGGGTGATTCCTTAACGGGTCAATATGGGTTGAAAGGGTATTGGGGGTATTAGAGGTTTGGTTAAGGTAGTAATAACCAAACTAAGTTGGAATCTTGATTATTAGATTATAGAGATGTAACATCGCAAAAATAGTAAATAAATAACGCGATCGAGATTTAATCGTCAAAAATGAAAGGAAAATGGATGGGCTCGGGCTCGACTCCAACGGGCCGAGGGAAACCGATCTATATAAGGGCCAAGAAAGCCTCAACTCTCTCATTTGCAACATCTAGAGAGAGAAAGGAGAGCTCGGTCCTAGAGAGAGAAAGTTGACGGATCGACCCGGAATTGAAGCAAAACCTCCGAATCAGAATCACAATCAAGGTAACGATTCGACCTTAAACTGAGTTTTTGTTCGTTTTGGGGGTTTTTGTGTTTTAGCTAAATAGGTGACGTTTTTACGGATGAAACTGGAAGAAAAACATAGATTTGAGTTCTTAAACGAAAAACAAACGTTTTGAATGTGAACAAGTTCGGGATCTTGACATGATCAGATCCGCATGCAAAAGTTAGGGTTTTTACGCAAGAAGCAGATCCTGTGTACTTATCAAGTACGCAAGAAGAGCGTTCTGCGTACTTATCAAGTACGCAAGAAGCAAAACCTGCGTACTTATCAAGTACGCAGGGAGCAAAACATGCGTACTTATCAAGTACGCATGAACAAGGCCCTGCGCAGTTGCTAAATGCTCAGGCAGCAGGCAACATGCTGGTTAGTAAAGTCAGTATAGTCGCCTAATTCAGAATGGTTTAACCGTTAGAGTCGGAATTAGGTCTGATGTATGTGTAATTAATCAATCCAGATCGTGTGTGGCACTCATTGGACCGCGGTTAGGACAGGACGAGACTAGCTCATCAGGTGAGTTCTATGTGCCCCCTCTATGTTATGTGCAAACCTTATTAAATGATTTGGGGCTGAAGTGTATACGCTAAATGAATAAATGTTATAAATGCTAATGTGATCATACGTAATATATACATATATGTATCAAAATGAATGATGAACAAAGAATGAAACGTATGATTATAAAGAATGAATGAAAGAAGGACATAACGTGAATGAATGAAATCTTGCTTTATATTTTATATATTGCATGTTATGAATGTATGTAAACGTTATGGACGCTTCGTGACAACGGCTACTTCGGTAGACGGATGACCACGTGACTATTTTGCAACCGGGACAAAAACGTTCCTTCGCAAGCTAGAACGTATAAAAGGTACTCATGGACGGTCGAAGCAAATGCCTTATTACATGTAGAACGGTTGCATATATAATAGCTACGTGGGAAATGGATGCCCTAGGGCAAACGGGCGAATGAACGGACTACGACGGTAGGACGGTTTAAGAGCGGATGGATTTATGTTTCGACGGACGGATTTCTAGAGCCGGACGGTTTATGAAAAGGGCTACGATGGTAGTTCTCACTGCATTGTCTTTGTGACATTCGCGACAATTACGACGGGTTGATCACCCATATGTGTATGACCAATGAATGTTCTCCCCAAAGTAAGTATGTATGTACATATGTATGTACTCAATATGAATGTTATGTGAGAACAGTAAAGCAAAGAATATGCAAATGCACGTATATTATATATATATATATATAATACTTAATGATAAGATAAATGCTATGTATGATTGCATTTAAACTAGAACTCACCAGTGTTAGCTGACTTTTAGTATACATTTCAGGAAATGATAGGAAGGGCCGTGCGAAGGCGTGATGGTTACCCGGCACGAGACTGACATCCCACTTTGATATATGTTAAGACAATGTTATGTTTTTAATTGTTAAGACTTCCGCTATTATGTTATGTAATGAATTCGAATAATGTTTGCTTCCGCTACTCTAGAATGTTTTTAATTTAAGTTCAGTATTTATGACTATGTTTATGAGTAAATCTAACAAGTGAGGTTACCCGGGAAAGGGGCCTTACAAGTTGGTATCAGAGCAATAGTTTGAGTGATTCAGACATCCCTAAATGTCTGGACTCAAGCTGATTATGGGACCAACGCACGGATGTCAGTATGGGTAACCAACGCCAACGCCAGCATGGTAAGTAAGTACTAAAGTTAATACTTGGATAAGAATAGATACCTTAAGTTAGAACCAATAGATGTCAATGTCACAACCGATTTGAAGAGTTTTGAACCTGAAAAGCAATGTAAATTAGTAATCACAAACCGTTCACTGTAGTTAAAAATTTACCTTGCTCGTACTGTTCTAAAACTATGATCTGGAGGAATGGCATTGATGTATTCCCTTTATAACTATCAGGAAACTAGGGACTATGGCTGGTGGAGGAAGAACAGGACGCCGAGGCGGTCGCACTGGCCGAGTCGGTAGACCTCCATTGAATCAAAGACACGAAGAGGAAGAGAGTGCGCACGCAGAACACACTGAGAGTGTGCATGAAACAGATGTGACCCCAACTGGGAACGACAATCAAGGGTCTCTACAGTTGGAACCCGAGGTCAGGGATGCTATTGCCCGTGAAGTTGTACTCACTCTGAAGAAAGTATTGCCTGATCTACTATCCGAGGCACTAAAGAAAAGAAGAGAGGAGGATGAAGGAGACCATGAAGAGAAAGTGTATGACAGTGATGGGGATGAAGTAAAGGTGGGATCAAGCAATCGTGGGTGTACTTACAAAGGTTTCAAGGACGGAGACCCACCCAAGTTCGATGGGAACAAGGATTCAGTGGATACGTTTGAATGGATTGAGAGGATGAACACTGTAATCAACATCAGCGAGTGTCGACCGGACCAAGCTGTTAAGTATGTTGCTCATTCTTTCATTAATAAGGCACTAAGTTGGTGGAGGAACATTCAGAGGACAAAGTCGCCAAACGCTCTTGCCAGAATGACATGGGAAGACCTGAAGAAGCTGATAATCCAAAAGTTCTGTCCCCAGAACGAAATTGATCGAGTAGAAAATGAATTCCTAAACTTTAAGGCTGGCAGCAAGACGCACCGCAAGTATACTTCTAGGTTCAATGAGCTAGTTCAACTGGTACCCCACCTGGTGGAGACAGAAGAACGAATGATTAAGTACTATGTGAAGGGCCTACCTCAAAGGATCCGTGTTCATGTAAAAGCTAATCTACCATCGACCTTCTAATCGGTAATCAACCTGTCTGGAATCGTCTATGACGATTATGCTAAGGAGGACACTGCTCCTGAAGCTCCGAAACGGAAATGGGAGAACTCGTTCAAAGGAAATGGAAAGGGAAACTACACCGATGAGGTGAAGAAGCCTAGGGCAGAAGGGTATGAAGTTTGTAAGAAATGCTCAAGGAAACACCAAGGCGAATGTCTTGTTGGCTCAACCATGTGTTATAAGTGCGGGAGGCCGAGGAAGGACGTCAAGTGCCAAAGTTGTGGAAGATATGGACACCTGACTAGGGATTGCAGGAAAACCAGACAATCCGGTTCGGGAAAGGAAAAGGAAGCTGAAAAGGAACAGCCGAAGGCTAGGACTCGAGCCTACGCCCTGACTGAGGAGGAAGCAAGGGGAAACCCTAATGTTGTGTCAGGTACGTTCCTAGTTAATGATGAACATGCTGCTATTTTATTTGAATCTGGAGCTAGTAAAAGCTTTATATCAAATGCATTTAGTCGTAAACTAGATTACACTATCAACACCATAGTAAAGGCCTTTAGCGTACAAACTGTTGTTGGTAATAATTCGGAAGTATTCCAAGTAACAGAGGATTGCATCATAGAAATAGAGGGCCATAAGTTTCCTTCTATATTATTCCTTCTCACCTTAGGAGGATTCGATATAGTATTGGGTATGGATTGGCTAGCTTCCAACGAAGCTTAAATCATATGTAAACGTAAGAGGATACACCTCAAAGCTCCTAGCGGCAGTCCAATTACGGTTTATGGGGATTGGAATTGCACGATGCCGAACGTCATCTCGATGATCAAGGCCGAAAGTTACATGAGGCGCGGTTACGAAGCTTATCTGGCGTATGTTATTGAAGATAGAATGAAAACGAAAGAACTCAAGAATGTACCCGTGGTGTGCAACTTTCTGGAAGTATTCCCTGAGGATCTACCTGGGTTGTCACCCGATCAGGAAATAGAATTTTAGATTGACTTACTGCCAGGAGCTGAGCCCGTTGCCAAAGCCCCCTACCTATTGGCTCCGTCAGAAATGAAAGAAATGATGTCTCAACTAGAAGAATTAACAGAAAAAGGATTTATCAGACCGAGCATTTCACCATGGGGCGCTCCGGTACTATTTGTAAAGAAGAAGGACGGCAGCATGCGCATGTGCATTGACTACCGCGAATTAAACAAGAGGACAATAAAGAACAAATACCCACTGCCTAGAATAGACGATCTTTTTGATCAACTGCAAGGTGCGAGTTGGTTCTCAAAGATCAATCTTAGGTCGGGTTACCATCAGTTGAAAGTAAGAGAATAAGATGTACCAAAGACCGCACTTCGCACGCTTATGGACATTATGAGTTTCTTGTGATGTCCTTCGGATTGACCAACGCACCAGCAGCGTTCATGGATTTGATGAATATAGTATGTCGACCAATGTTGGGTCGATCAGTGATAGTTTTTATAGACGACATACTGGTATATTCGAAAAGCGAGGGTGATCACCACTGCCACCTAAGAGAGGTTCTGGAGGTGCTAAAGCAGGAAAATTTGTACGCAAAATTCTCCGAATGCGCGTTCTGGCTTAGGGAAGTCCAATTCCTAGGTCATGTCATAAACCCAAACGGCATCATGGTAGATCCTGCAAAGATTGAGGCAGTAAAGGAATGGAACATCCCGAAGATAACAACAGAGATACGAAGTTTTCTGGGATTGGCAGGCTACTATCGGATGTTCATTCTAGATTTCTCGAGGATAGCATCGCCACTAACAAAACTGACACGGAAGGAAGTAAAATATGAGTGGGGTCCAACCCAAAACAACGCGTTTGAGGAACTTAAGACACAATTAACCCAAGCTCCAGTATTAACACTACCTGAGAGAAATGAAGACTTGGTAGTCTACTCTGACGCTTCGGGTCAAGGTTTAGGATGCGTACTTATGTAACGAGGAAAGGTAATTGCTTACGCCTCGCGACAACTAAAGATTCATGAGGTTAACTACCCAACTCACGATCTGGAGTTAGCAGCAGTAGATTTCGCATTGAATATATGGAGGCACTATCTGTATGGAGTTAAATGCACCATTTACTCCGATCACAAGAGCCTGAAGTACTTTTTCGAACAAAAGGAATTAAACATGAGACAAAGGAGGTGGTTAGAGCTAATGGAAGACCATGATTGTGAGATATTGTACCATCCAGGCAAGGCAAACGTAGTGGCTGACACTTTAAGTAGAAAAGAAGAATCGGCACCTATCCGGATCAAAGCGTGTCAGCTGATTATAACACCAGATTTGATGGGTGAAATATCAAAGACACAATATGAAGGACTATTAGAAAGAAATATAAAATGAGAAAGAATAGTCGGACAACAAGGGAATTTGGATGCAAATGCATACGGAGTACGAACTAGGTTTGGCCGGATGTGGATACCTAAGATTGGTGAGCTCAGAGCCAAAATCCTCGATGAGGCCCATAAGTCTCGCTATTCTATCCACCCTGGGACAAAAAAAATGTATCAAGACTTGAAGAAAGAGTACTGGTGGCCTGGCATGAAGAATGATGTGACCGAGTACGTGAACAAATGCCTAACGTGTTCCCTAGTTAAGGCCGAGCACCAGAAACCATGCGGTAAAATACAACCTTTACCAATACCGGAATGGAAGTGGGAGGAGATCACGATGGACTTCATTACCAAGCTACCGCGAACAGCTAAAGGCAATGATACCATTTGGGTGATCATCGACCGCTTGACGAAAAGTGCTCACTTCTTGCCAATACATGAGACTTCTTCGTCAGAAAGACTAGCAGAAATATTTATCAAGGAAGTTTTGAGCAGACATGGTATGCCGCTGTCGATTGTGTCCGACAGGGATACGAGGTTCACGTCAAGGTTTTGGAAGAAATTCAATGAAGCGATGGGCACTAGGCTGAACATCAGCACCGCTTACCACCCTCAAACCGATGGTCAATCTGAAATGACCATTAAGACCTTGGAGGACATGCTCCGGGCCTGTATCATTGACTTTGGTGGGAGTTAGGACAGCCATCTACCATTGGCAGAATTTTCATATAACAACAGCTATCACTCAACTATTGGCATGCCGCCATTTGAAATGTTGTATGGGAGGAAATGTAGGACCCCGGTTTGTTGGGGGGAAATTGGACAAAAGGATTTTGCAAGTCTTGAAGTGGGCAAAGCTACTTCTGAGAAATTTGATCAAATCAAGGCTCGAATGAAAGCCGCAAAAGACAGACAGAAATCATACGCGGATAAGAGAAGACGGGATTTAGAGTTTCAAGTAGGGGACCTAGTACTGTTAAAAGTATCACCATGGAAAGGAATCATTCGATTCAGAAAACGTGGCAAACTAAGTCCAAGGTTTGTCGGACCTTTCAAAATTTTAGCGAGAGTGGGTCAAGTTGCTTACAGACTCGACCTACCCGTTAAGCTTAGTGGAATACACCCTACGTTCCACGTGTCGCACTTACGCAAGTGCCTAGCTGATGACACAGCTCACATACCTTACGACGAGATGGAAGTGGATAACAGTCTAAATTATGTGGAGGACCAATAGCCATTATTGACCGAGCTGAGAAATGACAACGTAATAAGTCGATTCATCTAGTTAAAGTACAATGGAAGCACAGAAAAGGGTCAGAAGTGACGTGGGAGAAAGAAGACGAGATGAGGGGACTATACCCTTAATTGTTTAACGTATAAACGGTTTCGAGGACGAAACCCCTTTAAGGAGGGTAGACTTGTAACATCCCAAAAATAGTAAATAAATAAATAAATAACGCGATCGAGATTTAATCTTCAAAAATGAAAGGAAAATGGATGGGCTCGGGCTCGGCTCCAACGGGCCGAGAGAAACCCATCTATATAAGGGCCAAGAAAGCCTCAACTCTCTCATTTGCAACATCTAGAGAGAGAAAGGAGAGCTCGGGCCTAGAGAGAGAAAGGAGAGCTCGGGCCTAGAGAGAGAAAGTTAACGGATCGACCCGGAATTGAAGGAGCACGTTACTGCTGAGCTCGTGAGCAAAACCTCCGAATCAGAATCACAATCAAGGTAACGATTCGACCTTAAACTGAGTTTTTGTTCGTTTTGGGGTTTTTTGTGTTTTAGCTAAATAGGTGACGTTTTTACGGATGAAACTGGAAGAAAAACATAGATTTGAGTTCTTAAACGAAAAACAAACGTTTTGAATGTGAACAAGTTCGGGATCTTGACATGATCAGATCCGCATGCGAAAGTTAGGGTTTTTACGCAAGAAGCAGATCCTGCGTACATATCAAGTACGTAAGAAGAGCGTTCGGCGTACTTATCAAGTACGCAAGAAGCAAAACCTGCGTACATATCAAGTACGCAGGAAGCAAAACCTGCGTACTTATCAAGTACGCATGAACAAGGCCCTGCGCACTTGCTAAGTGCTCAGGCAGCAGGCAACATGCTGGTTAGTAAAGTCAGTATAGTCGCCTAATTCAGAACGGTTTAACCGTTAGAGTCGGAATTAGGTCTGATGTATGTGTAATTAATCAATCCAGATCGTGTGTGGCACTCATTGGACCGCGGTTAGGACAGGACGAGACTAGCTCATCAGGTGAGTTCTATGTGCCCCCTCTATGTTATGTGCAAACCTTATTAAATGATTTGGGGCTGAAGTGTATACGCTAAATGAATAAATGTTATAAATGCTAATGTGATCATACGTAATATATACATATATGTATCAAAATGAATGATGAACAAAGAATGAAACGTATGATTATAAAGAATGAATGAAAGAAGGACATAACGTGAATGAATGAAATCTTGTTTTATATTTTATATATTGCATGTTATGAATGTATGTAAACGTTATGGACGCTTCGATGACAACGGCTACTTCGGTTGACGGACGACCACGTGACTATTTTGCAACCGGGACAAAAACGTTCCTTCGCAAGCTAGGACGTTGTAACATCCTAAAATGTCGAGAAATAAAGTTAACGAGTTCAAGCGGGCCGAAGTCGGGCCGGGTCAGTCGCGAACCGGGCTTGGGGAGGTCTCCCCTATAAATAGCCAAGGTCACCATATGTTTCTCTCATTTGCAATTCTAGAGAGAGAAAAACTGTAGAGAGAGAAAGTGTCAGAATCGCACAAGATTGCACCCGCTCGTGTCTCTTGCACTCGTGAGAAGAACCTCCAGATCAGAAGCTCGATGCAGGTAACGATCCGACCTAAATCTGAGTTTTAGTTCGTTTTTAGGGTTTTTGGTGAAAAGGTAAGGTTTGAACAGATGAAACTGAAAGATAATCATGGATTTGAGTTCCTTAATGGAAAATGAACGTTTTGAATGTAACAGGTTCGGGATCTTGACATGATCAGACCCGAATGCGAAAGTTAGGGTTTTCGCGAAGAACAGGTCGTGCGCACTTGTTAGGTGCGCTCGGAGCAGGTCCTGCGCACTTGCTAAGTGCGCAGGAAGCATGGTCTGCCCACTTGCTAAGTGCGCAGGCAGCAGGGTCTGCGCACTTGCCAAGTGCGCAGACATCAGAACTGGTTAAGTGAAGTCAGTATGTTTAGAAGGGTTAAACCGTTAGAGTCGGTATTGGTCTGATGTGTATTTAACTAATCAATTCAGATCGGAAGTGAAGTTGTTGGACCTTTGTTTAGGACAACCGAAACTAGCTTATAAGGTGAGTTCTAGAAGCTCTCTTTTAAATGTTTTAATAATGTTTTTGGGCTGGTGTGCATACGTAACGATGTGACGATTTTATAAAACGATGTTTAAGAAGGTTGTATGTAATGTTTTATAAAATGATGTTTATGAAGGATGTTTTAGAAGGAAAGGTTGTGAAGGAAGTGCTTATGAAATATTTTACCAAAAGAAGTTTATGAAGTTTACGAAGTTTACGAAGTGTTTATGAATGAATAAATGATTTTAATAAAACGTACGAATGCTTTAACTGAAGTTTTTGAAGTAAAAGAAGCGAAGGTTTATGAAAGTCACAAACGAACGAATCTGCCAATATTCCTTAGGGAATGAAGGTTAAGGGATGGGAAGTATGGGCCTTTACCTTTTAGGGGCCTCTGTGGCTAGCCAACTGTTGTACAACTGGGGCAATGACGGTCGTCAAGGGGATTATCGTGATCCTTGAAGTTTGGTACGATTTACCTTACGGGGTAGTCGTCCTTGAAGTTTGGTACTTGCGCCCTACGGGGTGCAGTGCTTGAAGTTTGGTACGCGCTATCCTTTGGGACACCGTGCTTGAAGGGTTGGATGACCTAAGTATCGGGCCCTAGGAGTTCCTCACCCGAAGGACAGTACGGTGATGATGGGCCTAGTGGTGGTGATCCTTAGATTATTCAACCAGTATGTAACGTAAGGATTTGACGGTTACGAGAAGGCGCAGATTCGATATGTTCGTTGACTTATGTTTATGAAGTGTTATGTTTTGTTATTGCATTATGTTACGTACGCTTTTTATTAAATGAAGTACGAAGTTATGTTTTTGGCAAATTATTTGAAGTTAAGGTTTTATGTTAAAACTAGAACTCACCAGCGTAGCTGACTTTTTAGTATGCACATTCAGGTTAAGGCAGGTATGGATGATGGACGGTGATGCTTGGCAAGCGAGAAGAGTTACCCGGTTGATCATGAAGACTGGCATCCCGTTATGTTTAGTTATGATGTAATTATGTTTTAAACATTGTTTACGCTTCCGCATGTAAGAACAATGATGACGTTATGTTTGAATGAAATTTTCCGCTGCGTTATTTGATATTCATGTTTAAGAACTGTTTGTGAATGAGTAAATCCAACAAGTGGGGCCTCCCGGGTTTGGGACCTTACAAGTTGGTATCAGAGCAATAGTTTGAGAGATTCGGACACTCTCAGTGTCTGAACTTAAACTTTGAATGGGACCGAAAGCGGATGCCAGTATGGGTAACTCGAGCCACAGCATCAGGTATGAAAAGTATAGTATGTGTATGTAGTATGCCTTAGAAAGGGTTAGGAAAGGACTTGTGTTCTGATGGAATCACAAAGGTGGTCAAATAGAAATCGAAAGGTAGTGTAATGGTTAATTGCAGATGGCCAGTGTATATTAACATCTTACAGTACTTATTGAATTTTATTTGTTAACTAGCGTGATAACATTGGATTCTTGTCTTATAGAACAAAATGGCAAGAAGAGGAAACGGAAGGCGTGGTGGCCGTACCGGTGGTCGTACCGGCGGTCGAAATGGTGGGCGTGGCAGGATCCCCGCGCGCCAAGAGTATAGTGAAGAAGGAAGTGTTCACACTGAACCGGCGGTTAGTGTGCATGAAGCTGAGCAGACACAGGTTGAAGAACAACCTTTCACTTTTGAACCAGAAGTGAGGGCAGCTATAGCTCGAGAGTTCTCTGAGTTGATGAGGGCTTCTCTGCCAGGTCTGTTAGCTGAAACGATGAAGAAGGTTAACGAGACGGGTGGGTCTAACCCGACGGTTGATACCCCGAACACTGAGGCAATCAACGCACCGCCTGCTCGCGGATGCGACTATAAGTCCTTCAAGGCATGTGACCCGCCAGTCCTGACTGGAAAGAAAGACGCGGTAGCTACGTTTGACTGGATAATCCGTATGGAGGCTGCCATCCGTCTCAGCGAATGCCGAGTGGATCAAGTTGTAAAATTTGCTGCTAACTCCTTGAGGGAAGAAGCATCCCATTGGTGGGAAGGTGTACGTCAGGCAAAAGGGAGTGAGATTGTGGATGCGATGATGTGGGCTGACTTGAAAACTTTAGTTATTAAGAATTTTTGCCCAAGGAACGAGATTGAGAAGGTGGAGAGAGAATTTCTGGGTTTGAAGGCCGGGAGGATGACGCACCGGCAATACACAACCCGATTCAATGAACTGGCACATCTGGTGCCACATCTTGTCACAACGGAGGAAAGAAAGATTTCATGTTATATTCAAGGGTTGCCGGACCAGGTCCGCACCTATGTTAAGGTAAACGCCCCTACTACTTATGATTCGGTAGTAGAACTGAGCGGCGTGGTATTTGATGATCTGGCGCTGAATGTTGTTGCCATTGAAGAGCCTAAGAAGAAGTTGAGTTTTCCCGCTAAACGATCGGGTGGGAAGTTGTTTGGGGCTCGGGACAAGCAGGCCAGGGTAGGCGAGATGACAGTCTGTGGGAAATGTGGGGTAAGACACGCGGGTGAATGTCATTTAGGATCGAATCTATGCTTTAAATGCGGCAAGACCGGACATTACTCCCGTGAATGCCCGCAAGGCTACAAATGCTACAATTGTGGGGAAAATGGTCATATGAGTCGGGAATGCACCAAGCCCAGAATGGGTCAAGCCGGGAAAGGGAAAGGCCCGGAGAAGAAAGAAGAGAGACCCCGAGCAAAGACTCGCGCCTATGCGCTGACACAGGAACAGGCCAGGGCGGACCCCGACGTGGCGTCAGGTACGTTCATCCTTGACAACACTCTTGTTTCTGTGTTATTTGATTTGGGTGCCAGTAAGAGTTTTATATCTGCGACTTTTTGTAAACGAGTGAAGTACAATGTGAGTAAGCTAGAAAGGGCCTTTAGCGTAGACACCGCTGAGGGTAGAACTGCAAGAGTAACCGATGTAGTTGAAAACTCCATGATAAAAATAGAAGGTCATAGGTTCCCTGTCAGATTGTGTGTTATGGTTTTGGGAGGGTTCGATGTCGTGTTAGGCATGGATTGGCTAACTGCCAATGAAGCGCAAATTATATGTAAACGAAAGATAATCCGACTCAAGGCTCCGGATGGTAGCAAAGTCGAGGTTTTTGGAGATCGTGACTCCTCGATGCCAAACGTCATCTCAATGATTAAGGCAACAAATTACTTGAGGCGCGGATGCGAGGCTTATCTGGTGTATGTGATTGACAAGTGTAAGGAAGTGAAGGAACTAGACGATGTACCCGTGGTACGCGAGTACCCGGAGGTGTTTCCAGAGGATTTGCCTGGGATACCACCCGACAGAGAGATTGAGTTCCGAATCGACTTAGTACCAGATGCCCAGCCCATGGCTAAGGCTCCATATCGACTAGCACCAGTGGAAATGAAAGAACTTATGGTACAACTTGACGAGTTACTTGAGAAAGGATTTATCCAACCAAGCATCTCGCCTTGGGGTGCTCCGGTGTTGTTCGTAAAGAAGAAAGACGGTTCGATGAGAATGTGTATTAATTATCGCGAGTTGAACAAACGTACCGTGAAGAACAAGTACCCGTTACCAAGGATCGACGACATGTTCGATCAATTACAAGGCGCAAGTTGGTTCTCAAAGATCGACCTTCGATCCGGGTACCATCAGTTGAAGGTGAGGGAAGAAGACATACCGAAAACGGCATTTAGCACACGTTATGGACACTTTGAGTTCCGCATAATGTCTTTTGGATTGACGAACGCCCCTGCAGCATTCATGGATTTGATGAATAGGGTGTGTCGACCGATGTTGGATCGATCGGTAATAGTGTTCATCGATGACATCCTTATCTACTCCAAGAATGAGGGTGATCACGCATGTCACTTAAAGGAAGTATTGGAAGCTCTGAAGAAGGAGAAGTTGTATGCTAAGTTCTCCAAATGTGCGTTCTGGCTTAGGGAAGTCCAATTCCTAGGTCACGTCATTAACCCGAACGGCATTATGGTTGACCCAGTAAAGATAGTGACGGTAAGGGAATGGGACATTCCTAAGACGCCAACTGAAATCCACAGTTTCTTGGGATTGGCAGGCTACTATCGGAGATTCATCCAGGATTTCTCGAAAATAGCTTCGCCATTGACAAAGTTGACTCGGAAAGAGGTAAAGTACGAATGGGGTTCGACCCAGGATGAGGCGTTTAAGGAATTGAAAGAGAAGCTAACCTAAGCTCCAGTCTTGGCCCTTCCCGAAGGCAGTGAAGACCTGGTGGTATACTCTGACGCGTCGGGTCAGGGATTAGGGTGTGTGTTGATGCAACGCGGTAGAGTGATTGCATATGCGTCACGGCAGTTGAAAGTTCACGAAGTCAACTATCCGACTCATGATTTGGAACTTGCTGCTGTCGTATTTGCATTGAAAATCTGGAGGCACTACCTGTACGGGGTGAAGTTTACTATTTACTCCGACCACAAAAGTTTGAAGTACTTCTTCGAACAAAAGGAACTTAATATGAGGCAGAGGCGATGGTTGGAACTATTGAAAGACTATGACTGTGAAATAATATACCATCCTGGAAAGGCAAACGTGGTGGCTGACGCTCTAAGCCGAAAGGATGTGCCTACTCCTATTAGAGTGAAAGCTTGCCAGTTGGTGGTAACATCGGATGTGATGAGAGAAATCGAAAAGGCTCAAGATGAGGCACTTAAAGAAGAAAACATAAAGAAGGAAAGGATGGTTGGCCAACAGGACAAGTTGGAATATAACACCCTTGGTGTTAGAACACGTTATGGACGGGTATGGATACCTATGGGTGGCGAACTTAGAACCAAAATCTTGGATGAGGCTCATAAGTCTCGTTACTCTATCCATCCCAGTACCAACAAAATGTACCAAGACCTGAAGAATGACTACTGGTGGCCTGGAATGAAATATGATGTAACGAAGTATGTAAGCAAGTGTTTGACTTGCTCGCAAGTAAAGGCTGAACACCAGAAACTATATGGAAAGATTCAACCACTTGACATACCAGAATGGAAGTGGGAACACATTACCACGGACTTCATAACCAAGCTACCTCGCACAGCTAAATGTCATGACACCATTTGGGTAATTGTGGACCGATTAACGAAGAGTGCTCATTTCCTACCTATTCGCGAGACGTTCTCGTCGGAAAGGTTAGCAGAAGTGTTTATCAACGAAGTAGTATCACGGCATGGGATGCCTTTGACGATCGTATCTGATCGGGACACACGATTCACATCGAGGTTCTGGAAAAGATTTCATGAGGCGATGGGCACGAGGCTTAATATCAGCACAGCATACCACCCGCAAACGGATGGTCAGTCCGAAAGGACCATTCAGACATTGGAGGATATGCTCCGTGCTTGTATTATCGACTTCGGTGGCAGTTGGGACAGCCATCTGTCGTTAGCTGAATTCTTCTACAACAATAGTCATCACACGACGATAGGCATGCCGCCTTACGAAATGTTGTATGGTAGAAGATGCAGGACCCCGGTTTGTTGGGGTGAGATTGGACAGAAGGAGTTAGGAAGTCTGGAAGTCATAAAAGAAACGTCAGAAAGATTTGATCAAATCAAAGCTCGAATGAAGGCCGCGCAAGATCGCCAGAAATCATATGTGGATAGACGACGAAGGCCTATCGAGTTTGATGTTGGGGACAGAGTAATGTTGAAAGTGTCGCCCTGGAAGGGAATCATACGATTCAGGAAGAGAGGAAAGTTAAGTCCAAGGTTTGTCGGACCGTTCAGGATAATGGCACGGGTTGGGGAAGTTGCTTATCGGTTGGAGTTGCCTGATGAGTTAAGTGGGATTCATCCTACCTTCCATGTATCACACTTGCGAAAGTGTTTGGCAGATGAATCGGCTCACGTACCACTTACTGACATCGAGGTCGACAACAGCCTTAATTACATCGAAGAACCCGTGGCTATCTTAGACCGAAAGGAGAGGCGTTTGCGTAATAAAGTTATTCCATTGGTTAAAGTCCAATGGAGGCACCGAAAGGGATCAGAGGCTACATGGGAAACGGAGGCGGAAATGAGGGAGTCGTACCCTCAATTATTTGACTTGTGATAGGTTTCGGGGACGAAACCTATTATAAGGGGGGTAGACTTGTAACATCCCAAAATGTCGAGAAATAAAGTTAACGAGTTCAAGCGGGCCGAAGTCGGGCCGGGTCAGTCGCGAACCGGGCTTGGGGATGTCTCCCCTATAAATAGCCAAGGTCACCACATGTTTCTCTTATTTGCAATTCTAGAGAGAGAAAAACCGTAGAGAGAGAAAGTGTCGGAATCGCACAAGATTGCACCCGCTCGTGTCTCTTGCACTCGTGAGAAGAACCTCCGGATCAGAAGCTCGATTCAGGTAACGATCCGACCTAAATCTGAGTTTTAGTTCGTTTTTGGGGTTTTCGGGTTTTGGGTGAAAAGGTAAGGTTTGAACGGATGAAACTGAAAGATAATCATGGATTTGAGTTCCTTAATGGAAAACGAACGTTTTGAATGTAACAGGTTCGGGATCTTGACATGATCAGACCCGAATGCGAAAGTTAGGGTTTTCGCGAAGAACAGGTCGTGCGCACTTGCTAAGTGCGCACGGAGCAGGTCCTGCGTACTTATCAAGTGCGCAGGAAGAGGGGCCTGCGCACTTGTTAAGTGCGCAGGAGGAAGGACCTACGCACTTGCTAAGTGCGCAGGAAGCATGGTCTGCGCACTTGCTAAGTGCGCAGGCAGCAGGGTCTGCGCACTTGCCAAGTGCGCAGACATCAGGCTGGTTAAGTAAAGTTAGTATGTTTAGAAGGGTTAAACCGTTAGAGTCGGTATTGGTCTGATGTGTATTTAACTAATCAATTCAGATCGAAAGTGAAGTTGTTGGACCTTTGTTTAGGACAACCGAGACTAGCTTATAAGGTGAGTTCTAGAAGCCCTCTTTTAAATGTTTTAATAATGTTTTTGGGCTGGTGTGCATACGTAACGATGTGACGATTTTATAAAACGATGTTTATGAAGGTTGTATGTAATGTTTTATAAAATGAGGTTTATGAAGGATGTTTTAGAAGGAAAGGTTTTGAAAGAAGTGTTTATGAAATATTTTGCCAAAAGAAGTTTACGAAGTGTTTATGAATGAATGAATGATTTTAATAAAATGTACGAATGCTTTAACTGAAGTTTTTGAAGTAAAAGAAGCAAAGGTTTATGAAAGTCACAAACGAACGAATCTGCCAATATTCCTTAGGGAATGAAGGTTAAGGGATGGGAAGTATGGGCCTTTACCTTTTAGGGGCCTCTGTGGCTGGCCAACTGTTGTACAACTGGGGCGATGACGGTCGCCAAGGGGATTATCGTGATCCTTGAAGTTTGGTACGATTTACCTTACGGGGTAGTCGTGCTTGAAGTTTGGTACTTGCGCCCTACGGGGTGCAGTGCTTGAAGTTTGGTACGCGCTATCCTTTGGGACGCCGTGCTTGAAGGGTTGGATAACCTAAGTATCGGGCCCTAGGAGTTCCTCACCCGAAGGACAGTACGGTGATGATGGGCCTAGTGGTGGTGATCCTTAGATTATTCAACCAGTATGTAACGTATGGATTTGACGGTTACGAGAAGGCGCAGATTCGATATGTTCGTTGACTTATGTTTATGAAGTGTTATGTTTTGTTATTGCATTATTTTACGTACGCTTTTTATTAAATGAAGTACGAAGTTATGTTTTTGGCAAAATTATTTGAAGTTAAGGTTTTATGTTAAAACTAGAACTCACCAGCGTAGCTGACGTTTTTAAGTGTGCACATTCAGGTTAAGGCAGGTTATGAGGATGAACGGTGATGCTTGGCAAGCGAGAAGAGTTACCCGGTTGATCATGAAGACTGGCATCCCGTTATGTTTAGTTATGATGTAATTATGTTTTAAACATTGTTTACGCTTCCGCATGTAAGAACAATGATGACGTTATGTTTGAATGAAATTTTCCGCTGCGTTATTTGATATTCATGTTTAAGAACTGTTTGTGAATGAGTAAATCCAACAAGTGGGGACTCCCGGGTTTGGGGCCTTACAGACGTATAAAAGGTACTCATGGACGGTTGAAGCAAATGTCTTATTACATGTAGAACGGTTGCATATATAATAGCCACGTGGGAAACGGATGCCCTAGGGCAGACGGGCGAATGAACGGACTACGACGGTAGGACGGTTTAAGAGCGGACGGACAAAGGTTGCCGGACGGATTTATGTTTTGACGGGCGGTTTTCTGGAGCCGGACGGTTTATGAAAAGGGCTACGAAGGTAGTTCTCACTGCGTTGTCTTTGTGACATTCGCGACAATTATGACGGGTTGATCACCCATATGTATATGACCAATGAATGTTCTCCCCAAAGTAAGTATGTATGTACATATGTATATACTCAGTATGAATGTTGTGTGAGAACAGTAAAGCAAAGAATATGCAAATGCACGTATATTAGATATATATATATATATAATACTTAATGATAAGATAAATGCTATGTATGATTGTATTTAAACTAGAACTCACCAGCGTTAGCTGACTTTTAGTATACATTTCAGGAAATGACACAAAGGTTGCCGGACGGATTTATGGTTACCCGGCACGAGACTGACATCCCACTTTGATATATGTTAAGACAATGTTATGTTTTTAATTGTTAAGACTTCCGGTGTTATGTTATGTAATGAATTCGAATAATGTTTGCTTCCGCTGTTCTCGAATGTTTTTAATTTAAGTCAGTATTTATGACTATATTTTTGAGTAAATCCAACAAGTGAGGTTACCCAGGAAAGGGGCCTTACAAGAGGTGCGTTGGGTGTCAATTGGTGATCTTTGGATTACTAATTGTAAATGGGTCATATAGTTAATCAAGTGGCAAGGAAGCTAGCTTGGAGGATCAAGCGGGTCATGTTTTGCAAAGGTAAGTGTTTTGCACTTAGTATTGATAGGTGATAGTAATGAACATACTTTGATATACATTTTGATATTTTCGATTATCTTATGTACAAATGTGTTTATGTTGATTTGGCGAAATTGCATATGGTTCATGTATGCAAGGGGTGAGTGCTTGAGGTCTTTGAACCTCACAATGTCGTATGGTGATTAGAGTTATAGAATTACTTATGAATTTTATGGAGTTATTGTCTGTTTATGTTGAATATAAGGGTAGGGTGAAATAGCGGTTTGAAGTCCATGAACTTCACAAATGGAAAGGGTGAAATTGGGATCTTTTGAATCCCACATGTCTGTAAATAACAGATGGGTTACAAAGGTTTGTTTAGTGTTGTGTGTGTATTTTTGAATACTTGTTTGTATGTTAAAGAGTTGGTGTTCGAAGTCAAGGAACCTCGCCTTATTGATTGATGAATTAAGTTAATAAACTTATATGGTGTATTGGTGTAAAATTGACTTGTGTGGTAAAAGTTAAACTTGTATGCTTATTGTAGTTTGAAATTGGTGTAGTTAACTATGTTATATATAGTTAAACAAAAACAAAATAGAATATGATAATTTGGTGTAATTGACTTATGTAGTGTATAGTCAAACTAGTTGTGATTTATTGGTGTAATTTGACTTAGTGTGGTATGAGTCAAACTAATATGTAAAGTGTGGTGATTTAGTGTAATTTGACTATTATGTGCTAAAAGTCAAAGTAAAATGCAATTGGTGGAATTAGGGTCATGAACTTCACTTATGTTGTTGTATTGAAGTCATTATTAAACTTCACTTGTGTCATTGTAGCTTGAAGTCTTTGAACTTCACTATTGTCACTGTTGCTTGAAGCTAAATAATCTCACACGAAAGTAATTTGAGGTCATGAGCTTCACAAGGTCGTGTTGTAGTTTTGAGGTCTTAAGAACCTCATAAGGTGTATGGTCGGGTAGGTAAGAGATTAACTCTAATGTGTGCATACATAAGTGGTATGTATGTAAGGTGTTATATATGTCATTAGAAGTTCTTTGGGCATTAATAGGTGTTCGGGTTGGGATTACACATGTTTAAGTATTAATACATGTTGTCAGTAAGAGCCCAAACTTCTTTTGAGCATATCTCGGGCTAAAAAATCAACTACAGAACCTATAATATATGAATTTGGGGTGCCTCAATGTGAAGAATATCAAATTTGGGATTGCAGGCCTGTAGGGGGCACAATTTGCGCTGGTATGGGCGCAATTTACGCTGGCAGGTCTGCAGCAGGCGCAAATTGCGCTGAAATTCCACTGATTTGAGCTGAGAAAAAGTAGAAATGTCATTTTTGGGCCAATTCTAAGGTGTTAACCTTGTGGTAGCCCTAAGAGTTGATTATCATTACTAATGGTGAGTTGTTTTGGTGTTCTTATGTAGGGAAAGCTCCGGTCAAGCCTCGGGTGGTGTTTCAATCCTCGGATTCTCATTGGAAGACCTTTTGATGTATTTAGTTGTTGTTTAAACTTCCCCATGAGTTCCTTAATCTCATAGAAGTTTATATGATCGTATCTAAAGTGGAAATGATTAAGTTTTGGTTTGACATTAACTAATTATGGGTTAAAGTCAGATGTTGTAGTTAACTTGTTGATGTTGAAACATGTTGTCGATTTTGTGATGTCGAGAAATCATTTAAAAATAAACTAAATCGATGTCTTTGTGATGTAATTAACATGTGTAGGTTTGTCAAGAGAGTTTAATAGGACCTACTTCAGCTTGTGTTTTTGAAAGCTAAAATCGGTCGAAAAATTTGGGTGTTACAATCCTAGACAAACATTAGGTCTCGAGAAATTTTGAGTAATGCCTTACGGAATTGACGGTTTATAATAGGCGCAAATTCGACACGAATGGTTTCCTTATGTTTAATGTTATTCCATGTATCTATGATTTTATTTGTATTGATGAATGTTATGTTTTGGCAAAACGTTTTTTATGTGTAATGTTTTATGTAAAGTTAGAACTCAGTAGCGTTACCTGATTTTTAGTACGCCTTCAGGTTAAGTGTAGGTTGTGGTAAACGATGGATGCGGAGCTTGTGCCGAGAGTTTACCCAAGCAATGACACTGGCAACCCGTTTATTTTTGTTATTGAAATCTATGTTTAAAACAATGATTTCCACTAAGTTTAAGACAAATTGTAATGTAATGTGAATGACATTTCCGCTGCATTTATTTTATTTAAAATTTAATTCACTATGTGTTTATGAGTAAATCCAACGAGTGAGATCTTCCGGGTTTGGGGCCTTACATTCGTTAACTCTAAAAACCACCCACTACGCCATTTTGTTTTCTCTTATAAAAATATGTTTTTTTACGAAACATGAATATACCGTTGCGCCTTGCATATTTTTATATTTGCTACGATATAGATTGAACTTAAAACCGAGTTTTCGTGATAATATACAAGGCATCGAAGCACGAACGTACAACACGTCGAAGTTGCCTCTAGGTTTTGTTTTTCCCCTTTTACAGGCTTTAAAATAAGATGTTTTAGAAAATTTCGGATTTGCCGTTTCAACGTGTTTATTTTTATCGACGTTTCCACGTGATTTTTTTTTTCACATGATGAATATTGGTGGTCAAAATCAAGCCTTGTATATTTTAAAACCTCTGCCGCGAGCCCACTCGTTAATAACATTTTGGTTGATACACAATTGTTGCCTAATTAAGTTACTTTAGTTATATATATTTATAGTGATATTATACATTACGGTATTAAGTATCAATTATTTAGCTTAATCAATTATTTTAGTAGTTATTACCAGAATCAAGAATCTTTTCTGAGCCATGGAAATGAACATGTAGTTCTTCGTATTGTCTAAACAATATTGAAGGAAAAAAACATTTTTTTTTTGTTATATTTTAATAACAAAAGAATCAAATTGTCCTACTGAATTTACTTTTAAATTAAGAGATCCGATTTATTGTATATGTAACTTCAAGTCATTGTTAGTATAGAAAAGAATTGTCGGTTGTAGTGATCCTTGCATTTAAGAAGAATAAAAGTATAATATATACTCATACCTAATTTATCACGTATTCTACTTGATCGCGTGGTTTGAACTCTTTTTTTCTTGCATCCTATAAAAATCTAGTTTAATTTATCACGTATTCTACGTTATATACATAGTTTTTTTTAAATAATGAAATAAATGTTCGATTTATAAAAATGTTTTATAGACAAACCTATTTTTTTAAATGAAACAAGTTTTATATAAATCATTATTATTTAACAGGAGAGAGTTGAGAGAAACAAAAAATTTTAAAAATAATTTAAAAAATTTGTATAACTAATAGGAGAGAGAAACATGGAAAAAAGATTGAGAATGCACAAGAGAGTGACAAGAGTTTCACCAAAACATTTATTGTTATTGTGTTAACCCAATTAACTCCGCCAAAATCAATTCAAATCATTATTTTTTTAGATTAAATAACATTATTACACCAATACAACGTCATGTTCTTTTTTACATTTTCATAAATTCGCAAAGGTAATGAGAGTTAAACCGGTGTAAATATTTGTTGAAAACATAAAAATTATAATTTTCCAAAAACAGTTACACTGGTGTAAACTCCCTTACACTTGTGAATTTATAAAAAAATACAAAAAATAACATGAAATTTTATTGGTGTAATAATGTTATTCAATTAAAAATAATAATGATTTCGATTGATTTTGCCGAAGTTAATTGGGAAAACACAATAATAGAGGATTATTAAATAATCTCTTCCCTATATATATACTAGTTTAGAACCCGTGTAATATACATGAGGTTAAAAATATCAATACATAAAATTATAAAATGTATATATATAGGGAAAAGGTAAAAAAGAAACACCCTTGAGATGAAAAAACCTACGAAACCCTTTGAAAAAAATTTATTTATATAAAAAAGCCTCGGTTGCAAAAAAAAATAAAAAAACACCGAATAAAAATGAAAATAAAAAATAACAAAAATTAGCGCTTTTTTTTTCTTAGGTATGCAATACGTCAGCAATTACATATGTAAAAAACGTCAGATGTTAAAAAAAAATTAAAAAACCACTCGGCGTTTTTTTAAATTTTTTCACCAAAAGTGATAAAATTGAATGTATAATCCATTTCAAAAAAAAAAAAATTTACATATGTAAAACAGGGTTTTGTGGGTTTCTTCATCTCAAGTGATTTTTCATTATAACCATTCCCTATATATATATATATATAGGGTTAGGTTATAGTAAAAAGGGTTTTAAAAATAAGAAGGGTAAGAAGGATTCTATGTTTGACATGTGTCATTTTATTGTTTTTAAAGGGAGGGCATAATGGTCAATGTGTAATATACCAGATCAATGTGTAATACACCAGGTCAATGTGTAATACAAGGTCTGATATTACACAATAATCAGACCTGATATTACACAATGAACTGATATTACACAATGACCTAACATATTTGAGCGAATTACACAATAATGAGCGAATTACACAATGAGCTGGAAAACGTAAAACACAATGATGAAAACATATAACACAGTGATGAAAAATATTTGACACAATAAACTTGTATTACACAATGAACTTGTATTACATAATGACCTGACTAATTACACAAAGAACTTGTATTACACAATGACTTGACTAATTATACAATGAACTTGTATTACACAATGACCAGACTTGGTATTACACAATGAACTTGTATTACACAATGACCTGACTAACTACATAATGATAAATACATATAACACAATGAACCTGTATTACACATTGAACTTGTATAACACAATGAACTTGTATTACACAATGAACTTGCATTACACAATGAACTTGTATTACACAATGACTTGACTAATTACACAATGAACTTGTATTACACAATGAACTTGTATTACACAATGACCAGATATTACACAATGACCAGATATTACACAATGACTAGACGTGGTATTACACAATGAACTTGTATTACATAATGAACTTGTATTAAACAATGAACTTGTATTACACAATGAACTTGTAATACACGATAAACTTGTATTACACAATGACCCGACAAACTACACAATGAGCTGGAAAACGTAAAGCACAATGATAAATACATATAACACAATGACCAGACGTGGCATTACACAATGAACTTGTATTACACAATGAACTTGTATTACACATTGAACTTGTATTACACAATAAACTTGTATTACACATTGACCTGACTAATTACACAATGAGCTGAAAAACATAAAAAAAAATTCGTTTTTGTTTATAACGACACTATACTCGTTTTAAAGATAAAAAAACGCTCGTTTTTATGGTGTATTTTTTTTTGAAAAAATAATGCCGTATGTAAAAGTTATGAACGTTTAAAAAGGAGGGGGGGAACTTGATAAAAGTCAACAAAAGTGGCCAAGACTAAAATACTCTTCCAATAACTTTTTCTCCTACAATTTAATCTCAACCATTAAATCTTTTCTACAATTTGATCCAATGGTCCTAAATCCTTCTCACCCTTCTTATAATTAAAATGTTTTTTACCTGAACCTAATCCTATATTATATATATATATATATATATATATATATATATATATATATAATATATATATAATATAAGATTAGGTTCCGGTAAAAAAGATTTTAATTGTAAAAAGGGTGAGAAGGATTAGGGCCATTATATCAAATTGTAGAAAAGATTTAATTATTGAGATTAAATTGTAGTAGAAAAAGTTGTTGAAATGATATTTTAGTCTTGACCACTTTTGTTGACTTTTTATCAAGTTCACCTCCTTATTTTTAAACGTTCATAACTTATACATACGACATTTTTTTTCAAAAAATTTACACCATAATAACGAATGTTTTTTTATCTTTAAAACGAGTATAGTGTCGTTATAAACAAAAATGACTTTTTTTACGTTTTTCAGCTCATTGTGTAATTAATCAGGTCAATGTATAATACAAGTTCAATGTGTAATACAAGTTCATTGTGTAATACAAGTTTATTGTGTAATACCACGTCTGGTCATTGTGTAATACAAGTTCATTGTGTAATTAGTCAAGTCATTGTGTAATACAAGTTCATTGTATAATTAGTCAAGTTATTGTGTAATACAAGTTCATTGTGTAATACAAGTTCATTGTGTTATACAAGTTCAATGTGTAATACAAGTTCATTGTGTTATATGTATTTATCATTGTGTTTTATGTTTTCCAGCTCATTGTGTAGTTAGTCAGGTCATTGTGTATTACAAGTTAATCGTGTAATACAAGTTCATTGTGTAAAACCACGTCTGGTCATTGTGTAATATCTGGTCATTTTGTAATACAAGTTCATTGTGTAATTAGTCAAGTCATTATGTAATATAAGTTCATTGTGTAAGTAGTCAGGTCATTGTGTAAGTAGTCAGGTAATTGTGTAATACAAGTTCATTGTGTTATACAAGTTTATTGTGTTATATGTATTTATCATTGTGTTTTACGTTTTCCAGCTCATTGTGTAGTTAGTCAGGTCATTGTGTAATACAAGTTTATCGTGTAATACAAGTTCATTGTGTAATACAAGTTCATCGTGTAATACCACGTCTGGTCATTGTGTAATACAAGTTCATTGTGTAATTAGTTAAGTCATTGTGTAATACAAGTTCATTGTGTAATTAGTAAGGTCATTGTGTAATACAAGTTCATTGTGTCAAATATTTTTCATCATTGTGTTGTATGTTTTCATCATTGTATTTTACGTTTTCTAGCTCATTGTGTAATTTGCTAATTATTGTGTAATTCACTCAAATATGTCAGGTCATTGTGTAATATGCTCATTGTGTAATATCAATTCATTGTGTAATATCAGGTCTGATCATTGTGTAATATCAGACCTTGTATTACACATTGACCTGATGTATTACACATTGACCTGATATATTACACATTGACCATTATGCCCTCCTTTTAAAAACAATAAAATGACACATGTCAAGTTTATAATCATTATTACCCTTCTTATTTTTAAAACCCTTTTTACTATATCTAACCCATATAATATATATATATATATATATATATATATATATATATATATATATATATATATATATATATATTACAGGTGTAAAAATTTATTACATATACTAAGGAGAGAAAACAAAATCTATACCATATAATAAATAAAGGTTTTTGTGTGACACATATCACTTTCTGGTACATCCTCAACATATTTTTCCCTCCTCTATTTCCTATTTAATAATGATATTAAAATGATACTATTTTAAGTATTTAATATAAATCTATTTATGGAAACTTATTAACCAAATAAATTTAATACAAATTATCCTTATTATTGAAAGACTAAGTAGAATAAATAGTAACTTTTTTTTTATTATTTTTAAAATTTTTATTTCACCCTTAAACTTTGTATAATATTAAATATTATTGAAAGATTAATTAATTAAGTATTATTAAAAGACTAAGTAGAATGAATAGTAATTTTTTATTATTTTATTAATTTTTGTTTCATCCTTATTATCCTTATTATCCTTATTATTGACTAAGTGAAATGAATAGTAACTTTTTTTATTATTTTTTAAATTTTTGTTTCATCCTTAAACTTTGTATAATATACATTTTAACCCGTTTTATTTACTTTGTATTTTTTTCACCTATACGTTTTTAACCCGTTTCGTTTGCTTTGTATAATATACGTTTTTAACCCGTTTCATGTTCTAAATGGTATTGGTATCATCGGAGAATAATTTACTTTGTATAATATACGTTTTTAACCCCTTTCATTTTCTAAATGGTATTGGTATCATCAGAGCACCAGGTTATGAGCAAATAACACCGTTACCGCTATTGGTATTATCGGAACCGGTATTGGAATTGGTATGCTTTCGACTAACATTATTGTTGGTTTTGGTATTATTATTGGAACGAGTATCGGTATGTGTTTCTACGATTTTTGACGATCTGCATTATGCGGGAAAAAATGACCAAACTTCCACCGTGAAGCGCGAGGGAAAAAACTAGACGCCGCCGCAACGCGGGGCGGGCAAAATTCCTAGTTAACATTTATCAATTACATAAAAAAGATTAATATCCAGTTGAAAAAATATTTTAAAAATTAACTTAATGTAATTTATAATTGTCACATCAAAGTACAATTTTTAAAAACATATTTTGGCGAGTGTATTTGTTAACATATTACAATTTATTCAACGCGTTTAAAAATAATGTTTTCGATTGATTTTGGCGAAGTTAATGGGTTAACACAATAACAGAGGGTTATAAAATGATCTCTTCCCTATATATATATATACTATATAATAAATAAAGGTTTTAGAGTGACACTTTTAACTCTCATATTCATTCTTAACATTTTTTTCTCACCTCTCTCTTATTAATTACACAAGTTTTTTAAAATTTTTTTGTTTCCCGTCTCTCTCTTCTATTAAATATTAATGATTTTTATAAAACTTTTTTTTATTTAAAAAAATATGCCTGTTCATAAACTATTTTTATAAATTGAACATTTTTTTCATTCTTTTTACAAAATATTTTTAAAAAATAATTATTTCACCAATAACATCGAACGTACAAATCTTCATAGGATCTACTGATTTATAACAAGTTGTCTTTATTTAACACGTGTAATACATGAGTTTTAACCTAGTGTGTGTGTGTATATATATATATATATATATATATATATAAGGGAAGGTTCAATTCAGAACACTAAATATTGCGAGAACATGGGGGACAAAATGAATCCTTCATTTTTTCAATTTTAAAAAGTTTTGAAATATAAGAAAATGATAGATTTACAATGTTTATTCATCTCTCAAGAAATTTATAAAAAAATTTAAACAAATTTAGTTTATTTAAACAACCTACACATATGTAATTCATGTGTAGGATGTATAGGTTATTTTACCTATACATGTATAGATAAACTTTTAAATGTATAAAAATATATTCAAAAAATTGTTTAATGGATTTTTATGTATATTAACATGCATATTTATATGTATGAAGTACAAAATTTTAAAAATATAAATCATAGATCAAGAAATTAAACGATTTAAGTTTGTTCTTTTTGTTCTCGCAACAATTTAGTTTCTCTCTATATATATATATAGGAAAATGATCAAATGTAAACCATGTTTAAATGTGTAAACTAAAAAATCAAATCTTGGCCACATATTTATTATATATATATATATATATATATATATATATATATATATAAGGTTGTGTTCCAATCAAAACCCATGTTTGGTGTAAAAACCCACATCCAATGATGGATGATAATCAGATTGAACAAGATAATACCATGTGTCAACCTTCTTTTTTATATGAAAAAGGCATAATAATCATTTAACACACCACACAAAAGTCAACTTCATTAAGAATGTGTCACATTCTAATTCCAACTAATTTCCCCTTTTTTTATTAAAAAGATTCCCCTTTTAAAAAAAAAAAGCTTGATAACTTTTTTATTTTATGTTATTTTTTTATAAAAATTGTACCATTAAACTCATCATATTTTTCTATTTAATTTCATTATAGTTTTGCCATTTTTTTTCAAACGTCCGTAATTACACCGGTGTAACTACCAATTATATTGGTTTACCACACATTGATTACACCAATGCAAACTACCGTTCATCAAAAGAGAGCGAACAATTATATTGATTTTAAAGAACAGGTACATTGGTGTAAAACAAAAAAAAAATTAGCATTTACTTTGTTGGCATTTACATTGATGAAATAAGGATTATTTCGTAAATACATCTTTGTACAAATGTTTACATTAATGTAATAACCTAAAAAGTTTGACTATAAAACTATGTGATGCTTTAAAATTTATTGTAGAAAATGTGCTCACTTTATAAAAAAACATTAGAGAAACTAAAAAAAGTACTTTGAACAATTCAAATTAAAAAAGTAATTAAATAAAATCTTCAACAAAAACAAAGTGTGCACTAACCAGATGTTCGGGAAAAAAGCAATCCCAAAAATTGTTAAATTGGTGTAATACAAATCGTTACATTAATGTAATCAACAACAAAATTTAGAGGGGCGTTTGGTACGTCGGAATTCAATGGAATTCAACGGAATTGAACTTTGAATTTCATTCCTTTGGGTGTTTGGTTCCTAAAATTCGTTGGAATTGGAATCCGAATTTCATTCTTAACATGTTTGGTAGAGAATGGAATTGCAATTGAAATTGGAATTAATTCCTTCAAATTACCTCAAATGAAGGATTTCAAATTCCTTTCAACTTGTGAATGAATTCAACTAAAGCAAATGGAATCTTCGACTACCGACCCTTGTCACTGTCACCGACCCTTGCGACCACTGCCGCCAACCCTGCCGCCACCACCGTCGCCGCCAGCCACCCCGACCATCCCCACCGCCGCTCGCCGCCCCCGCCAACCGCCGCATCCTACTCCGACCACCGCCGTCGACCACAAACGAAAATTCGACTATTTTTTCGAGTTCTTTTTTTTATGAAACGAGGCAAACGAAATAAACATTTTGGTTTTTTTAGTTTTTAGTTATTTTTTGTTTTATTATTTTTTATATTTTTCTTTATCTTTTTTTAGGGGTTTTTTTTGGGTTATAAAAATCCAATTCCAAATACAATTCCTTCATGATTGTTTTGTCAAATCACATGTATTTAGGAATTCAAATTCCTTTAATAGATTCTAATTCCTTAAAATTCCAAATTCTTTGAACAAAATCCAATTCCAAATCCAATTCCTTAAAACTCCAATTCAAATTCCAATTCCAACAAATTCCACGAACCAAACGCCCCGTTAGAGTCTATCGTCATTAATCATGGGATTAATAAAGTAGACAAAATGTGAAAGCAAAAAACAGTCAATACTTGCCATTATCTGTAATTTTACATAAATCTTATTACAGGGACAAAGAATTTAAAACATTAATCACAAGATGGGTTGCTGTTTGAAACGCCCCAAAACGGGTACATCTCATAGTTGGCACACAACATAACAAACATAGTTCTTAAACCGGAAATCAGAATCTATTACAGCGGAAGTCTTTAATTCAAATCATTCATCAAACTAAAACATGAAATATTGTCTATAACATGAACTATCAGGATTGGAAATGTCAGTCTTCAATACCGCAGCCCGATGTCCATGCTATCCAGCCCACATGGCTCTTTCACTTTTCTTTAGCTTTACCCTTTTTACCTGCCATGCATACTAAAAGTCAGCTAACGCTGGTGAGTTCTCTCTTTACTTTAAACTGTAAACTTTATCTTTGGTAGCTTAGTTTTATTAAAATAAAATAAGCTTTACTTTCACTTTCTTTGAAATAAACTTTTAACTATTACTTTAAAACTTTACAACATTACAATTATAAATCTGTTACGTTACTATCTGTCATTAAAACTTTATCTTTAAGGAAACCCGTTAGGGTGTCCCACTGTACTCTGTCTATCATTTCACTTATACTTGACAAGTGACTTTATCATACTTTAACTATCACATATGGATCGTGGTCCGAGGACCAGATCCCTATCTTGCTTACACCTCAGGGTAAGACTTTTACTTTAGCGCTGCCCACACCTCAGGGTGGGACTTTCTTTCTCGCTTGCACGTTAGTGCAAGACTCCTTTAGCATTGCTCACACCTCAGGGTGAGACTTTCTCGCTTACACCGAAGTGAAGACTCCTTTAGCATTGCTTACACCGAAGTGTAAGACTCCTTTAGCATTGCTTACGCCGAAGTGTAAGACTCCTTTAGCATTGCTCACACCTCAGGGTGAGACTTCTACTTTAGCATGCCTGCAGGACTTTCTACTATGCAACTATTATGCAATGCAATTACACTATTACACAAATAGAAATGCAATCACATAACTTTCATATAGACAAATAACACATATTAACACATAAGCATATAACATGGTATTTGTCACTGTCACTGTCACTGTCACTGTCGAGCTGTACCGAAGTACGGCTCCTTTATCGTTCTTTCTTTAGCTCATGGTTATCTTTCAAAAACTTGTTTAAAAGATAATACTATGCTCTTCTGTTCTTTATCTTTCATTTTATAACAATAACATTTTTATAAAATACTATACTTTGCCTTTCATTTTATAAAAATATCATTTTTATAAAATACTATACTTTGCCTTTCATTTTATAAAAATAACATTTTTATAAAATACTATACTTTGCCTTTCATTTTATAAAAAATAACATTTTTATAAAATACTATACCAGTATGCATGCCAGCCCAAAACCATTAGGAAAAAGGGCAATAAGAACTCACCAGATGAATCGTTTCTGTTTACACCTAGCCGGTTCCTGAATGTCACTATGGTCACCCACAATCTGTATAATCAAGTCATAGGCGTAAGGCTGTGTTCCTAGGGGACACTTAGACATTACTAGGCTTGACTCAGATGTTTCGGGTCATGGTTTCATTATCGAAACTAGGTAGTTTCGAGTCCTGGCTCCTTATCGAAACTATGTAGTTTCGAGCCCTGGCTTCTTATCGAAACTAAGTAGTTTCGAGTCACTGCTTCTTATCGAAACTAAGTAGTTTCGAGTCACTGCTTCTTATCGAAACTAAGTAGTTTCGAGTCACTGCTTCTTATCGAAACTAAGTAGTTTCGAGTCGTATGACTTATATAAATTCTTAGTTAAGGTCTTGGGTCTATATCGAAACTATGGTAGTTTCGATGGGTCTGCCCCTGTCGAAACTAGGTAGTTTCGATAGATGCGTCCATATCGAAACTAGTAGTTTCGACTGTGCAGTCTCCTTCCCCAAACAGAACCCTAGATCTGGTCCCTTTGTTCTAATCGATCAAGCTTTGAACTTTTTACGTTCGAAATGTTCCATTTTCCCCCATGAACCCAAACCCGTGGTTTGTTTCCAGTTTCACACGTAAAAATCTAAACCTTTACTCGATTATTAACCCGAAACCCGAAAGTTACAAAAACTCAGATTTAGGCATAATAATTACCTGTTACAGCTTCCTTCTCGTTCCTTTATGCTCCAGAGATGTTGAGCAACAAACCTCGAGACTTTGAGCTTGATCCGAGCTTTCTCTCTCTAGACGATCTCTCTCTCTCTCTCTAAAGTTCTTGCGCAGGAAGAAATGAAGGACACAGGAGGAAATGGCTACTGATTAGAAGGGTTCTTCTCAGTTTTCGGGCCCATGGGCCGGCCCCTAGCCAAGCCCACCTTCCTTTTTCTTTATTTGGGTTTTTATTTATTTTGGGATGTTACAAGTCTACCCCTCTTACGAAAGGTTTCGTCCTCGAAACCTGTTATAAGTCAAACAGGTGCGGGTACGACTCTTTCATTTCTGTCTCGGTTTCCCATGTAGCTTCCGACCCTTTACGATGCTTCCATTGTACTTTGACTAACTGTATCGCTTTATTCCGTAACCGCTTTTCTTTCCTGTCTAGTATGGCGACGGGTTCCTCGATGTAATTGAGGCTATTATCTATCTCGATGTCGTCAAGTGTCACGTGTGCCGATTCGTCGGCCAGGCACTTGCGCAAGTGCGACACGTGGAAGGTTGGGTGAATTCCACTCAGCTCATCAGGTAATTCTAACCGGTAAGCGACTTCACCAACCCGTGCTAGTATTTTGAAAGGCCCGACGAATCTTGGGCTTAACTTCCCTCTCTTTCTGAATCGAATGATCCCCTTCCAGGGAGATACTTTCAATAGTACTTGATCCCCGACCTTGAATTCGATTGGTCTTCGCCTTTTATCCGCGTAGGACTTTTGACGGTCCTGTGCAGCTTTCATTCTGGCCTTGATCTGGTCAATCTTTTCAGAGGTTGTTGTGACTACCTCTAAACTCCCCAACTCTTTCTGTCCTACCTCGCCCCAACAGACCGGGGTTCGACATCTTCTACCATACAACATTTCGTAAGGCGGCATACCAATAGTGGTGTGGTGGCTGTTGTTGTAGGAGAACTCTGCCAATGGTAGGTGACTATCCCAACTGCCACCAAAGTCTATAATGCATGCGCGGAGCATATCCTCTAACGTCTGGATGGTCCTTTCTGATTGACCATCCGTCTGTGGATGATAAGCCGTGCTGATGTTCAGTCTTGTACCCATTGACTCGTGAAATCTTTTCCAGAACCTCGATGTAAATCGGGTGTCCCGGTCAGATACAATTGATAACGGTACGCCATGTCGAGAGACAATTTCATTGATAAATACTTCTGCCAACTTCTCAGATGAATACGTTTCGCGAATTGGCAAGAAATGTGCACTCTTTGTCAGACGATCCACTATAACCCAAATCGTATCATGGCCTTTTGCTGTGCGGGGCAGCTTTGTAATAAAGTCCATGGTGATACGCTCCCACTTCCATTCGGGTATTTCCAGAGGCTGGATCTTCCCGTACGGTTTCTGATGCTCTGCTTTAACTTGTGAGCAAGTCAGACACTTGCTTACATATCCGGTCACATCATTCTTCATGTTAGGCCACCAATACTCTTTTTTCAAATCCTGGTACATTTTCGTGGTTCCTGGGTGGATGGAATATCGAGACTTATGGGCCTCGTCAAGTACTTTGGCCCTAAGCTCTCCGCCCTTCGGTACCCACATGCGACCACACCTGGTCCTCACTCCATGAGTGTTTAATTCTAACTTTGTCTGTTGACCGACCATTCTTTCTTTCTTTATGTTCTCTTCCTTTAGTGCTGCTTCTAGCTCTGTCATAAAATCTGGGGTTATCACTAACTGGTACGCTTTTACCCTAATAGGAGAACGATTCTCCTTACGACTTAGGGCATCAGCGACCACATTCGCCTTTCCCGGGTGGTATAGGATCTCACAGTCATAGTCTTTCAGCAATTCTAACCACCGCCTTTGCCGCATATTCAGGTCTTTCTGTTCGAAGAAATACTTCAAGCTCTTGTGATCCGAATAAATCGTGCATTTCACCCCGTAGAGGTAATGCCTCCAAATCTTTAACGCAAAAACAACTGCCGCGAGCTCCAAATCGTGAGTCGGGTAGTTAATTTCGTGGATCTTTAGCTGTCGTGACGCATACGCGATCACCTTTCCCCTCTGCATCAAAACACACCCTAACCCTTGTCCCGATGCGTCAGAATATACCACCAGGTCCTTGTTACCGTCGGGTAGTGCTAACACTGGGGCTTGGGTCAACTTCTTCTTTAACTCTTCAAATGCTTTGGACTGAGCCTGACCCCATTCGTACTTTACTTCTTTACGTGTCAACTTTGTCAGTGGCGAAGCTATTCTCGAGAAGTCCTGAATGAACCTTCGATAGTAACCTGCCAATCCCAGAAAACTCCGAATCTCGGTTGGCGTCTTCGGGGTTTCCCATTCCTGTACTGCCTCTATCTTAGCCGGGTCAACCATAATGCCGTCTGCGTTGATAACGTGACCTAAGAATTGGACTTCCTTAAGCCAGAACGCGCATTTGGAGAACTTGGCATACAACTTTTCTTTTTGTAGCGTCTCTAGTACTTCTCGAAGATGACAAGCATGATCACCTTCACTTTTCGAATAAATGAGTATGTCGTCTATAAACACTATCACCGACCTATCTAGCATCGGTCTACACACCTGGTTCATCATACTCATGAATGCTGCCGGAGCGTTCGTCAAGCCGAAAGACATCACGCGAAACTCGTAATGCCCATAACGCGTGCGAAACGCTGTCTTAGGTATGTCCTCTTCTCTTACCTTTAACTGATGATATCCCGACCGCAGATCGATCTTGGAGAACCATCTGGCGCCCTGTAGTTGGTCGAACAGATCATCGATCCTTGGTAGCGGATATTTGTTCTTTACTGTACGCTTGTTCAACTCTCTGTAGTCGATGCACATTCTCATGGCACCATCTTTCTTCTTTACGAACAGAACCGGAGCACCCCATGGAGAAATGCTTGGTCTGATAAATCCTCTATCCAAAAGTTCTTCCAACTGTACCATCAGCTCTTTCATCTCCAGAGGTGCAAGTCGGTACGGTGCTTTAGCCACGGGCTGGGCACCTGGCACTAAGTCTATCTGGAACTCTGTCTTCCGGTCAGGTGGTAACCCAGGCAACTCCTCAGGAAACACCCCCGGAAAATTACATACAACTGGTACGTCTTTTAACTCTCTCACCTTTACATCATTGTCTATCACATAGGCCAGGTAGGCCTCGCATCCGCGCCCTATATACTTCTCTGCCTTTATCATTGATATGACGTTCGTTAGTGAACCGTCGCGATCCCCGTACACCAAAACCTCACCACCGTCTGGAGCTTTGAGCTGAACTATCTTTCGTCTACATATTATCCGGGCTTCGTTGGCAGCTAACCAATCCATACCCAAAACTATATCGAATCCTCCCAAGGTCATAACATACAACCTAACTGGGAATCTATGGCCATGAATCTTTATCGTGCAATTATCTACCAATTCACTTACTATCGTGGTCTTGCCCACTGCGGTTTCCACATTAAAGGCCTGCTCTACTCTAGTAACTTTGCATTTCATTCTTTTACACTTAGAAGATGATATAAAACTCCTACTGGCACCCGAATCAAATAATACTGAAACATAAGTGTGGTCAAGGATGAACGTACCTGACACAACATCTGGGTCTCCCCTAGCCTCCTCCTGTGTCAGTGCATACGCCCGGGTCCTTGCCTTCGGCTTCTCAGGTTCTTTACCCTTCTCGGTGCCAGTAGCCTTGGGTTTCCGACAGTCTTTGGCCATGTGGCCAGGTATCCCGCAGTTATAACAAGACTGTGCCCCGGGACACTCTCGAGAGTAGTGTCCGGTCTTTCCGCACCTATAGCACATATTTAACCCAACTCGGCACTCGCCCGAGTGCTTCCTGCCACACTTAGCACATTCAACCCCATCTTCAATCCTCAGTTTCTTCGTCTCCGGCCCCGCCCACTCTTTAGCTGGCCGTTTAACGGCATTGGTCACTTTCTTCTCAGTAGGCAGTGGGTCTGCGGATTCGAAGTCATCATAAACTATTCCAGCAAGTGATACCACAGATTCAAAACTCGTGGGAGCATTAGCTTTCACGTGCACACGGACTTTCTGTGGTAGTCCCTTGATGTAATACTTAATCCTCTTTTCCTCAGTGTCCACCAGATGTGGAACCAGCTGAGCCAACTCTTGATATTTGGAGGTATACTGGCGATGAGTCATACTACCAGCACAGAGCCCCAGAAATTCCCTCTCAACTCTGTCAATCTAGTTCTGCGGGCAGAACTTAGTGATTAGCAGCTTTTTCATGTCGTCCCATTTCATCTTTTTCATCTCAGCAGAAGACTTGATTCTTTCGATCGATCTCCACCAGCTTAATGCCTCATTAGTGAATGAGTGAGCGGCAAACTTGACCGCTTGATCATCACGGCACTCACTAATGTTGATCACCCCATTCATTCTCTCTATCCACTCAAAAGTGGCAACAGCATCTTTCCGTCCATCATACTTCGGCGGGTCACACCCCCGAAAGGACTTATAGTTGCAACCCCGGGTTGCCATTTCATAATCAGAATCATCACTGTCAGTGACTCCAAGTCTCTTGCTGCTTTCCTCTTTCGTTTCTTTCTTCCCTATATTAAACTCTTTAAGGGCCTCGCCCAATGCTTCCGGTAGAACTTTCTTCAAGATTGAAGTAACCTCTGCCGCTATAGCTTCTTTCACAATCGGTTCCAACTCAAGCGCCTCATTAGGGGCATCGTTAGGAGCCGACACATGGTTCCCACTATCATTATGCTCCACATGCACCGATTCAGCTTCGTTGCGGGAGTGCTCACTTTCTTCAGGACGGTTCCGGTTACCTGGAGGTCGGCCTCGACGACCAGTACGACCCCCAGTGCGACCTCCTCTCTTTGCTCTAGCCATTTAGTGTCTACTGTGAACAAAGATAGCTCGTGTTATCAAGATAGGTAACAGTTTAGAACACCTCGAGTACTGTAAATTACTAATTACAGAGACCGGTATGAAATTACTAATTTACTTTACTACTCGGGTTCTGAACATTTCCTTTCCGAGTAACATTTGCATCCAAGTTCAGAGTTTCTACTATAAGGCACGTACTATCTACTGTCTACTGTCTGTGCTAAGGCATGTACTATGTACTATTTATGCTAAAGCATCTACTTTCTGCTATCTGTACTAAGGCGTTATTGTCTATGTTCTATGTAAGGACATTGACTACCTTCTGTCTACTATCTTTCCATGGACGGGCTGCTCCGACTAACATTCCTTTCCTTCCTTTGCTTTGTCCCATTCTCAGTTTAAGTTCAGACATTATTGCAAATGTCTGAATCTCTCAAACTATGGCTCTGATACCAACTTGAAACGCCCCAAAACGGGTACATCTCATAGTTGGCACACAACATAACAAACATAGTTCTTAAACCGGAAATCAGAATCTATTACAGCGGAAGTCTTTAATTCAAATCATTCATCAAACTAAAACATGAAATATTGTCTATAACATGAACTATCAGGATTGGAAATGTCAGTCTTCAATACCGCAGCCCGATGTCCATGCTATCCAGCCCACATGGCTCTTTCACTTTTCTTTAGCTTTACCCTTTTTACCTGCCATGCATACTAAAAGTCAGCTAACGCTGGTGAGTTCTCTCTTTACTTTAAACTGTAAACTTTATCTTTGGTAGCTTAGTTTTATTAAAATAAAATAAGCTTTACTTTCACTTTCTTTGAAATAAACTTTTAACTATTATTTTAAAACTTTACAACGTTACAATTTAAAATCTGTTACGTTACTATCTGTCATTAAAACTTTATCTTTAAGGAAACCCGTTAGGGTGTCCCACTGTACTCTGTCTATCATTTCACTTATACTTGACAAGTGACTTTATCATACTTTAACTATCACATATGGATCGTGGTCCGAGGACCAGATCCCTATCTTGCTTACACCTCAGGGTAAGACTTTTACTTTAGCGCTGCCCACACCTCAGGGTGGGACTTTCTTTCTCGCTTGCACGTTAGTGCAAGACTCCTTTAGCATTGCTCACACCTCAGGGTGAGACTTTCTCGCTTACACCGAAGTGAAGACTCCTTTAGCATTGCTTACACCGAAGTGTAAGACTCCTTTAGCATTGCTTACGCCGAAGTGTAAGACTCCTTTAGCATTGCTCACACCTCAGGGTGAGACTTCTACTTTAGCATGCCTGCAGGACTTTCTACTATGCAACTATTATGCAATGCAATTACACTATTACACAAATAGAAATGCAATCACATAACTTTCATATAGACAAATAACACATATTAACACATAAGCATATAACATGGTATTTGTCACTGTCACTGTCACTGTCACTGTCGAGCTGTACCGAAGTACGGCTCCTTTATCGTTCTTTCTTTAGCTCATGGTTATCTTTCAAAAACTTGTTTAAAAGATAATACTATGCTCTTCTGTTCTTTATCTTTCATTTTATAACAATAACATTTTTATAAAATACTATACTTTGCCTTTCATTTTATAAAAATATCATTTTTATAAAATACTATACTTTGCCTTTCATTTTATAAAAATAACATTTTTATAAAATACTATACTTTGCCTTTCATTTTATAAAAAATAACATTTTTATAAAATACTATACCAGTATGCATGCCAGCCCAAAACCATTAGGAAAAAGGGCAATAAGAACTCACCAGATGAATCGTTTCTGTTTACACCTAGCCGGTTCCTGAATGTCACTATGGTCACCCACAATCTGTATAATCAAGTCATAGGCGTAAGGCTGTGTTCCTAGGGGACACTTAGACATTACTAGGCTTGACTCAGATGTTTCGGGTCATGGTTTCATTATCGAAACTAGGTAGTTTCGAGTCCTGGCTCCTTATCGAAACTATGTAGTTTCGAGCCCTGGCTTCTTATCGAAACTAAGTAGTTTCGAGTCACTGCTTCTTATCGAAACTAAGTAGTTTCGAGTCACTGCTTCTTATCGAAACTAAGTAGTTTCGAGTCACTGCTTCTTATCGAAACTAAGTAGTTTCGAGTCGTATGACTTATATAAATTCTTAGTTAAGGTCTTGGGTCTATATCGAAACTATGGTAGTTTCGATGGGTCTGCCCCTGTCGAAACTAGGTAGTTTCGATAGATGCGTCCATATCGAAACTAGTAGTTTCGACTGTGCAGTCTCCTTCCCCAAACAGAACCCTAGATCTGGTCCCTTTGTTCTAATCGATCAAGCTTTGAACTTTTTACGTTCGAAATGTTCCATTTTCCCCCATGAACCCAAACCCGTGGTTTGTTTCCAGTTTCACACGTAAAAATCTAAACCTTTACTCGATTATTAACCCGAAACCCGAAAGTTACAAAAACTCAGATTTAGGCATAATAATTACCTGTTACAGCTTCCTTCTCGTTCCTTTATGCTCCAGAGATGTTGAGCAACAAACCTCGAGACTTTGAGCTTGATCCGAGCTTTCTCTCTCTAGACGATCTCTCTCTCTCTCTCTAAAGTTCTTGCGCAGGAAGAAATGAAGGACACAGGAGGAAATGGCTACTGATTAGAAGGGTTCTTCTCAGTTTTCGGGCCCATGGGCCGGCCCCTAGCCAAGCCCACCTTCCTTTTTCTTTATTTGGGTTTTTATTTATTTTGGGATGTTACAAGTGTGGGCCCATAACCCACAGGTCCCAGGATCGAAACCTGGCTCTGATACCAACTTGAAACGCCCCAAAACGGGTACATCTCATAGTTGGCACACAACATAACAAACATAGTTCTTAAACCGGAAATCAGAATCTATTACAGCGGAAGTCTTTAATTCAAATCATTCATCAAACTAAAACATGAAATATTGTCTATAACATGAACTATCAGGATTGGAAATGTCAGTCTTCAATACCGCAGCCCGATGTCCATGCTATCCAGCCCACATGGCTCTTTCACTTTTCTTTAGCTTTACCCTTTTTACCTGCCATGCATACTAAAAGTCAGCTAACGCTGGTGAGTTCTCTCTTTACTTTAAACTGTAAACTTTATCTTTGGTAGCTTAGTTTTATTAAAATAAAATAAGCTTTACTTTCACTTTCTTTGAAATAAACTTTTAACTATTACTTTAAAACTTTACAACGTTACAATTATAAATCTGTTACGTTACTATCTGTCATTAAAACTTTATCTTTAAGGAAACCCGTTAGGGTGTCCCACTGTACTCTGTCTATCATTTCACTTATACTTGACAAGTGACTTTATCATACTTTAACTATCACATATGGATCGTGGTCCGAGGACCAGATCCCTATCTTGCTTACACCTCAGGGTAAGACTTTTACTTTAGCGCTGCCCACACCTCAGGGTGGGACTTTCTTTCTCGCTTGCACGTTAGTGCAAGACTCCTTTAGCATTGCTCACACCTCAGGGTGAGACTTTCTCGCTTACACCGAAGTGAAGACTCCTTTAGCATTGCTTACACCGAAGTGTAAGACTCCTTTAGCATTGCTTACGCCGAAGTGTAAGACTCCTTTAGCATTGCTCACACTTCAGGTTGAGACTTCTACTTTAGCATGCCTGCAGGACTTTCTACTATGCAACTATTATGCAATGCAATTACACTATTACACAAATAGAAATGCAATCACATAACTTTCATATAGACAAATAACACATATTAACACATAAGCATATAACATGGTATTTGTCACTGTCACTGTCACTGTCACTGTCGAGCTGTACCGAAGTACGGCTCCTTTATCGTTCTTTCTTTAGCTCATGGTTATCTTTCAAAAACTTGTTTAAAAGATAATACTATGCTCTTCTGTTCTTTATCTTTCATTTTATAACAATAACATTTTTATAAAATACTATACTTTGCCTTTCATTTTATAAAAATATCATTTTTATAAAATACTATACTTTGCCTTTCATTTTATAAAAATAACATTTTTATAAAATACTATACTTTGCCTTTCATTTTATAAAAAATAACATTTTTATAAAATACTATACCAGTATGCATGCCAGCCCAAAACCATTAGGAAAAAGGGCAATAAGATCTCACCAGATGAATCGTTTCTGTTTACACCTAGCCGGTTCCTGAATGTCACTATGGTCACCCACAATCTGTATAATCAAGTCATAGGCGTAAGGCTGTGTTCCTAGGGGACACTTAGACATTACTAGGCTTGACTCAGATGTTTCGGGTCATGGTTTCATTATCGAAACTAGGTAGTTTCGAGTCCTGGCTCCTTATCGAAACTATGTAGTTTCGAGCCCTGGCTTCTTATCGAAACTAAGTAGTTTCGAGTCACTGCTTCTTATCGAAACTAAGTAGTTTCGAGTCACTGCTTCTTATCGAAACTAAGTAGTTTCGAGTCGTATGACTTATATAAATTCTTAGTTAAGGTCTTGGGTCTATATCGAAACTATGGTAGTTTCGATGGGTCTGCCCCTGTCGAAACTAGGTAGTTTCGATAGATGCGTCCATATCGAAACTAGTAGTTTCGACTGTGCAGTCTCCTTCCCCAAACAGAACCCTAGATCTGGTCCCTTTGTTCTAATCGATCAAGCTTTGAACTTTTTACGTTCGAAATGTTCCATTTTCCCCCATGAACCCAAACCCGTGGTTTGTTTCCAGTTTCACACGTAAAAATCTAAACCTTTACTCGATTATTAACCCGAAACCCGAAAGTTACAAAAACTCAGATTTAGGCATAATAATTACCTGTTACAGCTTCCTTCTCGTTCCTTTATGCTCCAGAGATGTTGAGCAACAAACCTCGAGACTTTGAGCTTGATCCGAGCTTTCTCTCTCTAGACGATCTCTCTCTCTCTAAAGTTCTTGCGCAGGAAGAAATGAAGGACACAGGAGGAAATGACTACTGATTAGAAGGGTTCTTCTCAGTTTTCGGGCCCATGGGCCGGCCCCTAGCCAAGCCCACCTTCCTTTTTCTTTATTTGGGTTTTTATTTATTTTGGGATGTTACACTGTTATACAAATAATAAAAACCACAAACAAAACAAAAAAAACGGGTCTCTTTGAAAGTTGGAAACAAAAATCACAAATTTTGAATCACCAAATCACATCAACTAAATTCACAATTTGAGACACCAAATTAGTGCAACATAAATCAAATTCAAGAATTCAAACATTAATTAAGGAAAACTACAAAAAGAGAGTAGCTTTACCAAAATAGAGAATAGATCGGCGGCAGTCTCCTCGAAGGTCGGCGGTGGTGGACTATCGCACGAAATTGAAGGGACAGGGGTGAGACTTGAGAAGAAGCCAACAATTTAACGTCGACACGAAGAAGAAGAAGAAGAAGAAGAAGCAGCCAACAATTTGGTAATCTAACAGCCATCTCAACCATCGGCGGAACGTCGCCACCTCATCGAGCGCCGCTACCTCGTGGGCGGTGGTATGTTGGAGTAGCAGGTAGAGATGGAGATCAGAGGCTTGTTGACTTTCGGTCCTCCCACTAGAAACTCACAAAGCTGATCCGTGAAGTAGCAGGTAGATATGCGCCCAATTTTATGAAAGCCGCAAAGGACAGACAAAAATCATACGCGGACAAGAGAAGAAGGGACTTAGAGTTTCAAGTGGGGGACATGGTACTATTGAAAGTATCACCATGGAAAGGAATCATCCGATTCAGAAAGCGTGGCAAACTGAGTCCAAGGTTCGTCGGACCTTTCAAGATCTTAGCGAGAGTGGGTCAAGTTGCTTACAGACTCGACCTACCTGTTGAGCTTAGTGGAATACACCCTACGTTCCACGTGTCGCACCTACGCAAGTGCCTAGCCGATGACACAGCTCACATACCTTACGACGAGATCGAGGTGGATAACAACCTAAATTACATAGAGGAACCAATAGCCATCCTTGACCGAGCTGAGAAACGACTACGCAACAAGTCGATACCGTTAGTCAAGATACAATGGAAACATAGAAAAGGGTCGGAAGCTACATGGGAAAAAGAAGACGAGATGAGGGAACTATACCCTCAATTGTTTGACGTATAAACAGTTTCGAGGACGAAACCTCTTTAAGGAGGGTAGACTTGTAACATCCCGAAAATAGTAAATAAGTAAATAATAATACGATGGAGATTTATACGACATAAAATGAAATAAGAACGGATGGACTTGGGCTCGACTCCAACGGGCCGAGGGAAGCCCAGGTATAAAAGGGGCAAGACAGCCCATTTGACCATTTCACCTCCATTTCACCAATTCTAGAGAGAGAAAGGGAGCCCGAGTCTAGAGAGAGAAAGTCGACGGATCGTCACGAGATTTGAGGAGCACGTTACTACTGAGATCGTGAGCAAAACCTCTGGATCATAATTCCAATCCAGGTAATGATTCGATCATAATATGAGTTTTTGTTCATTTTGGGGTTTCTCGGGTTTTAGCTAAATAGGTGATGTTTTTACGGATGAAACTTGAAAATAAGCTTAGAAATAGAATCTAGAATGAAAACCGCATGTTTTGATCAAAGAAAATTGTAAGATTAGCATGATCAGATTAACATGCAAGAATTTCGAAATTTTGGTCCAAGAACCAGGTACTGCGTACTTACCAAGTGCGCAGGAAGGAATCCCTGCGTACTTACTAAGTGCGCAGGCAGCAGTCCCTGCGTACTTACCAAGTACGCAGGAGGAAGACTCCTGCGCACTTACCAAGTGCGCATGAGCAAGTCCCTGCGCACTTACTAAGTGCGCAGGAAGCAGACAGCAGGCCACAGGTTGGTTAAGTAAAGTCAGTAAGTTTAGAATGATTAAACCATTAGAGTCGGGGTTGGGTCTAATGTGTATTTAACTACCTAATCCAGATCGGAAGTGACGCTGTTGGGCCTTTGTTTAGGACAACCTAGAGTAGCTCGTCAGGTGAGTTCTATGTGCCCCCTTCTATGTTATGTGCAAATGATTTATAAATGTTTTGGGGCTGAAGTGTATACACTAAATGAATAAATGTTATAAGTGTCAATGTGATCATACGTATATATATATAATTACTTATATATGTGAAAATGAATTATGAATAAAGAATGAATCGCATGATACAAAGAATGAACGAAAGAAGGACATAACGTAAATGAATGAAATCTTGCTTTATATTATATATATTGCATGTTATGAATGAATGTAAACGTTATGAACCCTTCTATGACAACGGCTACTTCGGTAGACGGACGACCACGTGACTATTTTGCAACCGGGACAAAAACGTTCCTTCGCAAGCTAGGACGTATGAAAAGGTATTAATGGACGGTCGAAGCAAGCCTTAACTAATGTAGAACGGTTGCATACATAATGGTCACGTGGGAAACGGATGCCCTAGGGCAGACGGATAAAAATGACGGACTACGACGGTAGGACGGTAAAGAGCGGACGGACAAAGGTTGCTGGACGAAATTAACGATATGACGGACGGTTTTCTAGAGCCGGACGGTAATGAAATGGGCTACGACGGTAGTTCTGACTGCGATGTCTTTGTGACATTCGCGACAAGTGTGATGGGTTGATCTCCCTTAAGATTATGGCCAATATGTGTTCTCTCAATGAAAGTATGTATGTACATATGTATGTACCCTCAATGAATGTTATGTGAGAACAATAAAGTAAAGAATATATAAAAGTACGAATACACATTCATTTATTATATTTATGATAAGATAAATGTTATGTGTGAATGTCTTTAATCTAGAACTCACCAGCGTTAGCTGACTTTTAGTATACATTTCAGGTAACAAAGGAAAGGGTCGTGCGAAGGCGTGATGGTTACCCGACACAAGACTGACATCCCACTTTTGTTGTTAAGAATATGTTATGTTTTTATTTGTAAAGACTTCCGCTGTTTTGATTATGTAATTGAATGACGAATGTTTTAATTTAAGTTCAGTATTTATGACTATGTTTATGAGTAAATCCAACAAGTGAGGTCGCCCGGTTTAGGGGCCTTACAAGTTGGTATCAGAGCAATAGTTTGAGAGATTCAGACATCCCTAAATGTCTGGACTCAAACTGATAATGGGACCAACGCACGGATGTCAGTACGGGTAGCCAACGCCAACGCCAAAACAAGTAAGTAAGTATCAATGTCAATATATATAACTCAGGATAGATGTCTTAGCATAGGACACATGCCTTAGTTACCAATATCACTACTGATATGAATAATTACACATAGGACATAAGATGGTAGACAATTTGAGCACACGAGTACAGTAAAGGATTAATAATAACACGTAGCTACTGTTATCAATCTTTTACTGTGTAAATGTGTCTCGATTTGTCATCCGTCGTATGTACTCACCATAAAGAGTGAAAGAGATGTTAGCCTAATACTACGAAATGCGCACAAATTATAAGAACAGTGAGATCCAGGTGATGTGAATCACAAACAATGAGCAAGAGTTCGATAAACACAAAGAAAGAAAGATGACAGAATATCAACGGTCCGAGTAGACTAGTAACGAATATTCATGAATGACTTCCTTCAACAAGGAGTTTAGGAAGGGAAGAAGGATACATGGATTAGGCACTGTTTATAGAAGACATTTAAATTATGAAGCATTATAAGACGAGTCAGAAATTCACAAGTAAGGTAAGTTGGCAATTACGTCAGGATCCACGTAATTGTAAATTTACATGTGCTTGTGCATACTGATGAACCTTATCGTGTGGATTAATACACATGTCACCAAAAACAATTTAATCACTCCAACCAAGACTATGAGATTAGTCGCCTAAGTAATGGCGGTTGTAACGAATTAGCAAGACGAATGATGGCAACAACGACACACCAAAGGTGGAATGAGAAGGAATGGAACCCTAAATGAAGCTTACTGAATTTGAGTGACACGAAGAAACAAGTTTAGAAAGATTGACGAAACCTGGTCCGGAACCTGATGCAACAGTGATGGAAGTAGTAAATCAATCAAACACAAAGAAATGGAAAGATTGCACTAGAGAGGATTAGTATGAGGATGATGAGAGGACCTATCAAGCCCCAAATAGAAGGTTGCTTCGCATGGCAACCCGCGAACGACGAAGACCAAGTAAGTAGAATTTGAGGAACTCAGCACTTGTTTGTTTCGAATTGGGAAAGTGACTACCAAGGATTACACGTTAAATATGAGACATGAGTGCTACATATGTCAGACAAGCACCCATTTAGAGAACTGCTTTTGAACAGGAATTGTCTATGCTTAACACAAACACCATATGATGAATAAACATTGGTCTACTGTCGAAGTATGCAAGAGTATGAAGGAAATAACCACACGAGTATATGTCCAAGAAATATATGAGTGCACGAATACACCAATGGCATCTCTCCATGCAAAATACAACCCTAGATAAACTACTATGAGCATTCGCTGAAACGGGAAGATAGATATACCAACGACAACAAATGACTAGAACCGTGATGTTAATTAGGGCGAGCAGGCAAAACCAAATAAAACCAGATCCAACCCAAGGATAGTTGTTCAGGATGGATGTGAAAGGCAAGCCCAATGGTGTGAAGTAAGGCGTAAGTGGAAGCAAGGACTCAAGACGAGTCAGAAAACACTCTACGATGATTAAGTCAAGTCAAGAGCACGTGAGACTACTGAAATTGAAAGGCCAATAAGGAACCTAATGAGAGCAGAAAGGAAAGGAATAAATCGAGTATCACCACACGTGCCAACTGATTAAACAAACCTATGAATGAAATTATAAAAGAATCGCATACGAAAACTGTTAACGGTCACGAAAAGTTAGAAAATGTATATTTTTGGTCACAAGGGATGCCAACCCCTAAGACCATCCAGTGACATGAAGTAAGAGTGGTACGTAATAGACTAATGATGAGAAATGTGAAACCATGATGAGTATGTTTTAAAGAAAGACAAGAAGGGAGTTACGTGTATAGGAATATGAATGTAAAGATCGTATACCTAGTGTTCCGTCTGAATGAATACCTTCCCAAAAAGTTTAGTATGATAAAGTAAGGCTTCATATGGTTCCTTCGGGAACGCAACAGTATAGTCCCTACGGGAACAAAACGATAAGGTTCCTTCGGGAACGAAATGATATGGTTCCTTCGGGAACGAGATAATAGAATTCATTCGGGAACGACATGGTATGTTCTTTCGAGAACGAATACACCAAGGATAATTTATGAAGTACATGTAATAACCGAAGCGACTTAGAAAGAGAATGATAACAACTACCTAGAGCACAGAGTAGGCAATTTAAACAAGATACTAGGACATCTAAGGGACGCTCCTAAGTGTTGAAGAGAGTTCATGGCCCGCTCAGCATAACTAATCCACGCAAATGCTTGGTGGATTCGAGTTAAGCCCACCCACGAGAGGTACATCAGATTAAAGTAAGTTATACCATTCAATACAACATCCGAAGAAACCATAATAAAGGAGAAGAAGTAGTAGTAACGTGTAAACCCTAACTACACGCAATTCACCTGTGGCATCGAATGTTTATATTATTTTCATGAATCAGAACAAGTGAGTTACAGAAACTTAAGAGACAACCTAGTCATGACGGACAGATTTATAATCATGTATAAGAGACATCCCAAATCTATTTCTACTTAAAACACGAGACCCGTTTAGGACTTAGGTTGTCAAGGAACAAAAAGAGAAGGTGTTAGACTTTAATAAACAAAATGTATCAAGACTTGAAGAAAGAGTACCGGTGGCCTGGCATGAAGAATGATGTGACTGAGTACGTGAACAAGTGCCTAACGTGTTCACTAGTTAAGGCCGAGCACCAGAAACCATGCGGTAAAATGCAACCTTTACCTATACCAGAATGGAAGTGGGAAGAGATCACAATGGACTTCATTACCAAGCTACCGCGAACAGTTAAAGGCAATGATACCATTTGGGTGATCGTCGACCGTTTGACGAAAAGTGCTCACTTCTTGCCAATACGTGAGGCTTCTTCGTCGGAAAGACTAGCAGAAGTATTTATAAAGGAAATTGTGAGTAGACATGGTATGCCACTGTCGATTGTGTCCGACAGGGATACTAGATTCACCTCAAGGTTTTGGAAGAAATTCAATGAAGCGATGGGAACCAGACTGAACATCAGCACTGCTTACCACCCTCAAAGATGGCCAATCTGAAAGGACCATTCAGACCTTGGAGGACATGCTCCGGGCCTGTATCATTGACTTCGGTGGGAGTTGGGACAGCCATCTACCATTGGCAGAATTTTCATATAACAACAGCTATCACACGACTATTGGCATGCCGCCATTTGAAATGTTATATGGGAGAAAATGCAGAACCCCGGTTTGTTGGGGGGAAATTGGGCAGAAGCATTTTGCAAGTCTCGAAGTGGTCAAAGCAACTTCTGAAAAATTTGATCAAATCAAGGCTCGAATGAAAGCCGCAAAGGACAGACAAAAATCATACGCGGACAAGAGAAGAAGGGACTTAGAGTTTCAAGTGGGGGACATGGTACTATTGAAAGTATCACCATGGAAAGGAATCATCCGATTCAGAAAGCGTGGCAAACTGAGTCCAAGGTTCGTCGGACCTTTCAAGATCTTAGCGAGAGTGGGTCAAGTTGCTTACAGACTCGACCTACCTGTTGAGCTTAGTGGAATACACCCTACGTTCCACGTGTCGCACCTACGCAAGTGCCTAGCCGATGACACAGCTCACATACCTTACGACGAGATCGAGGTGGATAACAACCTAAATTACATAGAGGAACCAATAGCCATCCTTGACCGAGCTGAGAAACGACTACGCAACAAGTCGATACCGTTAGTCAAGATACAATGGAAACATAGAAAAGGGTCGGAAGCTACATGGGAAAAAGAAGACGAGATGAGGGAACTATACCCTCAATTGTTTGACGTATAAACAGTTTCGAGGACGAAACCTCTTTAAGGAGGGTAGACTTGTAACATCCCGAAAATAGTAAATAAGTAAATAATAATACGATGGAGATTTATACGACATAAAATGAAATAAGAACGGATGGACTTGGGCTCGACTCCAACGGGCCGAGGGAAGCCCAGGTATAAAAGGGGCAAGACAGCCCATTTGACCATTTCACCTCCATTTCACCAATTCTAGAGAGAGAAAGGGAGCCCGAGTCTAGAGAGAGAAAGTCGACGGATCGTCACGAGATTTGAGGAGCACGTTACTACTGAGATCGTGAGCAAAACCTCTAGATCATAATTCCAATCCAGGTAATGATTCGATCATAATATGAGTTTTTGTTCATTTTGGGGTTTCTCGGGTTTTAGCTAAATAGGTGATGTTTTTACGGATGAAACTTGAAAATAAGCTTAGAAATAGAATCTAGAATGAAAACCGCACGTTTTGATCAAAGAAAATTGTAAGATTAGCATGATCGGATTAACATGCAAGAATTCCGAAATTTTGGTCCAAGAACCAGGTACTGCGTACTTACCAAGTGCGCAGGAAGGAATCCCTGCGTACTTACTAAGTGCGCAGGCAGCAGTCCCTGCGTACTTACCAAGTACGCAGGAGGAAGACTCCTGCGCACTTACCAAGTGCGCATGAGCAAGTCCCTACGCACTTACTAAGTGCGCAGGAAGCAGACAGCAGGCCACAGGTTGGTTAAGTAAAGTCAGTAAGTTTAGAATGATTAAACCATTAGAGTCGGGGTTGGGTCTAATGTGTATTTAACTACCTAATCCAGATCGGAAGTGACGCTGTTGGGCCTTTGTTTAGGACAACCTAGAGTAGCTCGTCAGGTGAGTTCTATGTGCCCCCTTCTATGTTATGTGTAAATGATTTATAAATGTTTTGGGGCTGAAGTGTATAAACTAAATGAATAAATGTTATAAGTGTCAATGTGATCATACGTATATATATATATAATTACTTATATATGTGAAAATGAATTATGAATAAAGAATGAATCGTATGATACAAAGAATGAACGAAAGAAGGACATAACGTAAATGAATGAAATCTTGCTTTATATTATATATATTGCATGTTATGAATGAATGTAAACGTTATGAACCCTTCTATGACAACGGCTACTTCGGTAGACGGACGACCACGTGACTATTTTGCAACCGGGACAAAAACGTTCCTTCGCAAGCTAGGACGTATGAAAAGGTATTAATGGACGGTCGAAGCAAGCCTTAACTAATGTAGAACGGTTGCATACATAATGGTCACGTGGGAAACGGATGCCCTAGGGCAGACGGATAAAAATGACGGACTACGACGGTAGGACGGTAAAGAGCGGACGGACAAAGGTTGCCGGACGAAATTAACGATATGACGGACGGTTTTCTAGAGCCGGACGGTAATGAAATGGGCTACGACGGTAGTTCTGACTGCGATGTCTTTGTGACATTCGCGACAAGTGTGATGGGTTGATCTCCCTTAAGATTATGGCCAATATGTGTTCTCTCAATGAAAGTATGTATGTACATATGTATGTACCCTCAATGAATGTTATGTGAGAACAATAAAGTAAAGAATATATAAAAGTACGAATACACATTCATTTATTATATTTATGATAAGATAAATGTTATGTGTGAATGTCTTTAATCTAGAACTCACCAGCGTTAGCTGACTTTTAGTATACATTTCAGGTAACAAAGGAAAGGGTCGTGCGAAGGCGTGATGGTTACCCGACACAAGACTGACATCCCACTTTTGTTGTTAAGAATATGTTATGTTTTTATTTGTAAAGACTTCCGCTGTTTTGATTATGTAATTGAATGACGAATGTTTTAATTTAAGTTCAGTATTTATGACTATGTTTATGAGTAAATCCAACAAGTGAGGTCGCCCGGTTTAGGGGCCTTACACATTGAAATTTGGTTTTCGGGTTTTGAGATAGGAGATGAGTTTTAATTTGAACACTCCCCTATATATATATATATATACTAGTTTAGATCCCGTGTTTATATACGGGGTGAAATATATTAATACATAAAAATTTTAAAATTTTATATATATATATTTTACATGTGTAAAAAAATCTTACATATAGTAAGAATAGAAAACAAATTCAAAATATGTAAAAATTAATATATAATTGGGTTTTAAAAATACGTTAATTACTATTTTTTAATATAATTTGACTTTTATTTACTATTTAATTGAAAATAAAAGTTATATAATTAAATTTTAAAGTTTCTTATGATAAAAGATAATTTAAAATAAATGTGTTTTATTAGTATAATTAGTATTTTTTTCTTTAAATATATATTAAAAGATAGAAGTGCATTAAATAGAAGAGAGAGGCGGAAAAAAATGGTGAGAATGAATATGGAGGCGACATGTGGCATGCAAAAATCTTTATTTATTATATAGTATAGATATGATTATATTCAGGTAAAAATAATTCTAATTCTAAAAATTGTGAGAAGAATTTAAAGCCATTAGATCAAATTGTATAAAATATTTAATGGTTGAGAATAAATTGTAGGAGAAAAAGTTATTGTAAGGATATTTTAATCTTGACCACTTTTGTTGACTTTTTATCAAGTTCCCCCCCTCATTTTTAAACGTTCATAATTTTTACATACGACATTATTTTTTCAAAAAAACTGCACCATAAAAACGATCGTTTTTTTATCTTTAAAACGAGTATAGTGTCGTTATAAACAAAAATAATTTTTTTGTTATGTTTTCCAGTTCATTGTGTAATACAAGTTCATTGTGTAATACAAGTTCAATGTGTAATACAAGTTCATTGTGTAATACCACGTCTGGTCATCGTGTAATTAGTCAGGTCATTGTGTAATACAAGTTCAATGTGTAATACAAGTTCATTGTGTTATATGTATTTATCATCGTGTTTTACGTTTTTCAGCTCATTGTGTAATACAAGTTCATTGTGTAATACCACGTCTGGTCCTTGTGTAATATCTGGTCATTGTGTAAGTAGTCAGGTTATTGTGTAATACAAGTTCATTGTGTAATACAAGTTCATTGTGTAATACAAGTTCAATGTGTAATACAAGTTCATTGTGTTATATGTATTTATCATTGTGTTTTACGTTTTTCAGCTCATTGTGTAGTTAGTAAGGTCATTGTGTAATGCAAGTTCATCATGTAATACAAGTTCATCATGTAATACAAGTTCATTGTGTAATACAAGTTCATTGTGTAATTAGTCAAGTCATTGTGTAATACACGTTTATTGTGTAATTAGTCAGGTCATTGTGTAATACAAGTTCATCGTGTCAAATATTTTTCATCATTGTGTTATATGTTTTCAACATTGTGTTTTACATTTTCCAGCTCATTGTGTAATTCGCTCAAATATGTCAGGTCATTGTGTAATATGTTCATTGTGTAATATCAGGTTTGATCATTGTGTAATATCAGACATTGTATTACACATTGACCTGGTATATTACACATTGACCATCATGCCCTCTCTTTAAAAATAATAAAATGACACATGTCAAGCTTTGAATCCTTCTTACCCTTCTTATTTTTAAAACCCTTTTTACTATAACCTTACCCTATATATATATATATATATATATATATATATATATATATATATATATATATATATATATCCTATATATATATGTGTGTGTATATATATATATATTATATATATAGAGGGAGAATCCCCTAAGAAGGAGATTTTGTCTAAGTAGCCTAAGAATGGATCTTAGCCATTAATTTGATGATTAAGGGTTGAGATTCAAGTGAGCAAAAAAGATGGGCTAGAGGTCATTTCTGAAAGAGACTTAATTGTTGTCTTTTTTCAATTTCCTCTACTTTTTTTTAAATGGTCATAAGTTTTCAGTGTGAGATTTTCTAAAAAGATTACACAATAAAATTAAGTTTTTTTATCTTTAGTTTGAGTATAGTATTGGTATATCAAAAATTGTCAATTTAAAATGTTTTAAAAATCATGCTGTATTTTTATGGGTATAATCTTTGTGCTGTATTTTTCTGTGTGTTATATTTTTCTATGCTGAATTTTTGTGTTATATTTTTCTGTTATATAATCTTTATTATGTTTAACTGCAGGGAGTAATCTGTTCAGGACTAGGTTACTATCTTTCTGGAATTATAATGAAAGTAAAAGGCCAGTTTTTGTCACAACTTTTAGCCCTCAAAGCATGGTTATTCTTGCAGTTCTAGGATCTATTGTTTTGTCTGAAAGTTTAAACCTTGGAAGGTATATATATATATATATATTAACAGAATCTTAATAAAAAACTTAAACTTAAACTTAATAAAAAACTTTTAAAACTTAAACCTTTTGTATAAGATAATAAAAACATTTAGGAATTATAGACCAAAGAAAATTATTACAAAAATAGTATGGAACTTTAAGATGGGGTTAGTAAAGGTCAGACCATAAAAAGCCTTTGCGCCCATCCTGACATTAGCGGCTATAAGGTTCCTAAGAGTTCAATCACCACCTTATTATTCTATTCTGTTTTTAACCTGTCTATATCCTATTCCACAAATATTTTCAATTTTATATTTTTTTATACTTTTTTTTATTATTATTATTTTATTTTTACATACTTGTTCAAGTTATCATGACAGTTCAACACTTAAAATACTTAGCCTCTAAAGGAGGCAATCATTAAAAAATAAATAGAAATTTTACCAGACTTTCGTTTTCTAATATATTTAGATTTTCTTTTTCTGAGAATGATTGCTCAGATTCAGTTTCTTCAAAACTTTTATTTAATAAGACTTCATTAATCTTATCTCTCAAATCTCTATCTTCAATTTTGTTAAGTTTCTTTCGAACCCAACAAGTTTTTACCTTGTGACCTAATTTGCCACATTTTCTGCATTTGATCAATTTTTTAAATTCATCAGGAAATTCTTTCCTTTCCTTATATTTTTTCCTTTTATAATTGTTATTATAATTGTTTTCTTTTCTAAATTTCTTTCTTTTATAATGTTTTTTAGGAGAAGAATTTCTTTTCCTAGTTTCAATAAACTTATCAGGCTTATTTTCTATGTCAAATTAGCCACATAAATCTCCTAATTGTTTTTTCTCATTTAGAGAATATTTCTTAATCTGTTGATTAAGTTTTATTTCATTACATAGGCTTATTTCTTCCTGAACACAGGTGCCTATAAGTTTACCATAGGTGTAACTGTCATAATTTATGACTCTATCTATTTTTAATTTGCTTTTTATTCTTTCAGCAAATAAATGGGGAAGGCCATCTATGAATTTTGACTTCCAATGAGAACTATTAGCCTCAGGGAGTTCCATGACTCTACATAAGAAAGTATCCTTGTACCATCTAAAAGACGTTAGAGTTCTACATCTTAGATTTTGTAGAAGAGTTCTAATATTTTTAGAATCTTCAGACCATCTTTCTGTAAAATGTTCTATAATATTAACAATTAGGGTGTAGACTGCATTATTTTCAGTACTACTAGTGCATTCTTCTTGTTTGACACTATTTGAAATTTTATTTTTATCTTCTTGAGATAAGTAATTATCCCACCATCCTTTTAACTGACCTGTAAATCCTTATATAATCATATTTGCTATGGTCTGTACAGAGTTATTATTATTCTTATAGATTGTGCTATACATAAGTATTCTGTGGACAGTATTATAAATCTGTCCTTCTGATTGATCATCTATGTTCCATTCATAGATCATTTTTCCGCTATAAGAGTTATTAACAATATACTCTTGTTCTTCTATAAGAACATCTTGAGGAGTAGGTCTATGATAATAGTATTTTCTCTGAGTTGGCTTATCTGTCCATTTAGAGAGTTTGGAAATTTGATCATTTATTTTTTCTTGATAATTTTCTTTAGAAAAATCTGTTATAGTATTAATCTTAAGATTTTTAAGAGCATTCATAGTATTATTTAAAGTTGCTATTTGACTATCCTTAGATTTTAAATCTGTTACTTCCAGAGGAAGTTGTATACTAGGAGTATCAATTTTTTTTCTTTTAGAGAAACAGTTATAGCCTGTATGCTCTTCTTTTTAAAATGGGATATAATTCTATTCATCTTAGTAGACAAATCTTGTAATTGTTCTCCCAGAACTATTAAATATAAATTTGTATAATTCTGTTGTTTAATTAAGTCATTTATATGAGAAATTGCAATAGGTAAGGTATTTCCTTCTAATAGTTTTTGAAATGTTTGATAATACCTTATTTCATTATCCTTTTCTATCTTAAAAGGTTGTGTAGGAGGGAAAACCTTAGAGATTATTTCTCCTTTAACATTAAACTTTCTTTCAACAACTGAGATGATACTTCCCATATAACTTTCGATAAATCAGGGAATAAAAGGTATAATCTCATTTTTTATGATTAAATCTTTATAAAATTCTTCTTTAAAAAAGTTTATATCAGTTTTTTTAAAATTATTAAAAAACCAATTTCTAAACAATTCCCATTTGGGTAATTGAAAATCTTTACTAATTTCTTTTCTTACCGGAGATCCCGGATTAAAGTCTATTTTTTCTTTAAAATCCATTAAACAAAATCGACTTCTGATTCGGTTGATTCCGGATCTAGTTGGACTCTTGTAACTATATTATCATAATTTATTCTTAATCTATTGAATGTTTCTGTTGTAGGGAAAGTTTCCCTTACTCTTGAAGCAGAAGCTCTGGAAGGACTTCTAACAGTATATCCCAAAGGAGATATATACTGTTGTGAGGATAAAGATCTAGGTAAAGAAGAAGTATTTCTATGCTGCTCAAATTGGATTTGGACAGTTCTTTCTTCAGATTGTATAATTTTTAGAGGGCTATTATCTATATATTGTTGAGATGTTGTGGCCTTATCAAGAACCCATTTTTCTAGAAAGTTAATTTCCTCCCATTTAATCTTTATTCTGGTAGTTATATTAGATTTACCAAAATTTGTTTCTATAACTATGGTTTCATTTAATGGTTTATCAACCATTCTACACTGAGGGTTTAGAGTGTATAAAGGTTTATAATAAATTCTATAACAAATACAGATAACTTCTGAACCTGGAGCATAGTTATAACCATGAGTTTTAACATTTAAAGTTAAAGCATCTGAAATATTAACATCTGATAAAGATAATTGAAGATTAAGATAGACATTAAAATAGACTGGTCCATGAGCCAGACTAGTTTGGACAATCCCTATGAGAGATTGTTTCCAGTTCAGATTTCTAGCATCTCTGAGAGCTGCTACAAAACTTTCTGGAAGACCTTCTAAGGTCAAGGGTTTGAATGCAATTTGTAAAAGTCCTATGTGAAGGAATTTATAATCCTTCTTATATTTATTTAAATCTGTGTTTAATAATAGTTTTATAACCATATATTCTTTATTTAAAGAAAATGTTTCTTCAGTTGTTTTGACAACTTGTTTTAATCCTAACTTTTCAAAAGTTCCTAATTTATAAATTAGTTTGTGTTCCATTTTTGGAATAGTCCATTTATTTAATAGATCAAGATTATGAGGAATTTCATATTCCTATTCAATACTGTTTTTAACAGTATCATTGCTTTTTAGAATATTCATTTTGAATGAATATGAATAAGTGTTGATCTGCACAATCAAACTTTGAACAAGATTTTATTTTAAGAGCGTATGGCTCTGATACGATCATTAACAGAATCTTAATAAAAAACTTAAACTTAAACTTAATAAAAAACTTTTAAAACTTAAACTTTTTGTATAAGATAAAAATACATTTAGGAATTATAGACCAAAGGAAATTATTACAAAAACAGTATGAAACTTTAAAATGGGGTTAGTAAAGGTCAGACCATAAAAGCCTTTGCGCCCATCCTGGCATTAGCGGCTACAAAGTCCCCAAGAGTTCAACCACCACCTTATTATTCTATTCTGTTTTTAACCTGTCTATATCTTATTCCACAAATATTTACAATTTTATACTTTTTTTTTTATTTTATTTTTATTTTTACATACTTGTTCTAGTTATCATGGCAAATCAACACTTAAAATACTTAGCCTCTAAAGGAGGCAATGATTAAAAAATAAATAGAAATTTTACCAGACTTTCGTTTTCTGAACACCAAGCTTAAAACTTCAAACTTCAAACTTCAAATATTATAGAAAGATATGTAAAAGAGAGTAAGAGTAGTGGAGTTGTTCTCCGAGATATCTTTACAAGAAATAAGAGTCCCCTTATATAAGCGGGGAAAAGTAAAGCAGAGTCCCTTCATGGGACCTATCTGGACAAATTTTTCAAAAAGAAAATAGTAAAGTAGCAATTATTTTGCTAACTTTTCAAAAAGAAAAAGTGCATGGCCATTATTATGCCAGAGTGCATAATGCTGTCTTCCACTCCACGCATTATTGGAGCCGACACTGATAAGGCTCATGTGGGGCCTATTGTGGCTTCTTGTCTTTTAGCTTGCCCGAAGATTCTTCTGGGCTGAACTCTTGCCTGTATTCTGCAAGAACATTATTGATGTAATCTTCATCTATAGGATCAGTAGTATTGTCCTGTCCGTCTTGAAAGATTCTTTCTGAGTCTTCATCTTCTTCAGTTTGGGAAGATGTAGACTTTGTTGAAGGAGATGCTCCTTATTTTCTTAAGTTTTTCATTATGTCTTTCTTCATCTCTGAGAGATAGAAATCCATAATTTCTTTATTACTAATTTGATCAGTCCCTTTGAGTCTCTGGATCTTTCTGACAATATGTCTGAAAGGGCTTGGAGCCTCTCTATGAGGATGGTTATTCACCTGATTCGTATAATCCTGAATCGTCTTTTTGACTTTTTCTATAGTATCATGGCTTTCTATGATGCCATAAATGTTTGTAAGGGTCATCTTTTTCCAGAATTTTGTGAAAAAGGTTCTTTGGATACAAAGAATGTTGTGGCTGTTATAATAAACTTCCAGAGACCATTTCCAGATCCATGGGATGCTGAATTGGATGTAAAAATGCGAAGCAGACATGTTCTTAATGAAATTTTCATTTTGTTGAGCCTCTATTAAGGCAGGAGAAACTTCTACCCATTGGGTGTAAAGAGTTTTGTATAGCTCAGGGAGAATATTCACTGAAGGGCCAAAAGATTGCCACCAGCTATAGAACCAGACCGGAATTTCCTGTCCGTAAATATGAGAACAAATCTTTATGAACCAAGAATGTTTTTGTTTTGGGTTCTCATATAAGAATGTTTTATAAAAAGCATTCATGTAATCCCAGTAGTTATATTTAATTGAGACTTTAGTTTGGGGATGCATAAGTTCCCTTTCTTTTAATGGAGAAGTTCCCCATGTTTCTACAGATATAATCTGTTTCACTACGATCTTGCTGAAGTTATAAACATCAGGCTGACCAGCATGGTAGTGTTCAATTTCACAATTCTCTTTTTTCAGAATTTGTTCATAATACTGTCTGGGCTTATAAGCCTATGCAAGATAGAATCATGTGTCCATATATCTGTTTATTAACAGCCATGGATTGTCTCTCCATTTTATGTCTTTATTTTCTAAAAGAAGTATGACTTATTTATTTGGACTTTGAGCCCAATTGGTAATATCATCTTCTGCTTCGTTAGAAACAGTTTTAGCATATGATGTTGATGATTCAGAGTCTTTATTAGACTTCTCTTTTGAGGCTTTATATGCCAAAAATTTCTTATAAAGGATATTGTCTGGTTGTGAAGATGAACCAGATGATGATGCTATATTTTCAGCTATGAGCTTCTGATTTCCGATTTGGGATATGACCCTCGGATTTTGACCACATCTTCCTCTATAAGAAGAAGATCTTCCTCTTCTTCCTTGTTCCCAAGGAATCATTTCTGAAAAAGTTATCCACATGAAATAATTATTTATTTTTAACGTAATAAACGTCTTTTTTCTTTATAAAAAGAAATGTTAATATTAATATTATTAATCATATTTCTTTTTGTTTTTGATCTCAGAAATCTATTTTCCTGGATCTCTTATTTGGTTACTTCTTCAAGTCTTATTTGAAGAGTATGGTATTCAATATCCTCCTGAATCTCAAGGAGAGCCTTATTAACCGGTCCTTTTGAATGAGCCATTAATTTAAATATTCTCTAGTAAGAAAATCAGGGAGACTATTGTCACTACCTTTTTTATAAACAATATCAAAATCAAATGGGGCTAAATGTGACTGCCATCTTGCAAACATTTGTTTTGAAACATCATGTTTGAAGTCTTTAGCAAACATAAACTTAGCTGCTTGGCAATCAGTTTTTATAATAAACTTTTTATTATATAAATCATCTTGAAATTTTAAAACACATTTTACTATTGCTAGAATTTCTTTTGCAATAGTATCATAGTTTTTCTGGCTATTATTCCATTTTTCGGAATGGAATCTTACCAGATTTTCTTGTTTATTAATTGGTGAAATTTGTTTTAATATCCCACCATTGCCTATATCAGAGGCATCAGTTTCAATAATCGTTTCCCAATCTGGGTTGGCTATCATTAAGCAAGGAAGATTTTGAACCTTTTGCTTAATCTTTCAGATAGTCTTAGTATGATTCTCCGACCATGGCTGAGGATTCTTTTTTAGTCTGTCATATAAGATGACAGTATCCTCGGCTAGATTTTTATAATAGGAAAGAATATAATTTAGACTTCCTAAGAATCTTTGAAGTTGAGTTTTATCATAAATTTCATCTGAAAATTTTGACCAAAATTCAATACTTCTGTTGATAGGAATAATGTTTCCTGTTTCAATATTATGGCCCAAAAATCTTATCTTGGTTTGGAAAAGCATCATTTTTTGTCTAGAAATAACTAAACCATTATTTATTATAATTTTCTTGAATATATCAAGATGTTTAAAATGAGTTTCAATGTCTTTTGAAAACACAAGGATATCATCGATGTAAACTATTATAAAATCACTATATGGAATAAAAATATTATTCATAATATTTTGAAATTCTGACGGGACATTTTTTTAACCCAAAAGGCATTACGTTCCATTCATAATGGCCAGTAGGTACTGCAAAAGCAGTTTTATACCTATCTTTTTCATCAATCTGAATTTGCCAGTATCCAGATTTTAAGTCAAATTTTGAAAATATTATAACGTTGTATAATTTATCTAGTAAATCTTTTTTATTAGGTATAGGATACCTAATCCCTTTTAGAACTTTATTAAGAGGTTTGAAATTTATGACTAATCTAGGAATACCTCTTTCTTTTTCAGAATGTTTACTAACATAAAAAGCAGTACAAGACCAAGGAGATTTTGATCTTCTGATTAAGTTTTTATCAAGAAGAGATTTGATCTCTTGTTTACATAATTCCATATATTCGGAATTAATCTGAGAAGGTCTAGCCTTAGTAGTAATTTTACTATCGTTAAAATCATTTTCATAAGGAAGAGAAACAATATGTTTCTTTCTATCCCAAAAAGCATTTGGATGATCGTTGTATATTTGCAGGGTAAATTGATTATTAATCATTTTTATCTTATCCTGTAATTTTGGATTATTTATTCTATCTTGAATATTTAAAGAAAATATTTCTTTTTGTAAAAATTCAATTTGATTTATTTTTGCTTGTAAAAGGGATTCTTTTACATTGTTTAAAGTTCTAGAAAAAGGATTTGTAATAAATGGAAAATATATTTCTTTGTTTTGGAAAGATCCAGTTATTCCTTTATTATCAATATGCCTTAAAGGAAAAATTTTGTTTAAGAAAGGGGTTCCAAGTATGACTTGGCTAGTGAAATTTTTAACTAGAATAAAACTAGTTGGAATGCAGGCCTTATTATGACAAACATGAGCCTGTGGTATTTTGTACTCAATTTTTAATTTTTCTCCTCCCGCAGAACTTAAATTATGGGAGGTTTTATGAAAATATTTTGTATGAATAATACCTTCCTGTATACAGTTTAGATTAGCACCACTATTAACTAATGTTGTAACAGTTATGAAGAAATTATCTTTAATAAGAAGTTTAACTTGGATGTTTCACTTCTGTGTGGTTTATATATATATATAAGAAAGAAACTACAAAAAGACCCCTAGGGTATAAATTTTTTAATGTGTAGAAAAATATAATACAAAAATTCAGCACAAAAAAATATAACACACTGAAAAATATAGCACAAAGATTATACCTAGAAAAATATAGCACGATTTTTTAAACTTTTTTAAATTGACAATTTTTTATATACCAATACTATACTCAAATTAAAGATAAAAAAAGCTTAATTTTATTGTGTAATTTTTTTAGAAAAATAAACTCACACGTAAAAGTAATGACCATTTAAAAAAAGTTGAGGAAATTAAAAAAAGTCAACAATTGTGCCTTTTCCAGAAATGTCCCTCTAGCCTATCATTTTTGTCCACTTAAATCTCAACCCTTAATCATCAAATTTAATGGCTAAGATCACTTCTTAGTCTACTTAGGCAAAATCTTCTTCTTATGGAATCCTCCCTCTTCATTTTACTCTTCCCATATATATATATATAGGGAGAGGTTCATTACAGAACACTAAATTACTGCGAGAACAAAAAGAACAAACTTAAATCGTTTAATTTCATCCATGGTATATATTTTTAAACGTTTTTACTTCATACAAACAAATATGTATTTTATAACCATAAAAAAATAATTTAACAAACTTTTTGATATGTTTTTATACATTTAAAAGTTTACTTACACAGGTGTAGATTATGTGTAGCTAAAATAACATGTACGTCCTACACATGAATTTCACATGTGTAGGTTGTATAAATAAACGAAATTTCTTCATATTGTTTTTATAAAATTTATGAGAGACAAATAAACATTGCATTTCTATCATTTCCACATATTTTAAAACTTTTTAGGATTAAAAAAATGAATGATTTATTTTGTTCCCTATGTTCTCGCAATATTTAGTGTTCTGAATTGAACCTTCCCCTATATATATATAGGGGTGAGTTCACTAGAAAACTCATTTTTTCATGAGAAAAGAAAAAAACTTCTACTGCATATGTGTAGTACACCCAAAAACCCAACCCACCCTCAAAAACCTAACCCCCACCCCACCCCCACCCAAAAACCTAAACCCCACCCCACCCCACCCCCACCCCCACCCAAAAACCTAAACCTCACCCCACCCCCACCCAAAAACCTAAACCCCCCACCCCACCCCACCTCTCCAAAAACCTAAACTAAACCAAAAAGCCTAACCCACCCCCAAAAACCTAAACCCCCCACCCTACCCCCACCCAAAAACCTAACCCCACCCCACCTACCACCTCACCCACACCCCAAAAACCTAAACCCTACACACCCCCACCCAAAAACCTAAACCCCCCACCCACCCCCACCATAAAACCTAAACCCACCCACCCCCACCCAAAAACCTAAACCCATCCATCCCCACCCAAAAACCTAAACCCGTTGCACCCACCCCCTACCCTCAAAAACCTAACCCTAAACGTAATATTGCATATGTGTAGTACCACTCCAAAAACCTAACCCACCCCAAAAACCTAAACCCCTCACCCCACCCAAAAACCTAAACCACCCACCCACAAAAAAAAAAAAAAACTAAACCCCCCCACCCCTCATCATAAAACTTAACCTAAAAGCTAAGCTAAACCCAAAAACTAAACCCTAAAGCTAAACCGACTATTTTTTTGAACGAGGACAGCGTGGGAAACAAGGTCTCCGAACCACTTTTTTAGTTTTTGAGTTATGATTTTTTTATTATTTTTTTTACCTTTAAAAAATAGTTTTCTAGTTCTCTCCCTAAATATTAGTTTTCTTATGAACTTCACACACACACTATATATATATGGGATGGTTATAATGGAAACCCACTTGAGATGAAGAAACCCACGAAACCCTGTTTTACATATGTAAAAAAAAAACTTTTTTTATTTTTGAAATGGATTCTACATTTAATTTTATCACATTTGATGAAAAAAAGATAAAAAAGCGCCGAGTGTTTTTTTTTTAAATTTTTTGTTTTTTAAAATCTGACGTTATTTACATGTAATTGCTGACGTAAGAAAAAAAACGTTGATTTTAATTATTTTTTACATGTTTTTATTTTATTTTTTTCATTGTTTTTTATTTTTTCGAGCGACCAGGGATTTTTTTATATAAATAATCAATCCCCATTTTTTTAAAAAAATTTACAAATTTTTTTCAAAGGGTTTATAGTGTTTCTTTTCTACCCTTTCTCTATATAAATATATATATATATATATATATATATATAGGGAATGGATCATTTGAGAACTCTTAAATATCTTGAGAACTCCGAGAACTCATATCAATGGTTTATATTTTTTAATATTTGTATTTTTTTATATATTTTCGTGTATATTTATGTACATAAAAAACAATCAAACTAATTTTTAGAAATGTTTTTGCATTTTTAAATTTTTACCTACACATGTCTAGTCATGTGTAGGTTTTACAACCTACACATGTATAGGTAACAATTTAAAAATGTAAAAACATATGTAAAATTAGTTTAATTGTTTTTTATATACATAAACACACATGACAATATATAAAAAATACAAAATTCAAAAAATATAAACCATTAGGAGTTCTCAATATAGTTAGAGTTCTCAAATGATCCTAATATATATATATATATATATATATATATATATATATATACATATACTAGGTTAGAATCCCGTGTATTACACGCATTGAATAAATGTAATGTTAAATACCTAGTAATAAAAATTTTATGTTTTTAAAACCCGTGTAATGCACGGGTTGAATAAACCCATGTATTGGGTTGAATAAAATATAATGTAATATATTAACACATACATTCGTCAAAATGAAACAATGTGAATATGTAAATATATGATTAAAAGTTTTTTGTTTGAATTTTAGCTAGCTATAAAATTGTTTTCAGTTTATAAAGTTCATAAAAATATGATTGAACAAATTAATTGATTATAAACACAATTTTAAATTCAAAAATGTGTTTATAAAAATTGAAACAAATAATTAATTTAGATGCCTTTAATAGTGGAGTTGATTATTAATAGGAGAGAGAGGCAGAAAAATGAGAATGAAGAGCTCTAGAATTTTGACAAGTGTCTTCATATTTGACTTGTTTATTATGTAGTATATATATATATATATATATATATATATATATATGGGAAGGATCAAAAGAAAACCTAATATTTATGAGAAAACAAAAAAACTACTTATTTAAGGTAAAAAAATAATAAAAAAAATCATAACTCAAAAACTAAATCAAAAATTAAAAAACTGCCTTGGAGCCCTTGTTTCCCACGTCGTCCTCGTTTAAAAAATAAATAAATAAAAACTCGAAAAGTAGTGGGTTTAGCTTTTAGGTTTAGTTTAGCTTTAATTTTATGTTTTTGGAGGGGTGGGGTGTGGGGGGGTTAGGTTTTTGTAGGGGTGGGTGGGGGGTTCATGTTTTTGGGGGGTGGGTGAGGGGGTAAGTGGGGTGGGGTTAGATTTTTGGGTGGGGGTGGAGTGGGGGGTTTAGGTTTTTCAAGGTGTGTTAGGCTTTTTGGTTTAGTTTTTGGGTTTAGCTTAGGTTTTTGGAGGGGTGGGGTGGGGGGTTTAGGTTTTTGGGGGTTGGGTGGGGTGGGTTTAGGTTTTTCGGTGGGGGTAGGGTGGGGGGTTAGGTTTTTGAGGGTGGGTTAGGTTTTTGGGTGTATTACACATATGCAGCAGGAGTTTTTTGGTTTTCTCATGAAAATGAGTTTTCTAGTGAACTCACCCATATATATATATATATATATATCTATACTAAACCCACCCCCAAGAACCTAAACCCCCCACCCCACCCACCCCTAAGAACCTAAACCCCCACCCCACCCACCTCCAAGAACCTAAACCCCCAAAAACCTAACTTAAAAGCTAAACTAAACCTAAAAAACTAAACCCAAAAGCTGTACCCACCACTTTTCAAGTTTTTTGTTCTTTTTTTTTTGAACTAGGACGACCTGAGAAACAAGGTTTCCGAAGCGGTTTTTTAATTTTTGATTTATTTTTTGAGTTATGATTTTTTTATTATTTTTTTACATTAAATAAGTAGTTTTTTGTTTTCTCATGAACATTGAGTTTTCTTATGATCGTTCCTATATATATATATATATATATATATATATAAGGGGTGGTTATAATAAAAACCCCCTTGAGTTGAAGAAACTTGCAAACCCCATCTCAACCCTTCATTTGTGTTGATCAATGACCCATATTTAATCTTGAAAAGTTGTACTTTCAAAGTAATATTTTAACATTATAAGAGTACAAGAATGGTAATTTGGTCTTTTGGCTAAAACCATCATATCATCTCTCTCATATTTTATTAAATTATATATTCTCTCTGCTAGTTTTTAAATTATATTATTTAATTTTTTTATTAAAAAGCAAGAAATTAAAAATGAAAATTACTAGTTTTATTTAAAAATAAACTACTATTTTAAATGTTGTATCAACTTACGTTTGTTACATATGTTAATACAAACTTAAAATTATAAAAATTCATTACAATCAACATTAAAAACGTAACAAGGTATTTCATACAAATTTAAATATTTAAAAATGATACAAGAACTATAATAAGCTAACAAAAAACATAAAACCTAAATAGGCTTAACTTGTTGATAATCATCTTCATCTTTGACACAAAAAATCCTTAACATACGAAGAAAACAAGTTCACCAACTTACATATATAAATATATATTAGGTATAAACTAACTTAGAATACATGTAACACTTGTAACATATGTAAGGTTACGTATGTTATAATAGAACTTTCATGAGTTTACGTATGTAAACTGTCAAAAATAGTAAGTGGTCATGTAAAATTACGTATGTAAATTTACATGTTGGATTACATAAGTAACCAACAAATATAACATATGTAACTATATATGTTAAAAACAGTATTACCCGATTGTAGTCTTCCTGTTGAGCGCGTAGAAAATGAGCTTGGCTTCTTCTTAGCCATTGCAAAAAGAAATGTCAAAACTTAACGAGTAAATGATAGTTAAATACTAATAAGTTTATTTAAATGTTATGAGGTATTATATCATACTGTTTTAAAAGATCTGTCAGCAAGGCAAAGGAGGTAGAAAAATCAAATGTTACGTAAAGGATATTACATATGTAACCATCAACTTTTTACATATGTAAAATCAAATGTTATTGTAAGAATCAAATGTTACATATGTAAAAAAACCATTTCTTTCAAAGCATCGATATAGCCCGACCCCACTTGACCCACCAGAACTTAAAACTTGTACAATTTACTTCATAACTGAAGCATTTTCTTTTCATATAACAATTTCTCTAAATTATCAGAACTTAAAACATGTACCATTTATAAAACGAAAGTGATTTCTAAATTATCATATTTTATGCTAATAAAAATGTAATTTAAATACGGTATGAAATAACAAATAAAATAATAAATTAGATGATCATTTTATAAAACCAAAAAAAAATAAAATGATTATCAAAATATCAATTACCTAAATCTCCTAATGCGGGTTTTCTGTAATATTCCACCGGGCACTATATCCACTTGCAAATCATCATCGGTTTGATCTGTTTTAGCTTGAATTCCACCATAGTTGTTCAGTCAACATTAAAAATTAGGGAGACGCAAACTTCGGAACAGAAAACAGCGAAGAGGAGGACGACGACATAGCGGCGCTGGAGCTTCGACGGTCGGAGCAGTCACTGGAGTTGTAGCTGATGTGGTCGGAGCTGTCACTAGAGAGGGAGGAGACGAGATCGGAATCGCTGCTCGCCATCAAACAACCGATTCAGAATGAGAGAGATGGAACAAAAATACATTGAAGATGGAGGTTTATAATTCAAAATGAGATAGATGAAATAGGTGAAATGTATGAGGAAAGCCAAATGAAATAATAGGTGAAGTGATGTGCATCGGTATGGCAAACTACAAATCTCAAGATAAATATGATTTTACTAAATTACCCTTGAATATTAAATTAGAACAGGGACACGTGGAGCAATGTAGGCCAAATGTTTGGGTTTGTAAAGTTTTTTCAAGTGGGGTGGGTTTTTATTTTACACTTCCCCCATATATATATATATATATATATATATGCTATATATAAGGAATAGTTCAAATGCTAACCAACGTTTTATGTGATAACCGTGCTAACCACTATAAAACAATCGCATAATTTATAAATTATTTTTTATTTTACTTGTTAAAATAGTATTTAAGTATCTTGAATAAATATTTTGAATGTAAATACGAAAATGATGAGTCTTACGTAAACGTACCAAAGAATGTTATAAATACGTGACACATAGTGTTTACATATATGTAACATTAACATAATGATAATTGTTACATATACGTAACATTATGTTTGAGAGTGGTTATCATGGTTATCACATAAATATTGGTTAGCATTTGAACCTCACCCTATATATAAACATATGTATGGGAGGGTTCGAGAGAAAACCACATAGTTAGACGAAAACCGAGAAACCACTAAAACAATTTTAACCAATCATATAATAATATATTTTTTTTATTTATAAAAGTATCAATGTAATATTACACATTCTTGCCAAAAAATCATTAAGTATTGGCTTAGGTACAGTGGCGGATCCAGGAATTTTTTTCCAAGGGGTTCACTATTTTTAGATGCCCCAATTTCATAGGGCCTAAACCACTACGCTTACTGTGAAACTTTGTAAGGGGGTTCACCGTAGGGTATTTTAGGGGGTTCACCCCAGTTTTTTTACCTACCGTTACACTAAAATTTCAAAACTCGGGGGGGGGGGGGGGTTCCTGTGCACCCCCTCGGCTTCACTTAGGTCCGCCCCTGCTTAGGTATACGTAAACCACAGTGTTACGTATACGTAAACAGAAAACAAAAAATTACGGTTACATATACATAAAACATAATACATAAAATAACTTTTTGTTAAATTGTGTAATATTGTATTAATACATTTATAAATAAGTTACAAAAAATAAAAAATCTAAAAATTATTTGATTGACTTTTAGTGGTTTTCTCGGTTTTCGCCTAACTTTGTGATTTTTTCTTGGTACTTCTCCTATAAATATATATATGTATATATATATATATATATATATATATATATATATATATATATATATATATATATATATATTCGCTAAAATATATTCTTGAAAGTTCATGGTTTTGATATTAAAAAAGGGTAAGGATAGAAAACAAAAACTAATTTGTTTCAAGAAAAGATAATGTCAACGTCAAGATATCAATCACACGACAACAAATTAATTGGTATGGTGATGGTGGGGAACTCAGAGAGAGTGAAAAAGACATCAAAAGTTTGGTGATCAATTGGTGTTTTAATTATGTGTCCAACCATATCACGTTTTTGTTTAATATAATATGATTTTTTGTTTTATGTTCAATTATTTTATGTGTAAATCGTATCACGTTTCTAACTTGCTTTCTGAATAAATAAGTTATAATTTCGGAGAGACGCAATGAAGTAGATACAAGTTACACTAGTTATACGAAAAAAATGTTTTATAGTTAAAGAAGACAAGTTTTTCTTTGAGTTTTATCATAAGATAACACAATTTTACATTGAGTAATACTAAATATTACAACAAACACATACTAATACTCCTTTAGTGACCATTGGTCAATTATAATACCGAACCTAATAGTACTATATCTTTGATTCGTGTGCTATAATTATAATTATTACTATTATTATTATGTGATTCGTTTAGCACCAGAAAATATTAATTGGTATAATTATTTATGTGATTTGTTTAGCACAAAAATTAATACCGTTTTCTATGGCTTATTAACATCAAAACTTTGTAATTGAATTGAAAATTATGATCATATGAATAAGTCAAAAATTTGGATTGATAAGTGATAACAACTCTATCTTTCCACGGATGATCACATTATTACAATTTACCATTATAACACGATCCTATATGATAACTTATCTTGGACACGCTACTAGCGAACTAGAGAACCGTACGGCTTTCTACAAAAGTTTTCGACAAAAAAACATGAGTCACAAATTCTGACAAGTAGAAGTAGGGGTGTTTATCACGGGTATTTTAGTTTTCTTGGTCGGCAACAAAGAAAATAGTCTAATTTTAGCGAGCGATAAAATTCTGATAAAATACCAAAAAAATTTGAAGTCGTTGGTAAATTCTCGGAAACAAAAACGTTTAAAAATAATATTAATTTCATTTTTCATGAAAAATTCCAACACAACCATTTTAAAATATATTATTTCAATTTCGTCAAAAAAAAGACAAAGCTCCGACAACGTTTTTTATATCAATTTAATTTTTTATTTACCGATTATTATTGTTATTGTTATGATTAACTTATTTATATTATTATTGTTTAACAACTATTTTATAAACATAAAAATAATAATATTAATATTAATAATAATAATACAAATAACAATAAATAATAATGATAATCAGCATATATAAATATATAATAAATAATAATAATAATTATTATATATAAACATTGAGTGTACGTGTATGTGTACACGTAATGTATGTGTATATGTGTTTGTGTGTGCATACACTACAACGAAATCACCCTGTCCCGATGCCGCCTACACCGACGACACGCGTGGACCGTTGTTGACTTTTTCTTTTTCTGAAGTGGACCATTAGTCAGCAATAGTTATGGGTCGTTGCTCTTGCGTGTTTTCTATTTCGTTATTTTCTATACATGTTTTTCCAATGTTTTCAGAACCGGACCGGACAGAGAATCGGTCGCCCTATACCGACGACATGTCGTCGGTATAGGTCGAAACCAAAATTTTGAATAGTCAACCCTATCCTGACGACATGTCGTCGGTATATGGATGTATATGTGTTACGTGTATGTATTTGTGTATGTGTATATATATTTGCATGTATGTGTGTATGCGTATATGTATTTGTATGTGTATGTTTGTCGGAAACTTGTCGGAAATGATTTTTGTTTGAAGTTTATTGGAGAATGATAAGAAACGTTTTCGGACTAACTTTTTTCCTAACAAACTTTCTTTTTTCGGAAATAAGTCGGAAACAGCCTTTCCAATCAAAATTGTCGTCGGTAAGAGATAAGTTTGGAGTAGTGATATTTCGTGTTTGGCTAACTTCGTTTACGGCTAAATACAGTTGTATACACAACACAATAGGATTGCTTGTTGGTGTTGTCAAAACACCGGTCTTATGGCGCTAGCTTTTACGGTAAGAACACATTCAATGAACCATAGTGATCCACTGCTGACTCAATCATAGAACCACAACTTGTAATCACGTGACCCTGAAATTCTTGAACCTTAATAATATTGAGTGCATTTCCAGCCAGTTACTTTGTCACCTTTTTTTGTTTGTTTCTCAAGTGGATTCCAATTGTGTACCTCAGTGTATTACTTTCACTGCCAACTTCCTTACGTAATCTTTCTTTTCACCAAACTAGCTATTTTCCATGAAATCATCTATATATAGCCATCATTCCACATCCCACATCACCAATCACTTATCTCTCTCTCTCTCTCTCTCTCTCTATATATATATATATATATATATAGATATATCTTCCCTTGGGTGAGTTTGAGAATCATATCATCAAGAAGAGCAACAATCTATTATGGATTGCTTAAGCATGATTAAAATGGTTAGTTTTTTGTTCATTCATACACAAAGTTTCTTCTACTTTTTCCACATAATTGCTGGTGGAGTTAATCCTAATTCGGTAAAACGGGTCAGACATGATTGAAGAAAAGATTCTGTTTGTTTAAGAGTTTGTTAGAATATGAGTTTAATCATTATCTATTTTGTATGTTTATCAGTTTGGTAGAGTTCATATTAATAGGTTTATAAAGTTTGATTTAATAGATTATTTAACTGAGTTTGAGTTGGGCTATGATTAGATTATGTCTGGTATAAATATAGGATTATGTATGCAATTTCATGTGTTGAGTTGATTTTATAATAATAACATATAAAAGTGTCGAAGCCGGTCGTTGGCATCAAATTCTTTTTCTTGTGGTTGTGTTTATCAAATCTGGGCCAACAATAATCACACCAATCATCTTCTAGGGTTTCCTATATATTGTAACTTCAGATATATATCCATGTTAATTGTTACTATATGAGAAGTACGTTAATCACTCTCTTTGTTTCTTTTTGTTACTTGCACCTTAATGATTTTCATGATTGCCTCCAGAGAAAAATCGACGAGAAAACGGTTAAAAAGAACGAGGAATGCACTCTAGACGGATCAGTGGATCGGAAAGGCCAACCGGCAGTTCGTGAAAGATCTGGGTCATGGTTTGCTGCCATCCTCATTCTTGGTATAGTGCTTTCTTTTGCCTATGAAAAAACTTTAACAAGATATTATAACCAAAACTTATTACTCAATAAAAGTATATAAACCTAACATATCTTTGTCTTGTAAATGATAACAGTGAACCAAGGGCTAGCCACACTAGCATTTTTTGGAGTAGGGGTGAACTTGGTTCTATTCCTGACTAGAGTGATGGGCCAAGACAATGCCGAAGCCGCAAACAGCGTTAGTAAATGGACCGGCACAGTCTACATATTCTCGCTCCTAGGGGCCTTCCTTAGTGACTCGTACTGGGGGCGTTACAAAACTTGTGCCATCTTCCAAGCCGTTTTTGTTGTGGTATGTTCAAAAGATACAATACTTTGATCGCTTTATTGTTCACAATAATACATGATTGGCTTTCTAACCCCGCACTCATTAAATAACTAAACAACTGTTTTATCAGTTCACCGGTACCAATACCGTATGATGTGTGTTTTTCACTCATACTCGCCGTATGATAGATACAGTAATGGTCGCATCACATTTTTATAAAACTGAACTCCGTAGCTTAACTAATATCATATATTTATCTTGATATTGGGCAGGGTTTGATATCATTATCACTTTCAACATACATTTTGTTGGAGAAACCTGAGGGATGCGGAGGCGAAAAGTCTCGATGTGGGACACATTCGAGCTTTGCCACGGCTATGTTCTACGTTTCAATTTACCTTATAGCCCTTGGAAATGGAGGGTACCAACCCAACATAGCCACATTTGGTGCAGATCAGTTTGATGAGGATCACCCCATTGAAGGACTTGGAAAAGTGTCATTCTTTAGCTACTTCTATTTAGCACTAAATCTTGGATCACTCTTTTCAAACACTATAATAGGATATTTTGAAGATAAAGGGATGTGGGCATTAGGGTTTTGGGCATCAGCGGCCTCGGCGCTTGTGGCGTTGATCTTGTTCCTCGTGGGCACACCAAGATATCGGCATTTTGTACCCGCTGGGAATCCCTTGTCAAGATTTTGCCAAGTTATTGTGGCTTCTATCAAGAAATGGAAGGTTGTGATCCCTTCTAATGGAGATGAGTTACATGAAGTTGATGGCAAAGAAAATCCCAATAATGGAAGCAGAAATATTCTTCACACCAAAGGATTTAGGTAAGATTTTACCTATTAAATTGCATATCTATTTACTTTAAATTTCATATTTTTAATAATTTTTGTTAAACCAGATTCTTGGATAGAGCCGCGGTTATCACCTCGAAGGAAAACTCGATTGCGAATGTACACATAAACAACCCATGGCGCCTATGCACGGTAACACAAGTTGAAGAAGTGAAATGCATCTTAAGACTCCTTCCAATTTGGCTATGCACAATCCTCTATTCAGTTGTATTCACCCAAATGGCCTCTTTATTTGTTGAACAAGGAGCTGCAATGAAAACCAACATCTCAACATTTCACATTCCTCCAGCAAGCATGTCCACCTTTGACATCCTTAGTGTTGCAGCCTTCATTTTCATTTATAGGCGGGTACTTGATCCTTTAGTAGCGAGGGTTAAGAAATCCGATTGCCCCAAAGGGTTAACCGAGCTTCAAAGGATGGGGGTAGGCCTTGTGTTAGCTATACTAGCAATGGTGGTAGCAGGCACTGTTGAACACTTCAGATTGAAATATAAAGAGACAGATTGCACCAATTGTGAAGGATCAAGCACTTTGAGCATATTCTGGCAAGTCCCACAATACGTCCTTATTGGAGCTTCAGAGGTTTTCATGTATGTAGGGCAGTTAGAGTTCTTTAATGGGCAAGCACCAGATGGGCTAAAAAGCTTTGGAAGTGCGCTATGCATGACGTCGATTTCTCTAGGGAACTATGTGAGTAGTCTGCTTGTGACAATTGTGATGAAGATTTCTAGTAATGAAAGAATGCCTGGATGGATTCCTGGAAATCTAAACAAGGGTCACTTGGACAATTTTTACTTTTTGTTAGCCATTTTAACAAGTGCGGATTTTGTGGTGTACTTGTTAGTGGCAAAATGGTACAAATACATCAAGTTTGAAGGAAGAAGTGAGAAACTAGAGGGATGTCAACATGTTTAATACGTTAATTTTTAATGTGTTATTCTTTTGTAACAAAGTTGTAATAGTAATAATGACTTTTCAGTCAATTAAAATATTAAAAAATAAATTCCTTATTTGTAATTTCAATCTCATTTAAAATGGTAGACTAGAAAGAGTGTAGCTGTAACATCCAAAAAATGATGAAAATAAATAATTAAAGGTTATGGAAGTTCCTTGGAAGATGGGGGACTAAAAGTGAAAGATTTCAAGGAGAAACACCCCTTATAAAAGCCCCCCCTCCCCTCGCGTTGCGAAGTTCTCGGAATGCAAAAGGAGTTATCGGGCCAAGTTCACGGTTTGAAAGAAAAAGTGAGAAACCAAGGTTCGATCCGATTTCAAGGCTGGTTTCTACTGAGGATCAACAAAGGAAGGAAACACAAGAGTCATACATGGATTTGAGGTACGAAACCAACCGTAAATATCATGTTTATGACTTGAAGCGGGTTATAGGGTAAAAATGGGGTTTAATCCATAAAGGTCACATTTTTTAGTATGTGAAACACACCACTTTTAAAAACAAAACTTTAACGCGCGGAAGTCTTAACCCAGGAATTTTTTTTTTTACCCTCTCGCGTACCGCGAGAGAATCCTTCCTGGACTCTCGCGACCCGCGAGGGACCCTTTTTCTCAGAATGTTTCCAGTTTTCAGCAGTTTTCACACTTAACCATTTTTCCAACCTTTTTCATTTTGCTTAACTTCAAAACTTTACCAACACTTAGATTTTTGACCAAAAACATCATGACAACATATGATTACATCAAAACATAACTTTTGTGCCAAATTACACCACTTTACAAGGATTTTACGAAAATCCTCAAAATACCAAAAATGCATACGAGAACCCTCCAAGCTTGGACGTTGACCTTGACCTATTTCGGAGCTTTCCCTGCATAACCACATAAACTTATAACCATTAGTAATGAGATAAACACAACCAACAAGTATTTACAACTTGTTTTCATCCTTTTCACCCATTTGACCCGTTTGCCTCTATTTGGTCAATTATAGTTCCATACATTAGCATTTCGTCAACATATTACCATTGTAATGTGTTAAACATAACAAACAAGTGATTACAACTTGTTTTCACACCTTTCACCCATTTGACCCGTTAACACCCATTTGGCCAATTAAGGATTTCATACACTTGTATATCACCTACAAGTTACTTTCATAATTTCATTATCACTTTTCCATTTCCATTATGGCACGTAGGCCATAACTTCATAACCCAAAGGATACGAGATCATAACTCCATAACTAATCTATCCATTATGGTACTTAGACCATAACTCCATATCCATTCTATCCATTATGGTTCATAGACCATAACTCCATACCAACATATCCATTATAGTGTAAATACTATAACTACATTCCTTCAATTATACATACCATTTTATACTCATTCATACCACATAACAAATTATGCAACTTTACACATTATACATACAACATTGCATAAAACTCATTTATCATCAAAACTAAGTAAGTGCAAAAGCACTTACCTTTCGGGTTAGAAGATCCCGCACCGCTTTCAAGCTTTGCAATTTGATTACCTAAACACATTCGCCTAGTTTAGTAATCTAACATATACCAAAATTTCATTACAATTGAGTTCACAACTCAATTTCCCAATTCCAACCCAAATTGACCCGTTTGGGTTATCCTCATAACCAAACACCCTCTTTCACCACAAACTCACCTACTTGAGTTTCATTAACTTAATCTTAACACTAATTCTTCTTTCAAAAATTATTATTAAGTTAATTTGGTGTTTGTTCTAGTGTCTAACATCTTAAAAACACTTAATCTTCATTAATTCACCATTCTAGCATTATGACCCAAACACCCCCAATTTTCACCATATGAACCCTAACTTCTCATAATCAAAATCAAAGGGTTCTAGGATGTTAATCATCATTCTTTAACTTTAGTTTAGCTTGATTATCAATAATCTAACACCATTTCATCACATGCATACATAATTTCGGATTTCACCCAAAATCTACCAAGAACACATACATGGTGAAATCAAGAGGAAGAGAATCACTTACTTGATGTTAGGAAGGTGTTGTGTGAGCCAAAACCTTCACTAATCAAGCTTCAATTGCACGAAAATGGCTTCAACACACTTTTCTCTTTTCTTCCTCTTCTCTTGAACGACCCAACTCCAAAAATGAAGTCAATTTTGACTTCTAAAGGTCAAATATGGCAGATTTGCCATGTTTCACCTTTAGCCCCTCTACTTTCAATCTTTTCCATTTCCTTCCATAACTAGTTAAAACTAGTATATCCCCGTTACTAACTTGAAACCCGCTTGTTTCAACTTATTTCTAAAATATTATTTTCACCATAATATTTATTAGAATTATTTATTTATTTATTTATAACGAGACCCGGATTTTGGTTCGTTACAAATCTCCTCCCCTTATTTGGGTTTCGTCCCCGAAACCCGACTTCACATAAAAAGGTTCGGATAGCATTTGAGCATCTCTTCCACGGTTTCCCAAGTTATTTCCGCCCCCTTTCTATGCTTCCATCTAACCAATACTTGGCTAATCTCTTTATTACGTAACTTCTTCACCTTCCTATCCAAGATTGCCACCGGTTCTTCAACATAATTCAACTTTTCATCCAATTCGATATCGTCCAAAGGGACAAAAGTAGATTCATCCGCCAAACACTTCCGCAAATGAGACACATGGAACGTGTTATGAAGTCTACTTAGTCCCTCCGGTAACTCCAATCGATAAGCTACCGTACCCACCTTTGCTATCACCTTAAACGGCCCGATGAAACGAGGACTTAACTTCCCCCGTTTCCTAAACCGTATCACCCCTTTCCAAGGAGAGACTTTCAAAAGCACAAAGTCCCCCACTTGAAACTCAATCGCCCGCTTCCTATTATCCGCATAAGACTTTTGGCGATCTTGAGCCGCCTTCAAGCGTGCTCTTATTTGGTCAATACTATCATTAGTTTCCTTGACCACTTCGACACTACCAAGCTCCCGTTGACCAATCTCACCCCAACACACGGGTGTTCGACACTTTCTCCCATACAATGCCTCAAAAGGCGGCATACCAATACTAGAATGGTAACTATTGTTGTAAGAGAATTCCGTCAACGGTAAATGGTCGTCCCAACTACCACCAAAATCTAAGGCACACGCTCGCAACATATCCTCGAGCGTTTGAATTGTTCGCTCGCTTTGACCATCCGTTTGTGGATGATAAGCGGTGCTAAGATTCAATCTAGTCCCCATATCCTCATGGAATTTCTTCCAAAAACGAGAAGTAAATCTCGTATCACGATCCGATATAATTGACACCGGCACACCATGACGTGACACAATTTCCTTCACATACATTTCCGCCAATCTATCCGAAGAATACGTTTCCTTTATAGGAAGGAAATGTGCACTCTTCGTCAACCGATCCACTACTACCCATATCGCATCATAACCCTTTCGAGTCTTTGGTAGTTTAGTGATCAAATCCATGGTTATATTTTCCCATTTCCAAGCGGTTGAAGCTTTCCATACGGCTTTTGATGCTCCGTCTTAACCCTTAAACATGTGAGACACCTCTCCACATACTTAACAATATCACGCCTCATACCCGGCCACCAAAAATGACACCTCAAATCATAAAACATCTTTGTGGCCCCCGGATGGATAGAATATTTGGATTTATGCGCCTCGTCAAGAATAGTTGTCAAGACACTTGACAACCTAGGTATCCAAATTCTATCAAAGCATGTCTTTAAACCCATGCTATTTTCACCAAGCTTATCAACATAAGAAATCATCCGTTCTTTCTTCAAGTCGCCACCAAGTGCTAACACTTGGGCCTCCCAGATTTCATCAATAAGAGATGATGAAATTGTCATCTTAAATGACTGTACCTTGATAGGTGAATGACTTGACTTTCTACTAAGCGCATCCGCCACAACATTTGCTTTACCCGGATGATAAAGTATCTCACAATCATAATCCTTAACCAATTCAAGCCACCGTCTTTGCCTCATATTGAGGTCCTTTTGGTCAAAGAAATATTTGAGACTTTTGTGATCCGTGTAGATCGTACACTTAGCACCATACAAATAATGCCTCCAAATCTTGAGCGCGAAAACCACGGCTGCAAGCTCTAAATCATGGGTTGGGTAATTCACTTCGTGAGTCTTTAATTGCCTAGATGCATAGGCAATCACTTTCCCCCTTTGCATCAAAACACACCCCAACCCCGAATGCGAGGCATCCGAATAAACAACAAAATCCTTGGTCCCGTCCGGCAAGGATAAAACAGGCGCCTTAGTCAACTTTTCTTTCAAGAGTTGAAAGGCAGATTCTTGCTCAGGACTCCAAACAAACTTTGTCTCCTTACGAGTCAACTTCGTCATCGGCAAAGCAATCCGAGAGAAGTTTTCGATGAACCTCCGATAATAACCCGCTAACCCCAAGAAACTTCTAATCTTCGAAGGCGTCTTCGGTGATGACCATTCTTTAACAGCCATAATCTTGGATGGGTCAACGGTAATTCCTCTTTCATTAATCACATGACCCAAGAATTGGATCTCGCGCAACCAAAATGCGCACTTAGAGAATTTAGCATAAAGCTTCTCCTTTTGCAAGACTTCAAGAATCTCACGCAAATGACACGCGTGATCACCCTCGCTCCTTGAATAGATGAGAAGATCGTCAATAAACACAATGACCGAACGATCAAGGAACGGTCTACACACCCGGTATCAAATCAATCCCAAACTCTACTTCCCTCCCCGGAGGAACCCCCGGAAACTCATCAGGAAACACATCTTCAAACTGATTCACAACCGGAACATCGCGAATGTCCTTTACTTTCTCATTCACAACCGCAACACAAGCCATGAACGCCTTGCACCCACGCGCCATGAACTTGGTTGCCTTTACATAAGAGCACATTCTTACATTACCTTTCTTCTCACCTTCTATGTAAAAGGACTCACCCGACGGGGAATCGAGTCGTATCGCTTTAGGCCCACATAGAATATTCGCTTTGTTCCTTGCTAACCAATCCATCCCCACTATCACATCAAATTCCCCCATAGACATAGGAATTAAATCGATATGGAACGTTTCACCCCCCCCCCCCCCCCCCCGCCTTTAATTTGCAATTCCTATAAACATCAAACACTAGGAAGCTCTTATCATTTGCCGCCTCAATTTCTAAGGGTTCATCTAACTTGCTACTTATAAAAGAAGAATGCTTAACAAATTTCAAAGACACAAACGAACGACTAGCCCCGAGTCAAAAAGAACTAGTGCAGGTAAAGAGTTAATCTTGAATGTACCTGTCACCACCTCCGAGTCGTTCTTTGCTTCCTCCGCAGATATGTGGAAAGCTCTACCCTTAGGCCTAGGTATCTCAACTTTTCTCTCGCTTCCACCTTGCTTTAAATCCGGGCAATCCGCCCTAAGGTGTCCTGGCTTGTAACAATTATAGCATATACGAATCTGGCTTGGACACTGATTTGCCATATGCCCCGGCTTCCCACACTTGTAACAATTCGACGTTCCCTTCTTACAATCCCCATAGTACTCCTTCCCACAAACTTTGCATCCTCGAGAAGAGAACTTGGTAAAAGGCTTCTTACTAGGGCTCCCACCCTTTATCTTGCTCACCACTTGATCCATAATTTCCCTTTTCCTCTTCTCTCCTCTAGCTTCTTGCCTCCTCAACTCCACCTCTCTTTCCCGACACCTGTTTATTAAGTCTACAAGTGTGGTAAATGAGGATGGAGATATGCTATCCCTGAACTCCACCATCAACATAGCATAGAACCTGTCAATCCTGGCTTTCTCGGTCGACACCACATCTGGACAGAACTTGGCCCGATCGAAGAAAGTCCCAGCTAATTCATCAATAGTCTCTGTCGTCTGCCTCATGAGGAGAAACTCCTCGGTCATCCTGTCAATAGCGGCCTGTGGGCAATGGTACTTTAGGAATGCCGCTTTAAACTCCTCCCATGACATGGAGGTCACCCCTCTTTCACCCCTCTCCTTTCAGAGATTCAGCAGCCACTCCTTAGCCCGCCCAGTCAATAGTGGCACGCTAAACATCACTCTATCCTCGGGCTTACACCTTGTCGTCTCAAAATTTGACTCCATGTCTACCACCCACCTGTGGCTCAGAATCGGGTCCACTTGCCCGTTATATTCCTTGGGCTTGATCACCATGAAATCCTTCAGTGTACAACCCCGAGGTTCCTTATCTTTCTCTTTCATGATCTCCTCGAGAGAGAGTTTAATAGTCCCCATCATTTCTTCCATCAACAGATTTGTGGCTTGCTCAAAGGCCTTGGTCACTTCCTCTTTTATCAACTCTTGGATTCGTGGATCCAACGGTTCCCGATTGCTCGATTCTTCTGCCATCCCTTAATTGAGAATTAGAAACGAACACCTTAACACCCTTATACTATCAATACCTTAAATACTTATCACACTTACACCCCTATATGTATTAAGTATATGTATACTTATCTACTTATATACATACATACATATATAATCACCTTCACCTAATCCTTGTAAATGTTCATTGTCATATGGTTATTATAAAGGCCCTTGCACATCTCGTCATATTAATCATATTGGCCAGACATGATTAATAACGCGCTATGCCCAATTGCAATAATCATATTCATATAACAAATCACAAGACAAGTTTCGGCACACATAACACTTTGCCAATCATTCGTACATATACATAAACTCCATATGGAATTATCATTAATCATAACATTACTAACCTTTCATTTCCGAAAGCTCCGAGTCTTAGTCAAGTCCTTCTTGGATTCTCGTATCATCCCCCCCCATATCAAGAGCATCCGGTTTGAGTTTGGTGCCACCCACACCAAATCCCTCAAACCTGGCTCTGATACCAAGTTGAAACACACCACTTTTAAAAACAAAACTTTAACGCGCGGAAGTCTTAACCCAGGAATTTTTTTTTTTTACCCTCTCGCGTACCGTGAGAGAATCCTTCCTGGACTCTCGCGACCCGCGAGGGACCCTTTTTCTCAGAATGTTTCCAGTTTTCAGCAGTTTTCACACTTAACCATTTTTCCAACCTTTTTCATTTTGCTTAACTTCAAAACTTTACCAACACTTAGATTTTTGACCAAAAACATCATGACAACATATGATTACATCAAAACATAACTTTTGTGCCAAATTACACCACTTTACAAGGATTTTACGAAAATCCTCAAAATACCAAAAATGCATACGAGAACCCTCCAAGCTTGGACGTTGACCTTGACCTATTTCGGAGCTTTCCCTGCATAACCACATAAACTTATAACCATTAGTAATGAGATAAACACAACCAACAAGTATTTACAACTTGTTTTCATCCTTTTCACCCATTTGACCCGTTTGCCTCTATTTGGTCAATTATAGTTCCATACATTAGCATTTCGTCAACATATTACCATTGTAATGTGTTAAACATAACAAACAAGTGATTACAACTTGTTTTCACACCTTTCACCCATTTGACCCGTTAACACCCATTTGGCCAATTAAGGATTTCATACACTTGTATATCACCTACAAGTTACTTTCATAATTTCATTATCACTTTTCCATTTCCATTATGGCACGTAGGCCATAACTTCATAACCCAAAGGATACGAGATCATAACTCCATAACTAATCTATCCATTATGGTACTTAGACCATAACTCCATATCCATTCTATCCATTATGGTTCATAGACCATAACTCCATACCAACATATCCATTATAGTGTAAATACTATAACTACATTCCTTCAATTATACATACCATTTTATACTCATTCATACCACATAACAAATTATGCAACTTTACACATTATACATACAACATTGCATAAAACTCATTTATCATCAAAACTAAGTAAGTGCAAAAGCACTTACCTTTCGGGTTAGAAGATCCCGCACCGCTTTCAAGCTTTGCAATTTGATTACCTAAACACATTCGCCTAGTTTAGTAATCTAACATATACCAAAATTTCATTACAATTGAGTTCACAACTCAATTTCCCAATTCCAACCCAAATTGACCCGTTTGGGTTATCCTCATAACCAAACACCCTCTTTCACCACAAACTCACCTACTTGAGTTTCATTAACTTAATCTTAACACTAATTCTTCTTTCAAAAATTATTATTAAGTTAATTTGGTGTTTGTTCTAGTGTCTAACATCTTAAAAACACTTAATCTTCATTAATTCACCATTCAAGCATTATGACCCAAACACCCCCAATTTTCACCATATGAACCCTAACTTCTCATAATCAAAATCAAAGGGTTCTAGGATGTTAATCATCATTCTTTAACTTTAGTTTAGCTTGATTATCAATAATCTAACACCATTTCATCACATGCATACATAATTTCGGATTTCACCCAAAATCTACCAAGAACACATACATGGTGAAATCAAGAGGAAGAGAATCACTTACTTGATGTTAGGAAGGTGTTGTGTGAGCCAAAACCTTCACTAATCAAGCTTCAATTGCACGAAAATGGCTTCAACACACTTTTCTCTTTTCTTCCTCTTCTCTTGAATGACCCAACTCCAAAAATGAAGTCAATTTTGACTTCTAAAGGTCAAATATGGCAGATTTGCCATGTTTCACCTTTAGCCCCTCTACTTTCAATCTTTTCCATTTCCTTCCATAACTAGTTAAAACTAGTATATCCCCGTTACTAACTTGAAACCCGCTTGTTTCAACTTATTTCTAAAATATTATTTTCACCATAATATTTATTAGAATTATTTATTTATTTATTTATAACGAGACCCGGATTTTGGTTCGTTACAGTATGAAACATGATAAAGCTTATAGATTTGCTATCATGAATGATGAACAAACATTTTGAATGTAAAAAGTCTAGATCTTGACGTCAAAACATTTCAAATCCGGATCAAAGAAAAGTTAGGGTTTTCCATGGCAAGAACCAAGTTCTCGCCCAAAATTCTCGCAGGATCCTTGAGCTCAAACTTTGAAGTTCTCCCCATATGGAGTTCTCGATTGAAGTTCTCGCAAAGATAAGTTCTCACGAGAACTTTCTGCGAATACTTAGTTTGTGAAACTAATATCGTTTAGGATGTATTCGTATAGGTTGAGTGATCCGTAGAGACAACCGACCTTACCTAGGCTACATATCTCTTACGAGTCACGGGTGAGTTCTAGAAGCTCTCTTTTTAATATTTTAGAATGTTCGGGCTGGTGTACGTACATAACGAAATGAAGTCTATGAAAGAAAATTTATGAAGAGAAGTTTACGAAACGAAGTTTATGAAATGATGTTTTTAAAGGTGAAGTTATGGAAATATGTTTATGAAACGTTTTTCCAGTAAAGGTTATGAGGTGTTTTAAATGAGAAGTTATTTTAATAAAATGTACTAATGCTTTGACTGAAGTTTGAAGTAAAAGAAGTAATGTTTTCCGAAAGTCATGATACAAACGAATCTGTCATGGTTCCTTAGGGAATTGTAGTGATGTATGCAATGTATGGGCAATACCTTTATAGAGGCCTTTGTGGCATGCCAACTGTTGTACAACTAGGGTCACGACGGTCATCTGTGGGATTACAATGATCCTTAAAGTGTAACATCCCGGATTTTATCTAATAAACGGGATTAGAATATACGTGTACATAATTGTATATAGTGGATGGAAATGCCACGGGACCTTAACGAGACTTAATCGAAGGCGTAGAAGCAAGGGTTTCTTTTTATGTAAATAAATCTAGAGGGTTTGGCAAGCAATTAACGTGTTGTAATGGGATTTTAATAAAATTGCGAAATAGGTCAAGCCCGGGGAGTCGATGGCGTGTGAGGGGCCAAGCCCGGTCCAACGTTTACACCCTTTAGGGTGTTACGCAAATGGGAAACCCCCCATTTGTGTTTACGGCTGCCAAAAAGGAGAAGAGAGGGAGAGCGAGTCGTTTGTCGCATTCGGTAGTCGATCCAAGGTATAATCGCAAACTCTAATCATTGTTTACGTGTTTTGGGTCCCGGATAATCATAATAATTGTTTTTATGATTCTAGGGTTTCGAAAGAGGTAAGTGTAGGAAGGAATTGAGTTTTCTAAAAGTCACTCAGATCGAAGGTATAATCACAAAAGTTGAAATGTTGTTATCATGTTTTTCGATTTAGGTACGTTTACGGGATAAGGGGTGTTCGGCCGAACCCATTAAGGGTGGCCAGCAAGTGTTGCGAGGTCGGGTAACGGCCGACTAAGGCCGAATGGTGAACCATGAGGCGGAGAAGGACCAAGCACGGCTGTGACGGGGCTTGGGTAGCTCGGCGGTGGCTGTTACAGGTTGTGGTGGTTCTGGAAGGCCACGATGGCAGTCCCAGGAACCGGACATTGATGGTGCGGAACCAACCAAGGGTGGGGGATGCGTGGGGAAGGTACCACGGTAGGTAACAGTGACTGGAGGTGGAACCGGATCGCACGATGGTGGTGTTTGGCGAGTTCGGAGACCCAGAGTGAGTTCGGATCGCATTGGGACTTTGGGAACGGGGGTTCATGTAGTGCAAGGGGACCATGCATGATGTCGTACACGCGCATGCGACAATGCGTGGCGTAGGGTTAGTCATGTACGTGGAGGTTTAACGGCGGGTCGTGTATTGACTAGTGAATTGTGTGTATGCTAAGTACAAGGTCGAAAGGCGAGCACTAGAAGTTAGCGAGCTCTAGAGATTGAAGTGCGTTGAGCAAAGTTGAGTTTCTATCGCCCAATTTTAAATGTTTTAATGATTTGGGGATAAATACATGTGTAGCGAGTTTTAGTAAATGCATGCGTAGACGATGTCTTGTGAATTGCTATTTAATTTAAATAATAGTTATGTTTGTATTTGTGTATGAGAGTGTGTCACGTTGTAATATCCGTACTTTCCACATCATCGTTTATTTATATTTTGTACCCTTGTACTTTCATTTTTGAATCCATTGTAACCCGAGATTTATGATCAATGAATTTATTTGATTTATTCAATTACATGTTTACAACATACATTACATTTATACATATGCAAGACAACATCATACGTGCAATATTACAAAATTATATATTACAAACACGCGTTTGACTTTTTTTACATTTATATTCTCGTTTCACGTCCATACACGCTCGGTTTATTATTATTATTAGTAGTAGTAGTATTATTATCATTAGTACTATTATTATTATTATTTCATTTTTTTTCTTTTTAAAAATCACCTCCCTTTCAACCACCAACTCCCAACTAACTCATTTAATACCTCAAACCCTAATCCACACTTATAAATACCCACTCCCTTTCACTCCTCCACCCTTACACCCTCCAAATTCTCTCACAAATCTCTCCAAGTGCTCCATTTCTTTCAAGATTTTTTGGCAGAATTTTATAAGGTAAAAACCTTATTTTTCTTCAAGTTTCTTCCTTTTTTTTTCTTAACAATTCTTCCTTCACCCTCTTGGATAAACCTCTAGGATCTTATCATTTGTTTACCTTGGTAAACATCTAAGATAAGTCACCATTTGAGGTCCAAGTTGTGGTCTTTCAACTAACATTTCTCATTCTTCATGTTCTTGTTTGGATATTTTACATCTAGTTGTGGTAAAACCAAACCAAGCCTCCATCAAAATTCTATGATGGAAGCCTTGTGCTAAGGTATTTGAATGAAGTAGATGAACATAGGTTCATCTACCATAAGACATCCAATAGCCACAAGGTGTTCAAATCCTATACATAAATATTATAAATAAATCTAACAAGGTTTGTGGATTTCCCAACCTTTCTCTTGGCCACTTCAAGTGGTATATTACTAACTATACTAACTTTTGACCATCCGAATTCTTTTATGCATATATATTATTTATTATTTCTTCTCCACCGAACTTATGCCTACGTTACCTTTTAGGTTAACCGGCATTCCCGACTCTTCACCTTCCCGTTCATCCTTTCGTTACCACGCCAAACCGTGAGTTTCATACTTGCCCCTTTTACATTTTTGCACTTTGGGACTTGAAAACATGTACATATTCAAAACCCATACACTACAAGATTCACACTTTATTCAAACACAATTCATTAACATGCTCATGTGACAACAACTTGACTACATGCTTAAATACAACTTGTTGATACAATAGTTCATTAATTCTTGTAAAACCGCACTTAACAAGTGTAGCGCTATAGGATTGACACCCGTCGGCTTTTCGTTACCTTTATGGAGCCCCCGATCTTGTTATGTTATTTTTTTTCGACTAGTATTCTTTGGATGCTAGGTAAGCTATGCCAACAATAGGTTTGAACTATATCATTACAAATTGTATGAACATTAGTAAAGTATGTCTATGCATGTGAATTGTTGCTTTAAACATGATTATTATATGTATGAAACTTGTATGAACTCACCAACTTTATTGTTGATCAAATATTATTTTACATGTTTTCAGGAGATGTTTGATGCTACTATGGAAACGGAATCTAAGGACTTTGCCTTAGATATCAAATTTAAATATTTTTGTCTTTTGTTTATCAATGTATTTCCTTTAATTGAAACAATTGTATTTGAAATTCTTAGTTTAATGAAATCGGTTAAATTTATATTTCAACAATAGTGCCACGATGCCTTTGAACAATCCTACACGTCACGTTCGGTGATTCCGCTGCCGAATGGGTTGTGACAGATTGGTATCAGAGCCGTGGTTATAGGGAATTAGGAAAATTGCTTATTTGACCTAGCTTATAACTAAAGACCCGTTTTAGACCATTCCTTATGACTCTTAATACGCTTGTTCTACCACCTTTGCTTCTTACTTATTCTTTGGACTAAATACACCGTCATGGATTTCAAGACATCAAGACACTCATATTTCACCAAGGAAACGAACTCACCAAAAGAGGGTAATTCCTCATTCGGTGATAAGTTTCACTCCGCCTAAGACTTAGGAATTTACCATCAAGTTAGGTGTGAAAACCTCATCTTGACGGTAAAAGAATTCCACTAACAAACGCTCTTGGGAAACCTTACCGTTAAAGTTAGGAGTGATTTCCTATCTCAAACGGTTAAGGCACCAACCCTATACAAAACGGAACGACACCACCAAACTAGGAGTGAAATCCACAATTTGGTGATTAGTTCCACTCTTAAAATTTTCAATCTCGCCAAAGTCTCGGCTTTGCTATTGACTAGGGACACGTAGTAACCGGAAGGGTAAAATACCGTTAACCGAATTACCGGCGAGAGTATTTTATCTATTAGGCCAAAACGTGTTTCCCGAACTCAATAGAAGGTTTGACCACTTGGGTTAGTCGACGTTTTCGTTAGTTCAAGAGCCGAGCTAACGAGACACTCCAACTTTTTACAAACAAGCCTCTCTTTTATATATAAACTATTTTCACTACTATTATTATACTAACTCGGTTCGATCTCGTGGACGCTCGCTTTTCGCTACTCGCCTTACTAACTTCAAAACGCTAATACATTCGAGAACCAATTAAATTTATGCTCTTTCATCGTCACATGTTTGTTATATACACTATTTCCATACATGATTCACATGACCAAACGTGCTATTACATGAAATTACTTGATTACTTGTGCCATACGTGAAATTTACATACTCATATGACAACAATTTTTTATGCAAAACCATTGATCTAAGTCTCACAACCCCCTTTTGTAGATGTCTTCATCTCGCCACTCTGCTATCGCCAGGAACAACAAGAGGGACAAGCGTTTGGCCGCACTCGTGGCCAAGCAAATGGCCCAAGTCATCCCTGGCCTCATCCAGAACCTCACCCCCAACGGATCGGTCGAATCCAACACCGAAACTCCCAACTCCCACGCCCAACACAACCGAACCTTCCTTGCTTGTCGTCCCGAATCTTTCACGGGACTCGAAGGTGCAACCAAGCTCCTTAGCTGGTTTGCGAGCATGGAAAACACCTTCTCGGTAAGCGAGACCCCGGACCACCTCTGGACTCGCTACGCCGCTAGCCTCTTCAAAGAGCAAGATCTCGCTTGGTGGGATAGCGAGAAGGAGCTTGACGAGGAGATCGTCACCCTGTCTTGGAAGGAACTCAAAGCATTTATGCGCGAGGAGTACTGCCCTCCCCACGAGTTGCAAGCACTCGAGGAGGAGTTTTTCACCCTCAAACAGGACAGCGGTGACAATGCTGCCTACAACCTCCGCTTCCAACAACTCTCCGTCCTTGCGCCTCGCCAAGTTGACACCATAGAGCGATCCGTGGCCAAGTACATACAAGGCCTCCCGTCCGTCATCAAGGACACGGTCGCCGCCGCCAAACCCACCAACCTCGCCAAGGCCATGCGCCTTGCGGCCGCTTTCTCCCGAAACCGTGTTCAGGATGGTACTTTAACCATTCGGGGCACCAAGAAGCACGCCACCCAAGCCACCGTTGAGCCCACCGAACCCAAAGTCACCGAACCAAAACCCGCCAAAACCCCTACTCACCAAAACAACAAAAAGCGCAAGTCCCAAGCCCGGAACTATGCGGTTGTCACCCCCATTAACCAAGTGCCGATGAACCAAGACCCGACACCCCAAAAGAAACCGTATGGTGGATCTTACCCATTATGCAACACTTGCCAATACCACCACCCAAACAACCTCCCATGCCGAAAATGCACCTCGTGTGGCAAATTCGGACACCTTGCCAACCTATGCCGCAACCCACAACAACCCCAAAACACCCAAGCTCCCCCATCAAACCGAAACCCACCGGCCATCACAAATGGTCGGGCTTGCTACCGTTGTGGTGATCCAAACCACATGAGCCCACAATGCCCACAAAACCAAAACCAATACCACCACAACAACAACCCCACCAACAAAAACAACCGCAACCAACCACCCAACCAAAACCAACCCACAAACCCAAGAGGCCGTGCTTACAACATCAATGCGGCGCAGGCACAAACTGATAACGACGTGGTGAACGGTATGTTTCCTATCAATGGTCGGTATGCTTCTGTTTTATTTGATACCAGTGCGGATAAAAGTTTCGTATCGCTAGAATTTGAACTTATGTTAGCTAAGACCCGATCTAAGTTAGAGAACTCCTTCACTGTCGAAATAGCCGACGGAAAATCCACCTTTTGTGACACGATTATCCTCGATTGTACTCTCGACCTTAATGGTCATCCCTTCTCGATCGATCTCATACCCATGCAATTGGGGAGTTTTGATGTCATAGTAGGCATGGATTGGCTTGCCAAGAACCATGCCGAAGTCGTTTGCTTTGAGAAATTCATCCGTATTCCCCTTCCATCCGGTGAAGTTTTGCAAATCCATGGCGAAAGACCATCCGGTGGACTCAAACTCATGTCCTGCACCAAAGCCCAAAAATATTTACTAAAGAACTACGTGGCCTTTTTGGCCCAAGTAGTGAAAAAGAAAGAAAAGGGCAAAGGTGTAAAAGACATTCCCATCATTTGCGATTTCCCCGAAGTCTTTCCCGAGGACCTACCCGGTCTTCCTCCATCCCGTGAGGTCGAATTCCGAATTGATCTCATGCCCGGTACGACTCCGATTGCCAAAGCTCCTTACCGTCTTGCACCCTCCGAGATGCAAGAACTTACCGGTCAACATCAAGAGTTAGCCGACAAGGGTTTCATTCGTCCGAGTTCATCCCCGTGGGGCGCTCCCGTTTTATTCGTTAAAAAGAAAGACAGATCGTTCCGCATGTGCATCGATTATCGTGAGCTTAACAAACTCATTATCAAGAATCGGTATCCTTTGCCTCGCATCGACGGTCTTTTCGACCAACTCCAAGGTGCGTCTTGTTTTTCCAAGATCGATCTCCGTTCGGGATATCATCAACTTCGTGTTCATGAGGACGACATTCCCAAAACCGCATTTCGAACCCGATACGGACACTACGAATTTATGGTGATGCCTTTCGGGCTAACCAATGCACCCGCGGTTTTCATGGATCTCATGAACCGAGTGTGCAAACCGTATTTGGACAAATGCGTAATCGTCTTCATTGATGACATTCTTATCTATTCCAAATCACGATCCGCCCACGAGGAACACCTTCGCTTAATATTGGAGTTACTAAGAAAAGAACAACTTTACGCCAAATTCTCCAAGTGTGAATTTTGGCTTAAGGAAGTCCAATTTTTGGGACACATTATTAGTGATAAGGGTATCCATGTGGATCCAGCCAAAATCGAAGCAGTCAAGAACTGGATTGCTCCGAAATCTGCTACCGAAGTCCGCTCATTCCTTGGTCTTGCGGGCTATTACCGTCGTTTCATCGCCAACTTTTCCAAGATCTCCGTTCCCCTCACCGCATTAACTCAAAAAGGGAAACCCTACGAGTGGGGCCCTAATGAAGAGGAAGCTTTCCAAACACTTAAGGATAAGCTTTGCAATGCTCCGATCCTTACTCTTCCCGACGAAAACGATGACTTCGTGGTGTATTGCGACGCCTCTAACATTGGTCTCGGTTGTGTTCTCATGCAACGAGGCAAGGTCATCGCTTACGCATCCCGTCAACTCAAGATCCATGAGAAGAATTACACGACTCATGATCTTGAACTCATCGCCGTCGTCTTTGCTCTCAAGCTTTGGAGACACTACCTTTACGGTACCAAATGCGTGGTCTTCACAGATTACAAGAGTCTCCAACATCTTCATAACCAAAAGGATCTAAACATGCGCCAACGCTGAGGGACTGAAACAATCAAAGATTACGAATGCGAAATTCGCTACCATCGCGGTAAAGCGAACGTCGTTGCCGATGCCCTCAGCCGAAAGCACCATGTGAAGTTCCTTTGTGCTCGTATGCAACCCGACATCCATGTCCGTATTTGTGAAGCCCAACATCTTTCGGTCTCCGAAGGCGACATGTACAACGAAATGTCTTGTGGGGCCGAACTCCAACTCGAGACCAAACCCAACGGTTTACTTTATTTCATGAATCGTGTTTGGGTTCCCAATCATTCTGATCTTCGTTCTTCCATCATGCATGAGGCTCACAAGTCTCGGTATTCGGTCCACCCTGGTACAGACAAAATGTACAGGGATCTGCGTTCTATCTACTGGTGGCCCGGTATGAAAAAGGATATCGCGCTCTATGTGTCGAAGTGTAATACTTGCGCTAGAGTGAAAGCCGAGCACCAACGTCCATACGGTTTGCTCGTGCAACCGGAGATTCCAGTTTGGAAATGGGAGAGCATTGCTATGGATTTCATTACCAAACTCCCATTGACATCCTCTCGTCATGATTCCGTTTGGGTTATCATCGATCGTCTCACCAAATCTGCTCACTTCATTCCCATCCGCGAGAGCTACCTCGTTTCAAGGCTAGCTCAAATCTACATCGCGGAAATCGTTAGTCGTCATGGTGTTCCTTTGGACATCATATCCGATCGTGACAGTCGTTTCACCTCCCTTTTTTAGGAATCCTTCAATGAAGCCATGAGTACTCAACTCAATCTTAGTACGGCTTACCACCCTCAGACGGATGGTCAGACTGAACGTACTATCCAAACTCTCGAGGATATGCATCGATCGTGTGTCATTGATTTCGGTGGTAATTGGGACGTGCACTTGTCTTTGATCGAGTTCTCTTACAACAATAGTTACCATACCAGCATCGGCATGGCTCCATTTGAGGCACTTTATGGTCGAAAATGTCGGTCACCCGTTTGTTGGACCGAGATCGGTGAAACACAAATTACCGGACCCGAGTTAATCCAAGAGACCACAGACAAGATCCTCAAAATTCGCGACAACCTACGTACCGCTCGGAGTCGACAAAAGAGTTACGCCGACCGAAAGCGCAACGCGGTTACTTTCGAAGTTGGAGATTTCGTTTTCCTTAAGGTTTCACCTTGGAAAGGAGTCTTTCGCTTCGGGAAAGGAGTCTTTCGCTTCGGGAAGCGAGGAAAACTATCCCCACGTTATGTTGGTCCTTTCAAGATTTTCGAGAAAGTCGGTTCTGTTGCATACAAACTTGATCTCCCTACCGAGCTTAGCAACATCCACCCCACCTTCCACGTCTCTAACTTGAGAAAGTGCTTATCAAATGAAGATCTCCAAGTTCCACTTGAAGACGTTCAGATCGATCCAACAATGCACTTTGTCGAGAAACCTGTTGAGATAATGGATCGTGAAGTCAAACAACTCAAGCGTAGTCGTATTCCAATCATTAAGGTACGTTGGGAAGGAAAACGTGGTGCAGAATTCACTTGGGAACGTGAAGACCAAATGAAAGCCAAGTACCCGCATCTTTTTTCAGAGTCTTCCTCATGAAAGAAATTTCGGGACGAAATTTTCTAAAGTCGGGGAGACTGTAATATCCGTACTTTCCACATCATCGTTTATTTACATTTTGTACCCTTGTACTTTCATTTTTGAATCCATTGTAACCCGAGACTTATGATCAATGAATTTATTGGATTTATTCAATTACATGTTTACAACATACATTACATTTATACATATGCAAGACAACATCATACGTGCAATATTACAAAATTATATATTACAAACACACGTTTGACTTTTTTTACATTTATATTCTCGTTTCACGTCCATACACGCTCGGTTTATTATTATTATTATTATTAGTAGTAGTATTATCATTATTATCATTAGTACTATTATTATTATTATTTCATTTTTTTTTAAATCACCTCCCTTTCAACCACCAACTCCCAACTAACTCATTTAATAATCCAAACCCTAATCCACACTTATAAATACCCACTCCCTTTCACTCCTCCACCCTTACACCCTCCAAATTCTCTCACAAATCTCTCCAAGTGCTCCATTTCTTTCAAGATTTTTTGGCAGAATTTTATAAGATAAAAACCTTATTTTTCTTCAAGTTTCTTCCTTTTTTTTTCTTAACAATTCTTCCTTCACCCTCTTGGATAAACCTCTAGGATCTTATCATTTGTTTACCTTGGTAAACATCTAAGATAAGTCACCATTTGAGGTCCAAGTTGTGGTCTTTCAACTAACATTTCTCCTTCTTCATGTTCTTGTTTGGATATTTTACATCTAGTTGTGGTAAAACCAAACCAAGCCTCCATCAAAATTCTATGATGGAAGCCTTGTGCTAAGGTATTTGAATGAAGTAGATGAACATAGGTTCATCTACCATAAGACATCCAATAGCCACAAGGTGTTCAAATCCTATACATAAATATTATAAATAAATCTAACAAGGTTTGTGGATTTCCCAACCTTTCTCTTGGCCACTTCAAGTGGTATATTACTAACTATACTAACTTTTGACCATCCGAATTCCTAACTAAGTTAGGGGTTTGTGTTTCGGTCCGCCGTCGGCGATGCATGACCAACTTGATACTATTATGCATATATATTATTTATTATTTCTTCTCCATCGAACTTATGCCTACGTTACCTTTTAGGTTAACCGGCATTCCCGACTCTTCACCTTCCCATTCATCCTTTCGTTACCACGCCAAACCGTGAGTTTCATACTTGCCCCTTTTACATTTTTGCACTTTGGGACTTGAAAACATGTACATATTCAAAACCCATACACTACAAGATTCACACTTTATTCAAATACAATTCATTAACATGCTCATGTGACAACAACTTGACTACATGCTTAAATACAACTTGTTGATACAATAGTTCATTAATTCTTGCAAAACCGCACTTAACAAGTGTAGCGCTATAGGATTGACACCCGTCGGCTTTTCATTACCTTTATGGAGCCCCCGATCTTGTTATGTTATTTTTTTTCGACTAGTATTCTTTGGATGCTAGGTATGCTATGTCAACAATAGGTTTGAACTATATCATTACAAATTGTATGAACATTAGTAAAGTATGTCTATGCATGTGAATTGTTGCTTTAAACATGATTATTATATGTGTGAAACTTGTATGAACTCACCAACTTTATTGTTGATCAAATATTATTTTACATGTTTTCAGGAGATGTTTGAAGCTACCATGGAAACGGAATCTAGGGACTTTGCCTTAGTATCAAATTTAAATATTTTTGTCTTTTGTTTATCAATGTATTTCCTTTAATTGAAACAATTGTATTTGAAATTCTTAGTTTAATGAAATCGGTTAAATTTATATTTCAACAATAGTGCCACGATGCCTTTGAACAATCCTACACGTCACGTTCGGTGATTCCGCCGCCGATTGGGTTGTGACACACGTGCTTCACGGTCGTGGCGGGTGGTCAAGCGTAAGGTTGACATTGTGTTGACGATAGTCAACGGGTTATTATATATGGCGGTTGTCAGGCGGGAGACTGTGTTTGCTTGTGTCCTCGCATACAGTAACGGGAAACATTTGTGTGTCGTTGATTAAATTTACTTGATTTTGAGATAAACTATTTATGAGCTAAAACCTTTGAGATGTAAACCAATATTTATAACAGTTTCGGGATTTGGTATCCCAAATAAACTACTATAGAACCCACTTAGCATAGCTGACGTTTTAAGCATGTATTTCAGGTAAAGAGAATGTGTGAACTGAAAGGCGTTTGGTTACCGTGTGTGTTCGTGATGACATTAAAGTATGAGTTATTTCGTTGAGATATTTGAATATTAGTACTTGGTTGAATTATGATCGAGTTGAGTCATTGACCATTATTTAACTATTTGATTTCCGCTGCAATGAATTGAGTTTAGTTTGATGTATATCACTACTTATCTTGCGTTTATGCCAACTAGTAGGGTTCCCTGGTTTGGGGCCTTACAAGTTGGTATCAGAGCGGTGGTTTAAATAATCTGGGCATCCTCGATACCTGGACTTAGACTGAGAATGGGACCAATGAGTGGGAATGTGATGTAGGGTCAAATATCCAGTGTTTAATAGTCGCTTTGTATAGTTTTATGAGTTTTACATTGTACTTTGAGTCGGTTTTATGTGGTATTGGTAGTTGTGTCTACAACAGGTTTAAAGTACTAAATGAGCGGATAACGAGGCATAATCGAGAAGGCACGAAAGTACAAGGGGTCAAAAGGTCAAAAACAAGAAATTCATGGAAAATCAAGTCTTCGCGGTACGCGAAGACCAGGGAGCAATCTTTCGCGACACGCGAGGAAACCAGAAAAGGCGCCCGACTAATTTGTCCTTCATGGTATGCGTAGGACTAGCCATGAAATCTAGCTGTACGCGAGGGCCTTGCGAATCAGGAAAAAGCCCAATTTTTCAATTAAAAGCAAATCCAACCCTAATTCGCAAACATCTTTGAATGAGATGATTCCATAGCAGGTTAGGGCAATTTTAGGAAGGAGAATGCAGATGTGATCATCAATTGAAGCTATGCTCGTGTGTCTGACAAACATGCGCGGCTAAGCTGCGTGTGGCTTCCTCCGGGCGGATGGTTCGTCTAGGTTCTGTGTTTATTCAATTGTTTATGTGTTTGGATCTTGTTAGTTTTTACAATAACTTGAAAGATTAATGTATTAGTTAATTTGAACAGTTTATGTGAAGGCTTTGAGTTTTCTTCTTTACAATTTTGTTTGGTTGATGATAAAACCTAGTAGCAGGGTTAGGGTGACAAAAAGGGGTAAACTTGGCATTTGTAAACTGGGAGATTGGATTATACTGGTTTGTGACGAAACTGGTTGTATAGGTTGCTGACAACAGTTTGTCTTCAATTATTGTTTTAACTGATTTCCCAACACTATGTCTATGTAGTATCCAATTGAACAACTGAGTTTTACATAAACCTAGAACTTGAAGTTTGGAGAAAGTTGCCTCTTTACTTAATTTGAATTTTAATTTAAGAATTTACTAAACTAAACAATTAAATCTTTCCACTGATTCCCTGTGGGTTCGACAACCCTACTTCCATGTCTATAGTTTAAGGTAGCTAAGGAGTAGTTTTCATTATAGTTTTATTATAGTTTTTTATTGACCTTGACACCGCGATCAGAATGTCATCACGTGTAACCAAAAGCCAGAAGCGCCAGGTATGAGTCTATGTGTGTGTCGTGTTAGACTAACACCTATTTATCAAACCGCTTTTATATTATATTTTCTAACGCCTAATCGTCTGTTTTTTGTTCTTATTTCTTGTAGAGATGAGAAATGTATCGAACGAGTGAAAAAGGAGTTGAAAAAACACAAGTTTAATTATGGTGGCATTGGCTATTTATTTATGTTTGAACTTTGTATTTTGCATTTATGTTTAAGACTATTTCCGATTATGTACTTTTTGTTATGGTTATGAACCCCCTTGTATTTTGCATTTATGTTTAAGACTATTTCATGTTTATCACTTTAACTTAAAAGTATGTGTATGTGTTGTTTAAATTTGTGGGAACACAAACAGGAAACCAAAATTAGGCAAAATTGTTATTTGGTTGAATTCGGATGAATTCGGATTTAACCGAAATCGAACAGAATTGAATTCGGTTAGATTCGGTTCGGTTATACAAAGTTTCAATTCGGTTCGATTCGGTTTTCGGTTAGACCCAAAAAAAATTCAAATCCAAACAAATCGAATCGAATAAACCGAACAAACCATTAACCGAACCGATGAACACCCCTAGTGTTAGTAGGCTAAGACAGGGGCAATATGCCATAGATGCCGTATAGGGATGGTTTAAAAGTTGAAAAGCAAGTCGAAAAGGTAATGGCAATTGGCCACCGTCATTAATTAATTGCACTGCTCGTAATGTTTTAAATTGTACCTTAATATTGCTTTGTTTCTTATTATTTCAGTAAGTTAATGGCACCGAAAGGACAATTTGTTGTTACTGTTAATACTAGGGGCGTCGTAGGAACGCTCAAAGTGATGATGCTAACCAAGAGGAGGTGTCGGTTCACACCGAACCATCAATGCATGTTGAACCTTCAATGCACTCTGAGCACAATGAAGGGTTCCAGTTCGAACCAAAGGTTCGTGATCCGGTGAAGAAGGAAATGGCAGAGATGATCCATTAGTTTCTTCCTGACATCGTGAAGGCGACATTTGAGGAATTAGAGAAGAGGGTATTAGAAGAGGTGGTAAAGAAAAAGAGATCGTCTGGGAGTGGCGGCATCTGTGACTACGAGCACTTTAGGAAGTGTGATCCGCCAAAATTTGATGGTCTAAAGGATGCAGTGGCCACAAACCACTGGCTTACTGAAATGGAGTCCTCCATCTCAATCAGTGAGTGCAGGCCAGAACAGATTGTGAAGTTTGTTTCACACCCTTTCTCTGATGAGGCTCTACAATGGTGGACCTCAGTCAGCGAAAGAAAGACCACTCAAGAGCTAGATGTTATGACCTGGGAGGATCTGAAAGGGTTAAAAAGGAAGAATTTCTATGCTCTGGGGAGCTGGAGAGGGTAGAGAGGGAGTATCTGACTCTCATAGCGGATAAATTGACACACCGTGAGTACATTTCAAAGTTTATCGAGATGGCATGTCTGGTGCCACACTTGGCATGTAACGTTGAACGGTGGATGAAGCTGTATATAGTTGGTTGACTAGATCGAGTTAGGCACTTAGTCAAGGCTCAGCAACCGCCGAGCTTCGATAATGCGGTCAATTTGAGTTGGACATTGTATGATGATGTCATGGGTATTGAGGCGAAAGAGAAGAAGCCGGAAGAGAAGAAATGGACTATGCCGAGTAAGATATTTGGTAAGGACCTGAAGGTCCTATTTTGTAAGAAGGGAAGGACCGAGGGTGCAGATCCATGTCACAACTGTGGAAGCATGCACCTGGGCGAGTACAAGGCTGATTTTGTGATGTGCTACATATGTGGCAAGTCGGGCCATTTTTTAGAGATTAGTCGCATGATCCAAAATGTTACAAGTGTGGAGGCATGGGTCATTAGGCTAGGTACTGCAAGGCAGGTCAGAGTGTGGGACCAAGCAAGGGAGCGGTCCTATTGAAGAAAGAGGAAGAGAAGCCTAAGGCGAAGGCAAGAGCCTTCACCATGACTGCAGCTGAAGCAAAGACTGTCGGTATGTGGTCTTAGGTACTTTTCTTATTAATAATGTACCCGCTTCTGTTTTATTTGAATCGGGGGGCAAGTATGAGTTTTGTGGCACCATCTTTCTGTAAGAACTTGTGTAGAACAACTAGGATGATTGAAAAGTCGTCAGCGTCGAGACTGCAGTGGGATCACTCACCAAGGTAGTGGAAGCGTTAGATGATTGTTATATCGATCTAGAGGGTCATTGTCACACCCCAACCGACGGCGAAATCATCGGGGCGGGACATGTAGACTGTTCATGAGCACAAGGTTGACTAGATTGAAATATATTAATCATTCAAATTCATTTCAAGTATTCAAGACAAAACCAAATCAAACCAAGTATATAAAATGAAATACACAATCCTTTATTAAAAATTATCTAGGTCCAAAACTTATGTGTAGCAAGTCTTGATCAAAATCACACATTAGTACCTGAAACATGAATAAAATAAGGTCAACTAAAAATTTGGTAAGCATACACAGGTTTGTATATAGATAGCATATAAATTATGAATAAACAAATCCTTACATAACATGATAAAATAAGGCATTTATGGAGAGCAGCTATTGTGTAACCAAGTACAATCAAACCTTTGTAACTAGCATGCAAAATTGTGTTGTCGGTAACAATCACCCCAATCTGGGTGGGTTTGTCAGACTCAATAGATCTATCATTGTTTACCGTCGGCTTGAATAGTTAATGATTGCACATAAATTACACACAAAAGTTAGCACAACTAGCACTCAGGCATAAAGCTCAAATTGCACACATGAATGTAAAGAGGATTGTATTTGTGTAGTTTGTGTAAATGTAAGCAATAGTTTGTATAATGTTCATGTTCCACCCCAAAAAGTGTAAAAGAGTAAAAGGGGCTATGTAATACTCACTTGATTTGAAGGCGTAGCTAACAAGAGAGACTAGATAGTAATACGAGGTCCTTGTAATGCACAACGTTAACCTAGAGTGTAATATGTATCAAATCAATAGTATACACAATAGTCTATGTCTAAGTCTAAGGTTAAATTGGATGTGTGTATAAGGAATTGGAAGTTGTAGGTGTTAGTGGTTTGTACTTGAATGGTGTTGTATAAAATTAAGGTTTGAGTTTGGAATAACTAAATAATAAAACAAAATTATTATTTATTTACTTAGTTATAAAAATAATGTAGGTATTAGGGGTAATTAAGTATAACCTAAATAAATGATTTTTGTTTAAGTGTAAATTAAATAAATAATTGTTACCTTATTTATTTATTTATAAAATATGTAACTTAGTCATTTAGTTATAAAAATGTATTAGATGTTTTATATTAAATATAAATTTCTTTACTTTATTTTCATAAAGATGTTTAAATAATTTGTGTAAATAATATTTAAGTGTAGGGTTTAACAATAATTATAAGTTTAATTTTGTAAGTTTTAAATAAACAATTTCTATTTATTTTAGAATAGAAATTTGATCTTTTTAAATAAAATTAATATAAATCCTTATAAAATCAATTATTTTTATGTAAAAATCCATTTGGAATGCTTATTGATTTTAAAATACAAAAACAATCATTCTGCCAAGATTTTTCTCATACACACGACCGTGCCTGGGACAAGGCACGATCGTGCTAGAACCACGGGCGCGACCGTGCTAGTCAGGGACGCGACCGTGTTGACCAATATAGAGGATATAGTTAAGCTGTTCACTAGGCACAACCGTGTCTGGGCCAGGCACGACCGTGTCTAGGGTTCGGAGGCACGACCAAGTCTAGCCAAGGGGCATGACCGGGTCTGAGTGTGTGAGGCACGACCGCGCTTGGGATTAGCACGACCGTGTCTCATGAAGCACGACCGCGCGAGAAGACTAGCGCGACCGTGTCTGTTCCAAAACAGAAACGAATTGGCTGATTTTTATAATGTTAACGTTGGATTTCATAGGGCTTTCATCTGTAGGGTTATTACGAGTCTATTGGAATATATTAATTGTATTTAAAATGTGTTCAAAGCAGGGTTCGATTAAATCCATTTTGAACGACAAATAGATTCTGGTTCGTAGTGATTCCCATATTGTAAGCCCAAATTAGATTAGGGCTTTTGGTCTATAGACTAAAAGGAAAGTGTGGAAGATTTCAATTACCTGAAAAGATGATTAATCGATAGTGCGTGGTAGAAACGAGTTCCGGCGACGACGGTTTGATCTCCGGTGCCCTTTTGCTGCAATTCCGAGGACTCAGTGTTTTCGAGAGTTTCAGAGAGGATTGATAGTGCGTTTGCTTGGTAGAATTGCAAATCAAAATGGTGAATTCGATGGTCTCGTGAGAGGATTAGGAGGTTATGAGGTAAATCGACGAAATTGAGTTTATTTGTTGTAATTGTGATGATTAAAAGATTTAATTGGGTTCGTTAATGGTGAAAACGTGTAAAACGGTTACGAAACCAAACGATTCTGTGATTAAAGGCTGCATTTACGTTTCAACTGACGAGAGGCGCGACTGTGCCAAGGCACCGGGCGCGACCGTTCCAAAGCAAGGCGCGCGACCATGCCATAGCACTTAGCGCGACCGTGCCAGAACGAGGCGCGACCGTGCCTATTTGGGTTTCTTGTTAATTTATAAAATCAGTCCTTGCAAGTTTCAGTATTGACAGATTTGTATAAATATGGACTTATATATAGTTTAATAGGATATACTCTTGTAAAATTTGTGGATTTGCGTTGGAACATAATATTTAATTTTTGGTACAAATAGAGTAAGTCAATGTACTAGAATTTGGTTTGAAATGTATCACATTGAATTGGAATATAGATAATGAAAATCAGAAATGTTACAGTATCCCCATGTTGAGGGAATTTTGTCCCGAAATTTTAGCTAGTGGAGGCGACGGTATCAGTGTAGAGATGGGGGTACTTGAGCTTTATTTGGTCCTCTCATTCCCAAGTAAACTCAGGACCACGTTTACATTCCCAACGAACTTTGACAATCAGAATACGGCTTCGTTTGAGCTGTTTGACTTCGCGATCCATGATTTCCACTGGTCTCTCAACGAAGTGCATCGTTTCGTCAATGTGCACGTCGTCAAGAGGTATGTGGAGATTCTCATCAGCAAGGCATTTCTTCAGATTAGACACGTGAAAAGTAGGATGCACATTGCCAAGTGATGGAGGTAAGTCGAGTTTGTAAGCCACTTTCCCAATCCTTTCAAGGATCTTAAATGGACCCACATAGCGAGGTGCTAATTTGCCTTTCTTTCCAAAATGGATCACACCCTTCCATGGAGACACCTTTAGAAGAACAAGGTCACCGACTTGGAATTCCAAGGGTTTTTGTCGTTTGTCGGCATAACTCTTTTGCCGACTTCTCGCTACACGAATGTTGTCACGGATTTGGATAATCTTGTTGGATGTTTCTTGAATTAGTTCGGGACCGGTGATTTGTGCTTCACCAATCTCGTTCCAACAGATAGGAGAACAACACTTGCGACCATAGAGGGCTTCAAATGGAGCCATGTTGATACTCGTGTGGTAGCTATTATTGTAGGAGAACTCGATTAGGGATAGATGTGAATCCCAATTGCCACCAAAATCAATTACACAAGCTCTAAGCATATCCTCAAGAGTTTGGATTGTTCGCTCGGTCTGACCATCAGTTTGGGGATGGTAGGCCGTGCTCAAATCCAATCGTGTACCAAGAGCAGTTTGGAGAGATTACCAAAAATGAGAGGTAAACCGAGCATCCCTATCGGAGATTATGTTTAAGGGAACACCGTGACGACTCACAATTTCATCAATGTAAATTCGGGCTAGTTTCTCAACCCGATAGTCTTCACGGATAGGCAAGAAATGAGTAGATTTAGTGAGACGGTCAATGATCACCCAAATGCTATCATAACCACTTGAGGTGCGAGGAAGTTTGGTAACGAAATCCATAGCTAAGTTCTCCCATTTCCACACGGTAATTTCCGGTTGTTCAAGTAAACCGGAAGGACGTTGGTGCTCGGCCTTGACTTTGGAGCAAGTTAGACATTTAGCAACATAGAGAGCAATGCCCTTCTTCATACCGGGCCACCAATATTGTTGGCGAAGGTCTTGGTACATTTTGTCCGCACCAGGATGAATAGAATAACGAGTCTTGTGGGCCTCGTTCATGAGAAATGCACGAAGATCATCGCGATCGGGAACCCAAATATGGTTCAAGTAATAAAGTAAGCCATTGGGTTTTGATTCAAGCTGAAGTTCAACACCACACGACATTTCCTCGTACATGTTACCCTCGGTGATTGAGACGTGTTGAGCTTCTAAGATGCGGTTTTGAATGTCGGTTTGAATTCGGACACATTGAAGCATGACATGGTCCTTTCGACTCAAAGCGTTGGCTACAACATTCGCTTTACCGGGATGGTAACGAATCTCGCAGTCATAGTCGTTAAGGAGTTTAACCCAACGTCGTTGCCTCATATTGAGTTCTTTTTGGTTGAAGATGTGTTGGAGACTTTTGTGGTCGGTGAACACCACACACTTTGTGCCATAGAGGTAATGTCTCCAAATCTTCAATGCGAATACGACCGCACCCAACTCGAGATCGTGCGTCGTATAATTCTTCTCGTGAATCTTGAGTTGTCTTGATGCATAAGCGATTACTTTGCCTCGCTGCATGAGGACACAACCTAGACCTTGGTTGGAAGCATCACAGTAGACAACTAGATCATCATTTCCATCAGGGAGAGTCAAAATAGGAGCATTGCATAACTTTTGCTTGAGTGTTTGGAAAGCTTCTTCTTGTTTTGATCCCTATTCATAAGTTGTACCCTTGTGGGTCAAAGCGGTAAGAGGGACAACAATTTTAGAGAAATTTGAGATGAAACGACGATAATATCCCGCAAGACCAAGAAATAAACGAACTTCGGTGGGGGTCTTCGGGGCATTCCAATTCTTAACCGCTTCGATCTTAGCAGGGTCAACATGAATTCCCTTGTCGTTAACGATATGACCAAGAAATTGAACTTCCTTTAACCAAAATTCACATTTGGAGAATTTGGCATATAGTTGTTCCTTCCTCAAGAGATCCAAAACTAGTCTAAGGTGTTGTTCATGGTCGGCTTTAGTCTTGGAGTAGATTAAGATATCGTCAATGAAGACGATCACAAATTTATCAAGATACGGTTTGCACACACGATTCATGAGGTCCATGAAGACCGCGGGTGCATTGGTTAGTCCAAAAGGCATGACCATGAATTCGTAGTGGCCATACCTTGTTCGGAAAGCACTCTTTGGAATATCTTCTTCTTGTACACGGAGTTGGTGATAACCAGATCGAAGATCAATCTTTGAGAAGCAAGTGGAGCCTTGAAGTTGATCGAAGAGATCATCAATCCTAGGCAAAGGGTAACGGTTTTTGATGGTAAGCTTGTTGAGTTCGCGGTAGTCAATACACATGCGGAAGGATCCATCCTTCTTTTTGACGGATAAGACGGGTGCACCCCACGGTGAATGACTTGGACGAATGAAGCCTTTGTCGGAGAGCTCATGGAGTTGACTTGCAAGTTCTTGCATTTCAGCTCTAGCCACGGGGTTAGCTCCGGGTACAAGGTCAATGCGAAATTCTACTTGTCGAACGGGTGGAAGACCGGATAGATCTTCGGGAAATACTTCAGGAAAATCCCGAATGATGGGAATGTCTTGGATACTCTTCTCCTTGACATCCTTTTGAACAACATGAGCTAAGAAGGCTACGTACTTCTTTCGTAAGTACTTTTGGGCGGTAGTGCATGACATTAACTTTAGTCCCTTGCTAGGCTTTTCACCAAAGACTCTTAACGTTTCTCCCGACGGTAGAGGTATTCGGATGCACTTCTCGAAACAGATGATTTCGGCATGATGATTTGATAGTCAATCCATGCCTATGATGATATCAAAACTCCCTAGTGGCATTGGTACAAGGTTGATTGGAAATGTATGATCTTTAAGTTCTAGCGAGCAGTCATGAATAACAGAGTCAATTGTAAGGGAGTCACCATTTGTTACTTCGACGGTGAAGGTTTTCTCTAATTGGGATCGTGTCTTTGCAAGTAAGGGTTCAAAGTTAAGTGACACAAAACTTTTGTCGGCACCGGTATCAAATAAAATAGAGGCATATTGACTATTAACAAGGAACGTACCGTTGACCACATCATTGTTGGCTTGAGCTTCATTGGTGTTTATGTTGAAAGCACGCCCACGAGCTTCGCCTTGTCTAGCATTGATTAACCTTGGGCACTGATCACGGAAATGATTTGGGTTACCACATTCATAACAAGCACGCCCATTTGCAATAGCGGGAACACCTTGATTAGCCACTTGGGGGTTGGTTCGGTTTGGTGGGTTGACTTGGCCTGCAAGTGCTTTGGCTCTACAAACATTGACTGTATGGCCATATTTCCCACAATGAGTGCAAAGGCGACATGGAATGTTTTGGAGATGGTGATAGTTGCATGTGGCACAGAGTGGGTAAATCCCAACATATGGCTTTTTGGCTGGTGCTTGAACCATAGGAGCAACTTGGTTAACAGGGATAGCAGGAGTGACCATAGCATAGTTTCTAGCCTTTATTTTCTTATTATTACGAGAGGGTTCAGTTGTGGCTTCTTTGATGTGTACGGGAGGAGTTGTGGTGTCGGGAACTTTCTTGGTGCCTTTTCTAGTCAGAGTTCCCGCTTTCACATGGTTGTCAGTTAATGTAGCAGATAAGCGGATAGCATCTTAATGTGTTGTGGGATTTCTCCCTAAGACAATATCTTGAATTTGCCTAGGTAATCTACCAATATACTTCTCAGTGCAGCGGGATAAAGGTGTGACCATATGGGGCATAAGGAGACTCAACTCATGGAACCGAGTTGTATAAGCTAGACTTTCACCACCATCTTGGGAAAGATCCCAAAACTCGGCTTCCAGTTTCTTTACCTCATTTCGAGGAAAAAATTCTTCGGTCATTAGTCTTTTAACCTCATCCCAAGGTAAGGCCATTGCTACTTCCACGCCTCTATTCCTCTTTTCCCCATTCCACCACGTGAGTGCCCGTTTTTGTAAGACACTTGTTGCATGACGAACACGAAGGTTATCGGGGCAGTCACTATTGAGAAAGGTATTCTCAATACTTTCGAACCATTGAAGAAGTCCCGTAGCTCCTTCGGTACCATAGAACTTAAGAGGATTGCATGAGTTGAAATGTTTAAAGGTGCATTGTGGTGGGTTGGCACCACCACCCCTATTAGCTCCATGGTTACCATTGGCTGCCCCATTAGCTTGAGTGAGTTGATTCACAAGTTGTGCAAGGATAGTAGCAATATCGGTGTTGTTGTTGGTCACGGTAGCACGACGGGGAGGCATTCTACAGAATCGCGCAACACAAGAAAAGATGTAAGAACTTATGAATGTTGTTTGGATTTAAAAGAATAAGATAACAAATAAAATAGTTAATCATAGTTTGGATTGTACTCAAATAGTGATATAATCACTTGAATACTTTGACACATTAAGGTAAATTAAACTCATACAATTTCAAGGAGACATGCTTTAGCCTATAAGTAAACACTCATCCCGGGAATTCCCAGGAAAGCATACGGGTCCCTCGGTTGATTGGGATTTATGCGAAATGCTTTCCTAGACAAAAAACCCAGAATACAGGTGTCACCCTTCCAGATTGCACGTGTCCTCAAATAATTAACAAGTTTAAAAACCTTAACGAGGGTATAAAAAGATTTTTATAGTTTTAGATCCATGAAGTTTCCACATGCTAAGAAGATGATGCTAGAGAAGTAGGTAAGAATATTATGAGGTTTTAGGGTATAGGTAGGGATATTGTTTATTTAATTATTATTTAAGTATATCTTAATAAGTCATGAATTTTTAACAAGTAGGGCATCAAAAATGAAATAATAACTAATCATAGTAGCATGTAACACATAGCATGTAGCACATATCACATAATCATGAAACATGGCATAAGTGGGTGTCCTAAAGTTATAGTCTAGGTCAAGGGTGTCTAATAACCTAGTTCTCTATAACCAAGGCTCTGATACCAATCTGTCACACCCCAACCGACGGCGGAATCATCGGGGCGGGACATGTAGACTGTTCATGAGCACAAGGTTGACTAGATTGAAATATATTAATCATTCAAATCCATTTCAAGTATTCAAGACAAAACCAAATCAAACCAAGTATATAAAATGAAATACATAATCCATTATTAAAAATTATGTAGGTCCAAAACTTATGTGTAGCAAGTCTTGATCAAAATCACACATTAGTACCTGAAACATGAATAAAATAAGGTCAACTAAAAAGTTGGTGAGCATACACAAGTTTGTATATAGATAGCATATAAATTATGAATAAACAAATCCTTACATAACATGATAAAATAAGGCATTTATGGAGAGCAGCTATTGTGTAACCAAGTACAATCAAACCTTTGTAACTAGCATGCAAAATTGTGTTGTCGGTAACAATCACCCCAATCTGGGTGGGTTTGTCAGACTCAATAGATCTATCATTGTTTACCGTCGGCTTGAATAGTTAATGATTGCACATAAATTGCACACAAAATTTAGAACAACTAGCACTCAGGCATAAAGCTCAAATTGCACACATGAATGTAAAAAGGATTTGTATTTGTGTAGTTTGTGTAAATGTAAGCAATAGTTTGTATAATGTTCATGTTCCACCCCAAAAAGTGTAAAAAAGTAAAAGGGGCTATGTAATACTCACTTGATTTGAAGGCGTAGCTAACACGAGAGACTAGATATTAATACGAGGTCCTTGTAATGCACAACGTTAACGTAGAGTGTAATATGTATCAAATCAATAGTATACACAATAGTCTATGTCTAAGTCTAAGGTTAAATTGGATGTGTGTATAAGGAATTGGAAGTTGTAGGTGTTAGTGGTTTGTACTTGAATGGTGTTGTATAAAATTAAGGTTTGAGTTTGGAATAACTAAATAATAAAACAAAATTATTATTTATTTACTTAGTTATAAAAATAATGTAGGTATTAGGGGTAATTAAATATAACCTAAATAAATGATTTTTGTTTAAGTGTAAATTAAATAAATAATTGTTACCTTATTTATTTATTTATAAAATATGTAACTTGGTCATTTAGTTATAAAAATGTATTAGATATTTTATATTAAATATAAATTTCTTTACTTTATTTTCATAAAGATGTTTAAATAATTTGTGTAAATAATATTTAAGTGTAGGGTTTAACAATAATTATAAATTTAATTTTGTAAGTTTTAAATAAACAATTTCTATTTATTTTAGAATAGAAATTTGATCTTTTTAAATAAAATTAATATAAATCCTTATAAAATCAATTATTTTTATGTAAAAATCCATTTGGAATGCTTATTGATTTTAAAATACAAAAACAATCATTCTGCCAAGATTTTTCTCATACACACGACCGTGCCTGGGACAAGGCACGATCGTGCTAGAACCACGGGCGTGACCGTGCTAGTCAGGGATGCGACCGTGTTGACCAATACAGAGGATATAGTTAAGCTGTTCACTAGGCACAACCGTGTCTGGGCCAAGCACGACCGTGTCTAGGGTTCGGAGGCACGACCAAGTCTAGCCAAGGGGCATGACCGGGTCTGAGTGTGTGAGGCACGACCGCGCTTGGGATTAGCACGACCGTGTCTGTTCCAAAACAGAAACGAATTGGCTGATTTTTATAATGTTAACGTTGGATTTCATAGGGCTTTCATCTGTAGGGTTATTACGAGTCTATTGGAATATATTAATTGTATTTAAAACGTGTTCAAAGCAGGGTTCGATTAAATCCATTTTGAACGAAAAATAGATTCTGGTTCATGGTGATTCCCATATTGTAAGCCCAAATTAGATTAGGGCTTTTGGTCTATAGACTAAAAGGAAAGTGTGGAAGATTTCAATTACCTGAAAAGATGATTAATCGATAGTGCGTAGTAGAAACGAGTTCCGACGACGACGGTTTGATCTCCGGTGCCCTTTTGCTGCAATTTTGAGGACTCAGTGTTTTCGAGAGTTTCAGAGAGGATTGATAGTGCGTTTGCTTGGTAGAATTGCAATTCAAAATGGTGAATTTGATGGTCTCGTGAGAGGATTAGGCGGTTATGAGGTAAATCGACGAAATTGAGTTTATTTGTTGTAATTGTGATGATTAAAAGATTTAATTGGGTTCGCTAATGGTGAAAACATGTAAAACAGTTACGAAACCAAACGATTCTGTGATTAAAGACTGCATTTACGTTTCAACTGACGAGAGGCGCGACCGTGCCCATATGAGGCGCGACCGTTCCAAAGCAAGGCGCGCGACCGTGCCATAGCACTTGGCGCGACCGTGCCAGAACAAGGCGCGACCGTGCCTATTAGGGTTTCTTGTTAATTTATAAAATCAGTCCTTGCAAGTTTCAGTATTGACAGATTTGTATAAATATGGACTTATATATAGTTTAATAGGATATACTCTTGTAAAATTTGTGGATTTTCATTGGAACATAGTATTTAATTGTTGGTACAAATAGAGTAAGTCAATGTACTAGAATTTGGTTTGAAATGTATCACATTGAACTGGAATATAGATAATGAAAATCAGAAATGTTACAGTCATAGATTTCCTGATAGATTATTTATTATCGCATTGGGAGGCTTTGATTTCATGTTGGGAATGGACTGTTAGCCGCGTTCGATGCGGACATTGTTTGTCTAAAGAAGATGATAAGATGAAAATCTTTAGAAGGGACGGTAGTGACAGTATATGGAGACAGAGTAAGCTCTCTTCCAAGTTTATTTCAATGATGAAAGCAGTGAAGTCCTTGAGGCGGGGGTGGTGCGGGGCATGCCTAGCTTATGTCATTAATACCGAAGCAAAGAGTGTAGAGTTGTCAGAAGTTCCAGTGGTGCAGGACTTTCCTAATGCTTTCCTCTGACGGTTTGACGGGAGTACCACCAGAGAGAGAGAGATCAAGTTCCATATTGCCTTACAACCGTGGGCTCAGCCGGTCGCTAAATCGTCGTATCGTTTAGCACTGACATATATAAAGGAGCTGATGGAGTAGCTGCAGGATTTGCTGGATAAAGGATTCATTAGACCATTTATCTCACCATGGGGTGCACTAGTCTTGTTTGTAAAGAAGAAGGACGGTAGCATGCGTATGTTCATTGACTACCGAGAGCTTAATAAATTAACGATTAAGAACAAGTACCGCGTATTCATGACTTGTTCGACCAATTGTAAGGTGCGAAATAGTTTTCGCGTAAAGATCTGAGGTCATGATATCACCAGTTGAAGGTTAGTGTCACACCCCAACAGACGACGGAATACGTCGGGGCGGGACATGTAGATTATTCATAAGCTCATGGTTTACTAGAGTTGTAGTAATTAAACAATCAATTTCATTTCATAACTCAAGTAATCAATTACAACATTTACAAGAGTAAAAAAAATACATGAACATCCTTATTAAGTTTAAAACTAGGTCCTCAATCCTAAGTGAAGCAACTTGAATCTTAACACAAACATCCGTACCTGAAACATGATAAAATGAGAGGGTCAACTATAAATAGTTGGTGAGCATACAGAGGTTTTGACACCACAAGTAAAGTTCAAATGTTTTGTGTGCAATTCATATGATACATGGTTTATAAAGCATTTATGGAGAATCTACGTTAAGCTAGTTGCACAAATCAAACCTTGTAACTGTAGGGCATAACAACACATGTTATCCTGATGTAAATGTAGGGCATAACAACACATGTTATCCTGATGTAAATGTAGGGCATAACAACACATGTTATCCTGATGTAAATGTAGGGCATAACAACACATGTCATCTTGATAGAAATGTATGGCATAACAACACATGTCATCCTGATGTAAATGTAGGGCATAAAAACACATGTTATCATGATGTAAATGTGGGGCATAACAACACATGTTATCCTGATGTAAATGTAGGACATAACAACACATGTTATCATGATGTAATGTGTTAATGATTGCACGAATATGTCATGTATATGTAGCCTTAACAAATAGCATTTAAGCAAAAAGCACAAATAAACACATATGATCATATTGTAGAATCGTACGTGTGTAATTGAAAATAATGTTTGTTGGGTAATCATGTTTCACCCCAAAATTGTACAAAAGGAAAAATGGGTTATGTAAACTCACCTGTATTGGTTGTGTGGGTAACACGAGCAATAGGTAGCAACAGTGGTCTTTGCAAATCACAAAGTTAACCAAGGGTGAATTAACATGAATTTGAATTAATAACATGCACAAAGTCTAAGGCAACGTCTAGGGTTCCACGGATTTTAAGTGTAAAAAGTTGTACAAAAATGTTTGTGTTGTTTCATGTAGGGGATGCGTGTGAGTTGGTGTTTGTATTTGAATAAAAATAGTTAAAATAAAGTGTGAAATCCAAGTATGTATGAATTAAAGAAAATAGTAATTGATTTATGGTTTTATTAAAATTGGTATGTAATTTAAATAAATAAATTCTTTTTATTTATTTATTTATTATTATAAGATGTGTTTTAAAAAAAATAGAGTGTAAAAATATATATTAGTATATATATATTTAAGAGATTATATTTATTTTAAAAACTCTAAATGAATTATAAATGAGAAAGGTGACTAAAATAAATAAATACATTTATTTTATTCATTTATTATCTTTAAAATAGTTTGGTCATTAAAATATGGGAAATATATATATATATATATATATATATATATATATATAGGAAAATGATCAAATGTAAACCACATTTAAATGTGTAAACCAAAAAACCAAATCTTGGCCACATGTTTATTATAATTAATTGAGTGTTTGACTTTTGAGTAATAAATTAAAATAATATGAAAATAAATGTGTGGTTAGAATTTAGTTTACAAGTTTATATTTGATCATTACCATATATATATATATATATATATATATATATATATATATATATATATATATATATATATATTGGGAGAAATTATATTTGTTTAAATAGGGCATAACCCTAATATAAACAATTAGTAGAGAATGATTTATAACATTTGTTTTATAAAATGATGTTGTATTTTATAAATTCTTAAGAAAAGTTTATAAAATTATGTATTTTAATTTTTTTGTTTTGTATTTTATTAATTTAATTTAAAATAAACTTTTTAAATGATTTTTATATTTAAAAATAATATTTTAAACAATTAAATTATAAAAATAGTTGTTTTAAGTTCAGATATGTAAATCATTGTGCTAATCTGTTCTCAACAGATATTGGGTTTTTAAAATAATTTTTATAAGATTTATTATGTTGTTATAATGATTTTAAAAAAAGATGCAGCCCACCCGGCTTGAACGCGGGTGGCTGCTGTGAGGGACCAATGACTCAACCACTGGACCAGTAGTGCTATAATTCGATTTTGACAGTGTGTTAATGTGAAACAGAGGAGAAGTCGGGCCGGGTATTAACAACAACAAAAATGGGCCGCTAGATGTGGGTTTAGAACCCACACCACATGGTTTGGCGGTGCAGTGGCTTACCGGTCGGGCCAGGTGGGTTCGCTGGTATAACATGAAACTCATTAGATTAAATACGTTAAATGAATCAAGGTTTATCCCCAATTTAGATATCGTAAGAACAGATCACGAACTCGAATTGAAATTGAGCCTGATACTTCTTAATGTTACGAATTGATTTGGGGCAATTGGTAAGCATTCAAAAACGAATCAAAAGGTATAAATCTTACTTGATTTGGCGAAGGAATGAGTGAGAACGATTGGAAAATCGGACCTGGTGATCTGGGTGTTTGATCGTGTTCCAGAGGTATAATGCCGATCGTGAGAGAGGGTTTACGCAAGTGTGGGAGTAATTCTAAATGCTTAATTTCACCTAATTTGTTCAATTCGAATCATTTTGACAGGAAACAAATGTCGGCAATGATTCGCGCATTAAATCGGTTATTAACGATGAATTGGGTCTCGTATATGGTCTGAATAGATGCGAGAAGTGATTGAGCGTGATTTGCGGCCTCTAACGCGTCTGATTCCCTTGATTTGTAACCGAATTGACTCGGTTTGACTTTGGATTGTCAAACCTTTTGAATTTCGAATTTGGCCGCGAAAATTGTGAAATTGAAGTGTCAGATGTGTTTAGGAGTGGACTATGATCGACTACGCATGTATGGAAATTCCATAACAGTCGGATTTGATCAGTATTGGTATTATATTGCAAGAAGATTGGATCGTTTCACTTTTAAAAGTCAAAGGGACGATTTTGTGAGTTCAACAATATAATAGGTTCAAATTGAGATGAAAGGTTCAAATGTAAAGGGCGGGGGTCCAAAGTTGGGAGTCCAAATGTCTTGGGTTCAAGACCAAATGTTTAATTCATGAATTTATGTTAGAGCATAAAGTTGTATCTGTAGTAAAAATTCTAAGTGTATATGTAGCGAACAGGTTAAGTTCGCCTAAGGGAATGTTTAGGCGAACTTACTAAGTTCGCCTATAGAGTTATGGGTGAACTTGTTAAGTTCGCCTGCAGACTCAGTTTGCCTATAAATAGGACATTAAGTTGTTCATTTGTAGCGAGCAATGCTGGAGGAAGCGTACACATAGAGGGAGTGATTCTCTGTGTAAAGTGAGTCACAATCCCTTGGTAGAGCTCACCTAGGGATTGCATTTGGAGCTTAAATGTGGAGATGTACACTTCTTCGGTATTGTAATCTATGATGACAAGTTCGTTATCGATTATATACGACTGATTCTGTTTCATATTTGTTATGTATTCGTGTTTGTATTTGATTCACTTCGTGCTTCCGTCTCAATGCGAATCATCGAGTAATTCATTGTGACCGTGATCGTCTTGCTCGTTAGAAGACGTCACAGGGAAATTCAATTGGTATCAGAGCTACGGCTCAGAACCGAGGGACTAATCGCCTGTCGGTTCACAATTACTCGTGATTTGATGTTTAATTCCGCATATTCATCATCGAGACGTTAAAAGAATGAGTTTTTACGATGGAGTTTGTCAAATTCGAAGTATTTTATGAGTTTGATGATTCTAGAGGTGTTAGAGCTTGAAGAGATGAAGGTTTTACCGCCAAAACAAGAAGATTCGGCAATTTTTTGCTGAAACAGCGCGTCAGGCGAACTTGCTGTCTGCTGAGCGGTTACAAGCGAACTTGTTAAGTTCGCTGGATGATTCTCAGGCGAACTTGTTAAGTTCGCTAGAGGTTGTTTTGAGACGAAGTTGGTATGTTTGCTGTACTGTTCAGGCGAACTTGTTATGTTCGCTGACAATGTTTTAAGCGAACTTGTTGGATGAGTGATATATATATATATATATATATATAAAAGTCTTTTGGCGGAAAAACTTTTCTTGTTCAAAATTTTGAGGGAACATTTGTATGCTTGTTTCGGGCCTTTTTTGAGAAATTGGCGCCTTTGGTTATTTTCGGGACCAAAATTCAAGTTTTATGTGTCTCCTGCTGAAACAAGGATGAGATTTGTGAGTTGGATGATGACTTTTGACTGAAGAATCTTATTGTCTAGGTATTCAAACCTGAAAATGTGGGCTACGAGTATCTGGGATACTTCTTTATTAGGGGATGAATGTTGAACCAATTTGAACCTATGGTTGTCATTGACTTAAGATCTCAGATTGTTCGTGATGAAGTACTGTTTGGGTATTTGCAAAGAAAAGAGGGAGATAAAACTTTTCAGATGTTTTGTTTCTTTGCAAAAACGGTTCAAGTGATCAAGATCGTCAAAATGATTCGACATGATTTTATTATGATTTGAATTCTCATTTCGGATCTGGGCGGAATCCATATAGACACCCTAATGTGATTAGTAGGAGTTGTTAACCAGGAATGAAAATTAGATTGAAGATTTTTGAATTCACGATGATTACTACCGAATGTTTGTGTGAGACTTAGTCAAGTACGTTTGAAATGAAGCTGGTTATCTTTTGTTAACTAGTTAAAGATGGAACCTTTATTATATGCCGGTTAAATAAGAAACGTCCTTCTGTTTCTAATTTAATGCGGAGATGCTTGTGTCATGAAGGGGAGATTAGATATGAAAGACTTCGGGTAAATGGTTAAGTGGAAAAGGTACGAGACAAAGTCAAACACTTCTGGTGAAGATGAAGATCAAAGAAAAGATTGGTTTTTGCACATTATCTTGGAGTTTCAGTTTGTTTCAAACTGGGATTCTTGTCTTTGCGAAAGTTGATTAGTTTGATGCTGATTGTTGGAAATTTGGAATCTTTATCTTATTTCGGTTGGTTTATTGATGTCTAAGCAGTGTGGCCTAGATTCTTGAATCAATGCGGAGGTGGTTAACGTTGAGAGGATGGACTACAATGAAAGGGGTTGGACTCGTCAGTTTTCATGAAGTGGCTAAACAAAATTGTTCTAAATCGGATGCATTAGTTTAGAGGGAGTCTTTTGCCTCAAGATTGAAGTATTGTTGGTTGAAGATCATAGTGCAATTCCAAAGATCAAGTCTTACCAGGTAAAGTGAAGACCCATGATCATCAGTGAAGGGGGAGTCTGTTGAGACACGTTTTTGTGACTGATGATTTATCAGTATTTTGTATAGAATTGTTTGCAACAGCTAAGAGGGAGTCTGTTAGAGCATAAAATTGTATCTATAGAAAAAATTCTAAGTGTATATGTAGCGAATAGGTTAAGTTCGCCTAAGAGAATGTTTAGGCGAACTTAACAAGCGAACTTAACAAGCGAACTTACTAAGTTTGCCTATAGAGTTATGGGCGAACTTGTTAAGTTCGCCTGCAGACTCAGTTTGCCTATAAATAGGACATTAAGTTGTTCATTTGTAGCAAGCAATGCTAGAGATAGCATACACAAAGAGGGAGAGATTCTCTATATGAAGTGAGTCACAATCCCTAGGTAGAGCTCACCTAGGGATTGCATTTGGAGCTTAAACGTAGAGATGTACACTTCTTCGCTATTGTAATCTGTGATGACGAGTTCGTTATCGATTATATATACGAATTGTTTCTGGTTCATCTCTGTTCAATTTGTGTTTGTGTTTGATTCACTTCGTGCTTCCGTCTTAATACGAATCATCGAGTAATTCGTTGTGATCGTGGTTATTCTACTCGTTAGAAGACGCCACAGGGACTTTCAATTTATATATAAATATACATATATATATATATATATCCACATATTTTTTTCTTAAAATGTTATATTTTATAGTTTCATATAAGTTTATAATTTTTAAACATGATAATGTATGAGTAAATGTATTTTTTTTATAAAAGTTTGTATTTATATACATGATATATGTATAAATATATAAAGGAATGAAGTTTCCAACTTAAATATTTTATACTCAAATTAGTAACCAAAATATTTATTTGTGAAATCTAAGAATTATGAATTTTGTATTTATATAACTTGAACTTGAATCAAATGCATAAAATTTGAAATAGAAACTGATTTGTTGATTATTTGTACAAAACCACATACAGGGAAAAGTCGACGATGTTACATACCTAATAAAAATGAATAAAGAAAAAAATATTATGGCCTGAAAATCATGGATGTTACAGTCTCCCCATGTTAAGGGAATTTCGTCCCGAAATTTAACTAGTGGAGGTTACTGAATCGGGAAAGAGGTGAGTTTGGATTCTCAACGAGCTTTGATTGTTGGTTCGAGGAGTATGACTGCTGAAAAGATTCAGGTCTGTTTCTCAAGGTCAGTTACGGATGATGATTGTGGATTTAGTTTCAAGAGAATTAACGAGAAAACTGTCGAAGGATGTTTTGTATTCCAAAGATGGAATACATTACTAGAAGCATGACTGATGAAAATTTGATGATTAAAATTAGTTTAGGATGTAGTCTAATGTGTTCAGGGATTATCAGTGGATAAAAGATTTCACAAACATTGGCCCGTTAAACAACATAAAACTTTACGTGACACGAATAACACTACTTCTGATAATATGACAGGTACACTTATATATAGGAAGTACCAGCGGCGTATCCACCATGCCCTTTTCATATCACATTAGTTTCGTTATTATATATCATGATTGGTTTTATATGTCATAACACACGACATAATTTGCTATATTTTCCATGCGCTGATTTTTATAATTACGTGTGCACCCGTAATTATCCAAATCGTCGCATGCTCTGTATAGTTCATCCCATTGTGTGTGTGGGTCAAGGGGGTAACATAAAATCACTTAATTCGTAACTATTATTTTCACCTATGTGTTGCTAACAAATAACTATGTCAATAGATAGTAGAGTCAATCAAGTACTAAAGAATAATAATGTGGCAAAATTTAGGGTTCCATAGCTTCCTCGTGTTTGAACAAGAATACATCAAACTCGAGTAACTTTCATGGGTAAGGTGAATAATCATGCCTTGTGTATGATGTACCTAATCAATTGCAACAATGTAAATAATCTAATTTCGTGTATAATGTAAGCACTCAAGTTTCCAAGTGTGGTCTAATGTTATGTTCATTGTAAGCAAATAGGTTGCATGTATACTGTGAATAGTTTAGTACCATGTATATAGTAAACAAATAAGTTTTATGTATAAGGTGAACAATTTAGTATTTATATATTTTGTACACCAACAAGCTTCATGTATAATGCAAACAATGTACTATCATGTATATTGTATAGGGTGAAAAATTTAGTATCATGTATTTTGTAAACAAATGAGTTTCATATATTATATAATCAATCCAGTATAATGTACATTGCAAACAAACAAGTTTTATGTATTATGTGATCAATGTAATATTATGTATACTGCAAGCAACTGAGTTTCATATATTATGTGATCAGTGTATATTGCAAGCAACTAAGTTTCATGTATTATGTGTTCAGTGTATATTGCAAGCAACTAAGTTTCATGTATTATGTGATAAGTGTATATTGCAAGCAACTAAGTTTCATGTATTATGTGATCAGTGTATATTGCAAGCAACTAAGTTTCATGTATTATGTGATCGTGTATAATGTGCTCAATCATGTATTAAACAAACAAGTTTCGAGTATCATGTGATTAAACTAGTATCATGTATATTGTAGACAACTAACTTCATGTATCATGTGAATTTTCATATGTAAGTTATTCGATCTCATGAGTAATGTAAACTATCAAATTTCGAGTGTTGTAGTCAAGCGTGTTGTTTGGCGTTCATGTATAACGTGGGTAGTTGGATTTTTAAAATCTTGTTGAGGTTTATAGGGATGGCTAATGCCTATACGAAATGGTTCATCTCATTGCAGTGCCTAGTACAATCATACATATATGAAGGTGTAAGATAACGAGAAGGTAGTATAGATATTCAGAGCAGTGTGCTTACGAATAACTAATTTGTGCTCTTTGTTTGTAAATAAATAAGTACCCAACATAGTTGTTAATTTATTCTTGTTTGTAAATAAAACGGTGAAAAATAGTTGAATATTTAACTATATAGATAATTAAATGAAAACCCCTTTTTTTAATTATTATAAGGGGACTATTTTTAAGAGAAAATAATGGCTAAATTATTTAATAATTAAGCCAAGGTTTAATAATAATTAATTTAATGAGAAAAAGTCATAATTAATTATCAATTAAAAATAATGTTTTTATAAAACAAGTTGTATTAATTTTCCTTACAAGGTGAAAAGGTTTGTAAAAACTTTTATTTCAGATACTATCTAACGGTTTGATAAACGATTTGTTTGAACAAAATAACGATGTTGTTTAATTCGGATAATAAAATGATTAGTTAAAAAGAAGGCTTAGGTACGTGTACTAAATTGTAATAAACAAAACGATGGTGTTTAGATTGTACTCATTTGATACTATAATCAAATGGATACTTTGACAAATCAAAGTGATTCAAATTCTTATACTTTCAAAAAAACATGCTTTCGCCTATAGGTACTCACTCCGGGAATTCCCAGGAAAGCATACGGATCCTTCGGTTGATTTGGATTTATATGAAATGCTTTCCTAGACAGAAGACCCAAAGTATAGGCATTCACCCTTCCGAATTGCACATGTTCTTTACTAATTTTCAGAATTCAAAACTTTGACGAGATTTTAAAATCTTAAAAGGCTTTAGGCCTAAGAGTTCAAATTTTTGTTCATAAATGATGATGGTGACATAATTCTCAGTGTGTGGGAGTGAAGGTTCATAAAGACTTAGATATGAATAAGTGTGTGGTAAGACATAGGATATCATTTAATGGCCTCAAATAAGTAACATGTAATCAAGCAGTGTGGTAAAGAGTGTATTATACAGGTAGCAATGTTTTTAAGCATACGAGTTATCAAGTAGTGTAGCATATAAACTATCATGTGATGTAACACTTAGAATAATATGTAAGAAGATCACACATAATAGTAATCATGTAGCACGTAGCAATGTGGCAAAAGTCATATAACATAGAGCATGGCATATGATGGGTGTCCTAAGTTTATAGTCTAGGTCAAAAGTGTCTAATAACCTAATTCCCTATAACCAAGGCTCTGGTACCAATCTTTCACACCCCAACCGACGGCGGAATACGTCGGGGCGGGACATGTAGACTGTTCATAAGCTTATGGTTTACTAGAGTTGTAATAATTAAACAATCAATTTCATTTCATAGCTCAAGTAATCAATTACAACATTTACAAGAGTCAAAAAAATACATGAACATCCTTATTAAGTTTAAAACTAGGTCATCAATCTTAAGTGAAGCAACTTGAATCTTAACTCAAACATCCGTACCGGAAACATGATAAAATGAGAGGGTCAACATAAATAGTTGGTGAGCATACATAGGTTTTGACACCACAAGTAAAGTTCAAATGTTTTGAGTGCAATTCATATGATACATGGTTTATAAAGCATTTATGGAGAATCTACGTTAAGCTAGTTGCACAAATCAAACCTTGTAACTGTATGGCATAACAACACATGTTATCCTGATGTGAATGTAGGGCATAACAACACATGTTATCCTGATGTAAATGTAGGGCATAACAACACATGTTATCCTGATGTAAATGTAGGGCATAACAACACATGTCATCCTGATGTAAATGTAGGGTATAACAACACATGTCATCCTGATGTACATGTAAGGCATAACAACACATCTCATCCTGATGTAAATGTAGGGCATAATAACACATGTTATCCTGATGTAAATGTAGGGCATAACAACACATGTTATCCTGATGTAAATGTAGGGCATAACAACACATGTTATACTGATGTAAATGTAGTGCATAACAACACATGTTATCCTGATGTAATGTGTTAATGATTGCACAAGTATGTCATGTATATGTAGCCTTAACAAATAACATTCAAGAATAAAGCACAAATAAACACATATGATCATATTGTAGAATTGCACGTGTGTAATTGAAAATAATGTTTGTTGGGTAATCATGTTTCACCCCAAAAATGTAAAAAAGGAAAAAAGGGCTATGTAAACTCACCTGTATTGGTTGTGTGGATAACACGAGCAATAGGTAGCAACAGTGGTCTTTGCAAATCACAAAGTTAACCAAGGGTGAATTAACATGAATTTGAATTAATAACATGCACAAAGTCTAAGGAAACGTCTAGGGTTCCACAGGTTTTAAGTGTAAAAAGTTGTACAAAAATGTTTGTGTTGTTTCATGTAGGGGATGCGTGTGAGTTGGTGTTTGTATTTGAATAAAAATAGTTAAAATAAAGTGTGAAATCCAAGTATGTATGAATTAAAGAAAATAGTAATTGATTTATGGTTTTATTAAAATTGGTAAGTAATTTATATAAATAAATTCTTTCTATTTATTTATTTAATATTATAAGATGTGTTTTTTTTTAAAAGAGTGTAAATATATATATATATATATATACTATAATAAATAAAGATTTTGTGATACAAGTGTTCCCGCCTCTCTCTCCTATTAATTGCTCAAACTTTCTGTAATTGTTTTTTTATAATTTTTTTGTTTTCCGTCTCTCTCTTCTATTAAATAATAATCACTTATATAATTGTTTTTATAAAACATTTTTTTATTAAAAAAATATTGGTTTGTTCATAAAACATTATTAGAAATTGAACATTTATTTCATTTTTTTTAATCTTTTTTAAAAAGTAACTATATGACGTTTTCAAAATTTGTATTAATAAACTATGTAATATGTAAATATTTATTATTAAATATAATATTATATTTATTTATTGTATTTATTCAACCGTGTAATACACGAGGTTTTAACCTAATTAGTATATATATAAATAAGAGATTATATTTATTTTAAAAACTCTAAATGATTTATAAATGAGAAAGGTAACTAAAATAAATAAATACATTCATTTTATTCATTTATTTATCCTTAAAATAGTATGGTCTTTAAAATATGGGAAATATATATATATATATATATATATATATATATATATATATAGGGTGAAGTTCATAAGAAAACTAACATTTAGGGAGAGAACTAGAGAACTTCTCTTTAAAAGTAAAAATAATAATAAAAAACTCATAACTCAAAATATAAATCAAAAATACAAAAGTGGTTTGGAGACCTTGTTTCTCACGTCGTCCTCGTTACAAAAAAAACTTGAAAAAATAGTCGGTTTAGATTTAGGGTTTAGTTTAGCTTTTAGTTTAGGTTTTTGGAGGGGGTGGGGGGGTTTAGGTTTTAGGGGTAGGGGGTTAGATTTTTGGGGGGTGGGTGGGGGGTTAGGTTTTTGGGTGGGTGTGGGTGATGGGTATAGGTTTTTGAGGGTGGGTTAGGTTTTTGAGGTGGTACTGCACATATGCAGTATTACGTTTAGGGTTAGGTTTTTGAGGGTAAGGAGTGGGTGTGGTGGGTTTAGGTTTTTGGGTGGGTGGGGGTGGGTGGGGGGTTAAGGTTTTTGGTGGTGGGTGTAGTGGATTTAGGTTTTTAGGGGTGGGGGGTTTAGGTTTTTGGGTGGGGTGGAGTGGGGGTTTAGGTTCTTGGGTGGGGTGGGGTGGGGGTTTAGGTTCTTGGGTGGGGGTGGGGGTGGGGTGGGGGTTTAGGTTTTTAGGGGTGTGTTAGATTTTTGGGGGTGTGTTAGGTTTTTGAGGTGATACTAACAATTTCTAAAGCATGTGATTAACCTATAAGGGATAATGGTGGATCCTGCTAAAATTGAAGCAGTGGTGAAGTGGAACGCTCCTAAGACTTTGACTGAGGTGCGTAGTTTCTTGGGGTTGGCACTATAGGAAGTTCACTAAGGACTTCTCTAAAGTAGCAACGCCCTTAACTAAATTGATTCGAAAAGGGGTGAAGTTTGTATGGGGAGTAGATCAAGAGAGAGCATTTCAAGAGCTAAAGAAGCGGTTGACAGAGGCATCGGTGTTAACGTTGCAGAAGGGATGGACGATTTAGTAATGTATTCGGATGCTTCATACTTGGGTTTAGGTTGCGTGTTGATGCAACGGGGAAAGGTAATTGCTTATGCGTCAAGACAATTGAAGACCCATGAGGTGAATTACCCTACCCATGATTTGGAGCTCGAAGTCATAGTATTTGCACTTAAGTTGTGGAGACATTATCTGTATGGAATCAAATGCACGATCTACACTGAGCACAAAAGTTTGAAGTACTTCTTCGAGCAGAAATAATTGATCATGAGGCAAAAGAGGTGGCTAGAGCTGATCAAACACTACAACTGCGAAATCCTTACCACCCTCGTAAAGCAATGTGGTTGCTCACACATTGAATCGTAAGGAGGAGCACTAATCAATGAGGGTTAGAGCGTGTCAACTGGTTGTAGCGCCAAATTTTCTGACACAATTAAAGGTTGTGCAGGATGAAGCCTTGCGGGATGAAAAGGCTAAAGGAAGAGAGGATCTTTGATCAGCGTGAGTTGTTGACTGAGAACAATCATGAGGTGTGGGTCATAGGTGACAGTATTTAGATACCGAGAGCAAGTACTGACGAATCTCATAAGTCAAGGTATTCAATCCACTCAAGGATGACAAAGATGTACTGATATATGAAAGGTAACTAATGGTGTACGGGAATGAAGCGTGATGTAACCGGTACGTGAGTAAATGTTTAACCTGCTTACAGGTTAAGGCCAAACATCAGAAGCCTTATGGAAAAATCCAACTGATAGAAATTCCAAAATGAAAGTCGGTGCGTATTACAAAGTTGCCCAAGATGGTGAATAGGCGCGATAATATTTGGGTATTAGTGAATCAGTTAACCAAAAGCACTCATTTTCTACCGATTAGAGAGACATTTTCATCTAGGGAAAGGTTCAATTCAGAACACTAAATATTGCGAGAACATAGGGAACAAAATAAATCCTTCATTTTTTCAATCCTAATAAGTTTTTAAATATGAGAAAATGATAAAAATGCAATGTTTATTTGTCTGTCAAAAATTTATAAAAAAATATGAAGAAATTTCGTTTATTTATACAACCTACACATGTGTAATTCATGTGTAGGATTTATATGTTATTTTACCTACACATAATCTACACCTTTGTAGGTAAACTTTTAAATGTAAAAAACATATCAAAAAATTGTTAAATTGTTTTTTATGGTTATAAACATACATATTTGTTTGTATGAAGTACAAACATTTAAAAATATATACCATGGATGAAGAAATTAAACAATTTGAGTTTGTTCTTTTTGTTCTCGCGGTAATTTCGTGTTCTGTAATGAACCTCTCCCTTTTCATCTAAAAGGTTATCTGAGGTGTTTGTGAATGAGATTGTTGCGATGCACGGGGTGCCGATTTCTATTGTATCTAACCGGGATACGCGATTTACATCCAAGTTCTGGAAAAGGTTTAATGTGTCTATGGGAACAAAGTTGCATATTAGCACGGCATATCACCCTCAGACTGACGGACAGTCGGAGCGGACGATACAAACATTAGAGGACATGCTTCGCGCAAGTGTGATTTATTTCGAGGGTGCATAGGATAGCCACCTACCGTTGGCGGAATTCTCTTATAACAATAGTTATCACGCAACAATTGGGATGCCGCCGTACGAGATGATGTATGGGAGAAGGTGTAGGACCCGCTATGTTGGGGTGAGATCGGACAGAAGGATTTAGGGAGTCTGGACGATAAAAGACGGCGACCTATAGAGTTTAATGCAGAAGATTATGTTATTCTTATGGCATCGCCCTCGAAGGGCATTATTCATTTCTAGAAACGGAGAAAGCTAAGTCTGCAGTTTACTGGACCATTTATGATTGAGGAACGTGTTGGTAATGTCGCCTACTGACTGTTATTGCCAGAGGAACTGGCACGGATACACCCGACTTTTCAAGTATCCCATTTGCGAAAGTGTTTAGAAGACGCTACAGAGCACGTACCGTTAGATGACATTGTGATTGAAGACAAACTGAATTATGTAGAGGATCCAATGGCTATAGTGAAAAGAAAAAAGAAGGGTTGGCGAGCATATAACGTGTTTTATTGGGATTTTAATAAAATCGCTAAATGGGTCAAGCCCGGGGTGTCGGTGGAGCGTGAGGGGCAAAGCCTAATCCAACGTTTACACCCTTTAGGGTGTTACGCAAAAGGGAAACCCGCCATTTGTGTTTGCGGCTGCCGAGAAGGAGAATAGAGGGAGAGCAAGTCGTTCGTCGCATTCGGTAGTCGATCCAAGTGTAACATCCTGAAAAGTTGTAATCAAATGGTTCGGGTCAGTGGGCGACCTGACTCGTTATTAATCAAGAGGATTCATATCCATCAAGTGCTTTAACAATGCAAAGGGGTCGGTAAATCGTTTAATGAGTAGTCCGGGTTTGAAACGCAGACAAATTAAGTCGAGAGGACCCGGATGTAAATAATCGAGATTTAAATATCTTGCTAATGGGAAACCCTAGACCATTTTGGCTAGGTATCATGCAACGGCTGGAAAGGAGAGAACGAGAAGGAGAAGACGCCAACAACACCGGGAAGCCGGCGACGGCAGTTCATGGCGGTTTAGAGCACTCCTCACACTTAATCAAGGTAAATCCATTCGTGTCATGATTCATCTTTTACCACCTATGTTTATCCTTAAAAAACCGTAACTAGGTGCACGATTAGTTGAAGCTTGAGGGTTGTTTGCGGTATTCGTGAGGGTTACGCTTGTGGGTGTGGCTGCCATGGCTCACGAACTGCAGGTACGTATCTCATGTTATCCGAATGGGTGTTGTTTTGGGACCGTAAGGATAGAATGAGGATAAGATGGTGTGTTTGCATTTAGTGTGTGTGCTTGTACGAGATTGCTCATGCACGTGTATTCAGTACATGTTCATAAAGAGGATTTAGGTGGTGTGCTTCTGTGAGCACAGAAGCATGGTGGCCAAGGAGGGTGATCACGGCCGAGTACGACAGGGAGCGGCGGAGACCAGCGGTGAACGAGGGGCTGTCGTGGTGGCTGTCACAAGTGCGCAAGGAGGAGACGATGATTGTTATGGAGGTGCACATGGTGGACGGTGGTGGCCGGAATGGTGTTGCTCAACGAAGAAGATGACCCGGGGATTGGATAAGCGGCGTACATTAAGGATTCCGGCGACAGTGAAGGACCGATGAGGAGCGAGCCGAGTGGGATCCTATGCTTAGGTGAGAGTTCGGGCGAGGCTAGAGTTCCAGTGGACTTCTGGTTTTGCATGGCGGGTAACGCGTATGCGTGGGAACTCGTTTTGAGCTTACGGTTTCTCAAAAGAGCCGAGTACGATTTGTTGCGGGACAAGAATGACAAGGGAATTGTGTGTCATGCATGCGTACATACATGAGAGCTCGGGTTTGGGTACGCAAGTCCTATCTGGTTCAGGAGAAAGGTTATACATAAACCCGTGAGACTAGGGGCTAGTGAGACGATGTTGGGTTTATTTATTTATACGTTATGCAACGTATATTTAGAACGTGTTCTGATCATGAGATCATACGTTGAACAGGTCTGGATTCGAGCTAGTAATTGGAGTGCGGAGCAGAGTCAGAGATTCATTGTAACCAGTGAGTTTCTAATCCCCTCTTTTAAACGTTTTACTGTTTTGGGGCTATCGTACATACTTTCATGAGATGTTAATGTAATTAATCGTGTTAAGGGTTTCGGGTTCTAACCCGATATGTTTTGAGTAATAAATGATTATTAAGGAGTCGTAGGGTCTGTGAGGTGTTCATAGAAATATGTGAGCTAAGGACATGAGTTATTAATATGTGACGTGATACGGGTACATCAGGGAGAGTCAGGCATTAAGCTAAATGCTTATGATTTCATGTGGGTATATATATATGTATGTTGTTCTAGTGTCACGTGTGAGGTACAGGTGTAGATGACGTGTTGTGTATATGATGTGTGATATTATGTGTTTATATTTGTGTGACGTGTTTGCATCGTTGTCCGTATGACATGGAAAACGTGATTTGTGAAGGATGAGGTCCGTCGGGAAGTCACCAACGGTGACATTTATTTAATAGGTTAATGATGAACTCGGGGTGTGTTAAACGCCCTGACGAGGGTAACCCTGACGAGGTATGTGTTTACGTGTATGGTTATGTGTGTGTTGAATTATATGCAAACTTTGAGCTATATTTATTGTGCATGTGATGTTATTAAATGATGCGTGGATAATATTATTGTGGTACGTAGAGTTAGACTGATTGTCGTATTAATGTTGTGACGTGACATGTATAGTTGTCGTGTCAGTTGATTGCGAAAGTCTGGGTTAGGACTGAGTATGCCAACGTCTAGAGTATGTTGTGGAACCAAGTGTCGAGTTAATATTTGTTCTTGGGTATGAGTTATTAGTATAGTAAGTTAAGTCTATGTCGATGAGATGGTAATATTATTATTATTATTATTATTATTATTATTATTGATAGTACGGGCTGAGTCTCGGGTGATGAACGGTTATGAGATGTTGTGGGATGACAGGGGGTTAACTATTCGTTAAATGAATCGTAAAACCATTTTATTAAGGACCGAAGGGTCCTGAGTGGAATAAACTAATAAATATGATCTGATGGTTTTTGTTTAAATTGAACTATTAGAACTCACTCAGTGTAGCTGACTTTGTGTGTATGTTAGATTGTTTCGCAGGTAACCGTGGCATTGACATATCTTGGCTTGGAGGTGGTGTTACTCGGATTGGGGGTGCAATCATTGGTGAGGTAAATGTAATAACATTAAATATTAATAAATGATTTTAGAAAGACTTCTGTTGTAGTTTGAATAATAATAAATGTGTTTTATTTGGAATGACCCGTTATGAGAACTAACTGTAGGATGACCGGGTTGGGGGTCTTACACCAAGGTATAATCGCAAACATCTAATCATTGTTTACGTGTTTTAGGTCCTGGATAATCATAATAATCGTTTTTATGATTCTAGGGTGTTAGGTCTGAATATGTAAGGCCGACGCTTATCAAATAAGTAAAACTATTGGTGTTACCGAATAGATAGATATTCGGAATGTGTAACGGTGAATTGGGTTCACGGTTTGGGTCTTGGGCCGGCCATGGGCCGAGAACATGTATTATGGGCTTAGCTTGTTTAGGCTTAGTATAAATACATGTGTTTGTGACCTAAATGAGGTTACACGTGAGTTAGACAGATTGATAGCCGTCTAGAGAGAGTTAGACGAGTGGAAAAGCCGTCTATTGTGTTAGCGGTTTTGTTTGAATTCTTTGTAATTTCTCTCGAGCAATATACGAGTTATTATGAAAGTGTTTGTGTTCTTGAATCACCATACTTGATAGTTTCGGCCTATCAAGTGTGAGAATTGATATCGTGTGTGTTCATTATTCGAAGATCCGACAAGTTTGGGACTAACAATTGGTATCAGAGCCATTGAAGTCACTCAAAGGCTCGATTTTAGATAGAAACGATTCAAGAATTGCGATTTGAGGAGTTTGAGTGGATTTCGTCCAGAGGATTGTCATACTTTTCGGCTACGAATCTAGTTTTTCTTGTGGATTTTGGATTACTTCGCTGCTTAGAAGTGGAATTATGGGTTAACTTTGATTCGAGATCTTCATCGTGTTCATCAGATTTGGCTTTAATATTTTAAAATTTGAATCCCTTAATTATCGGGATTAATTTTGGAAACCAAATCAAGATCAAAAAGGTAGTCTCGAGTGGAGGCTCACGGGTCTGCATTCACGGTTTTGAAATTCCGAATTTTAGGAACTATTGTTGGAAACGAAATCAGCCGTTTTTTATAGGTTCACGGCTGTGGTTCACAGGGTACTTCACGGTTTAGCTTCTCGGGTTTAAGTTCACTGCTGGAGTACATGGGCACAAGATCACGGTGTGGCTAAAAGTTCACGGTTGGAGTTCTCGGCTGGAAGTTCACAACTCAGGTTCACTAGTTTTGAAAGTTCACGGGTTTAGTACTAGTTCACAGCTTGATCAGTTTCACGACTACGTACTAGTTCACGGTAAAAAAAATACCGGATTTTTGAGAGATCGTTTACACATTTAATCGGAGTTGTTTTTGAAAATTTGAAAATACCGGATATTTTTTGGTGTAAATTTTGCCGGGAAAATATTTGAAAATCTTCCTTGGTCAAATTTTGAGAGAGGGCGTCTATACAACTATTCGGACTCATTTCTGAGAAGTTGACAACATTAGATTTTCAGTCAAATTTTTTGTGGGAAAGTTCAGGATATATCCAACAAGATTTTTTCTACATTGGGAGTAGCAGGACAAGCTTCATCATCTTCAGGTTCAATTCCACCTAAGGTAACATCTACTCCCTATTCTAAATTGTGTATTAATAAGATAGAGATGTATAGAAAAGAAAATGATGATTTGAGGTTTGAAAATGAAAATCTAAAATATCACAAAAAGAAGTTTCTTAAGTGTGAAAAGGATTATAAAGAGGCAATAGATGCTGGTAAAAGGGATATTTCATTACTAAGGTCTCAACTCAGCAATAAATGTTGTTTGCTTACTGATGCTAATCAAGAAATTGCTAGATTGACCACTGAATTAGAAAAGGAAAAATCAAATTTTAATGAAGCAAAATTCAAAGTAGAATTCTTTGGTCAGTCTAGCAAGTTTGTTGATATTCTTGAAGATCAACTCCACAAGCCGGGTAATGGGAGCAAAGGGCTTGGGTATAATAACGTGTCTCCTCCGTTCAACGGAAACTGTACCACTGTTCCTCCCTCTATTGAGGAACAAGTAAGGGAGTTCTTCATGTTTACTCCCGGTAGCAACTCATGCACTGATGAATACAAATCATCATCATCATCATCAGATTCTGATGTTAAATGTGTGAACAATTCTGATGTTTCTACTTCATGTGCAGAAAAAGTAGAGATTGAGGAATGTGATAATGAAAATGAGGAGTATGAAGAGACTTGTTTTTGCAAGAATAAAACTAATGTTAATTCTGGTTGCAGAAATAAAACTGATACTTCTAAGGGCACTGCTTTTAAGAGCAACAAACACTATGTGTAGGCTTAGAAAAATGGTTCTAAAAATTCAAAATTTCTTGCATATAGTGATGGAACAACCAGATTTGTTAAACCTGTCACTGATAATGTTGTTAAGTATTCCAACAAGGACCTGTCAAAGCAGAAGGAGAAAAGCAAGCAGGTTGAAAAACCAAGGGTCAGTGTTCAAACCTCAAGTGCTTCACCTAAGCACTTCACCAAAGCTGAGTTTTATACCAAGTATGATCATCATCATAAGAGGTTTGAACAAGACCATGCTCAGAAAAATAGGAAATCTACAAGTTGCTCAAAGAGAAGATGTGAACATCATTCTAAAAGTGATCAATCTTATCATTCACATTCATCATCATCTTCATCATCATGGTCAAACAGATCGGGATATGTTGCTTATGCTAGGAAGCAGACATGTTACACATGTGGCAAAGCCGGTCACATTGCATGAAATTGCATGCATCGTCCTTATGAGCTTTATTACATGAACAAACAGAGGGCTACACCAAGGGAAAAGTATTATTCTAAGTCAATGAAGGTTGAAAAACCTAAGGCAATAAAGAATAAGCATCCCAAAGTTAAGCCTTCTGATAGTGACTAGAAAGTTGCAAAGAGAAACAAACAAGCTTATTTTGAAAGACAAAAAGTTAAACATAATAAGCAAACAGTGAAACCTAAAGTCTCAGTTTCAAAAGAAACAAAATCGTCTGTTCAATCAAAGCCTGTCTGGAAGGCTAAGGAAAATGTTGTGGCAACACCTGTCCTTGATTCTAAAAATGATGTGTTTGTAGGAAGTATCTTACATTGATGCTTCAGGAATGCCCAGGTCAACTATGGCTTGGGTACCTATGTCTAACTAATCTTCTCATTCGTGCAGGGACAGCCAATGAGGACTGTCAATAACCAGCCTGGTATGTTGATATGGGTTGTTCCAGGCACATGACGGGTGACATCTCTCTGCTTCATAACATTAAAACTTTAACGGAGGGTATGTTTCCTTTGTAGGAGATAAGGGAGGTAAGATCAACAATAAACGTACAATTTACTTTGGTACATTATGCTTTGAAAATAATGAGTTTTGAATTTGAGAATGGTCACACAAAGATTTTTCTTTATAGTTTAAATTTGTACATATATTATTTTTATTTTTATGCACAAGTTTAGGGGGAGATTTGAGAAAAATACAAAAATAGCTTATGAAAAAAATAGAAAAAGAGTCTGTTTTGATTTCCAAATAGAAAAAAAGCCTGTTTTATTTTGATTTCCCTAAAGTCAAGAAAAATACAAAAAGAGTTTGCTTTTGAGGTTATTTAACAGATAAATACAAAAATATTGTTTGTGTTTGAGTCGGGAGTTTGCAATTAAATGGGAAGTGATATGAATGTTCGTTTCTTAAGGATAGGATCAACACATGTAAGGCACTAAAATGAAATGATTAGGATCATTGTTGGATATGTTGATAGGCTCTACATATGATACACTTGAACAAAATAGTCTTATGGTTTTAGTGGGGAACATCTCATAAATTAGTGTAATTTGCCATTCCTGTGAATAATCAAGAACTTAAACATAAAGGTTGGTGAACTGTGGATAACCCTTGCTCTATTGGGATTGCACTAACCGGGACCCTTCACAAAAGGGTTGTGAGCTTGACTTAATACAAGTCTGTAAATATTATATATCTATATAGTTAAAAGACATGCATTGACATGCAATAGGTGAAAAGACACTCAATGATAGTGCAAATCTAATCTGCAAAGCAGGTCTTTGAGCAAAAAGACACACAATGTTAATGTCGTGCAATAGGAATAAATCAAAAGAAATGCAATGTCATACAACAAAAAGATATGTCTAAAGACATACATATTATTATTGTAAATATTTTTTATTTTTTGGGAATATGTGACTGGGAAGGGATCTCTTGTCAAGACATGTAAGTCCGTAGTGCGATGACCCTAAGCTTTTGCTGATTCTGAATATTTAAGCCTGCAGTGCTATGTTTTTTATCAAATTTTATCAGCGATTCCCTGAAAGGTTGCATAAGCATGTGCTAGTTATGCTCAATTAGTTATTATTTAGATGCTCAAAAGATCATGAGGAAGGAAAGGTTTACCTGATAAGCTGTGGGGTCCATCAAAGTTCATCAAGAATTCACTTAATTCATATTCACTTAATTACAGGTTTCTGAGATATGAGTGTGGGACCCATTAAAGTCATAACTAATTCTACCCAAAACATGATAATTTAAATCATAGTGAAAAACTTCGGTTTGAAGCTTAAGCTTGAGTTTAAAAGAATCTCAATATTAGCAATCCACTAGACCTGTTTGAGTAAAAGTACAAGCTGAAAAATGTTCCCTGGTCTACTTGTAGAATGATTTGATCCCATTACAAACTTCCTAAAAGCTCTCAGTTGTAATTATGTGTAATGAGATCTGTGTAAATGTGTCGGATCTGAAAAGGTTGCAAATTTGTGAAGAAAATTCCAAAAAGATTTTATTTCAAATTTTATCTTTAATTTTACTTCAGTTATAGTTTAGTTTTTAGATTTTCTATTTATTTTGCTTTATCTTTATAAAAAAATGACCATTCTTGGATTTAAAAACTTATTATCAAAAGAGTTGAAATTTCAAAGGTTTGATAGTAAATGGATGTAGTAGGTATTCGTGTGAATACAGGATCCCCTGTTGCATATAAATGTCTGCTTACAAAACATCTTAGAATTTGCTGATTTTATTTCAAATCAAGAACCAGGGTTGAAGAAGAATGAAATGCTGTCAATTGCTGACAAGCTTGAAGTACCAGCACAACAGAATGTACTCGAGTCAGAAGACCTGATGTGTTTTCATCTTCCGACAATGAAAGTACACATGAAGAAGTACATGTGAATCTGCTTTAAAGAGAAAGAATGAAAAAGAAAAGAGTTGCTGAGAATCTTCCTCTCACATCCTCTTTTAGCAAGATAATCAAGCAAATGCTGATTAGGATCCACATGAGGATCTAACTCCAAGAGAAGAAAGAAAGACCCAAGTTTGAGAGTAAAGAAAATCTGAACTACACAAACATCGACGCCACAGTAACAACCATAGATTTTGATGACAACGTTGTATGCTGGAAGTGGTGATCACATTGCAACATTCGAGTTATGAAGATCATTTGATAGCATCAGCCTAGGGGGAGATTGTTGGGTCTGAATATGTGAGGCTGACGCTTATTAAATAAGTAAAACTATTGGTGTTACCGAATAGATGGATATTCAGGATGTGTAACCGTGAATCTTGGGCCGGCCATGGGCCGAGAACATGTATTATGGGCTTAGCTTGTTTAGGCTTAGTATAAATACATGTGTTTGTGACCTAAATGAGGTTACACGTGAGTTAGACAGATTGATAGTCGTCTAGAGAGAGTTAGACGAGTGGAAAAGCCGTCTATTGTGTTAGCGGTTTTGTTAGTGTTCTTTGTAATTTCTCTGGAGCAATATACGAGTTATTACGAAAGTGTTTGTGTTCTTGAATCACCATACTTGATAGTTTCCGCCTATCAAGTGTGAGAATTGATATCATGTGTGTTCATTATTCGAAGATCCGTCAAGTTTGGGACTAACATAGGGTTTCGAAAGATGCAAGCGTAGGAAGGAAACGAGTTCTATAATGATTCGATTCGCACGAGTCACTCGGATCGAAGGTATAATCACGAAACTTGAATTGTTGTTATCATCGTTTTTGATTTAGGAGCGTTTGCGTGATGAGGGGTGTTCAATAACGATTCTTTATTGTCACTTTGTTTAGCTCCCAGTACCAATGCACATATGCGTTGTACCGTCCTTCTTTTTAACAAAGAGGATAGAGTGCCCCAGGGAGATGTGTCACACCCCAACCAGCGGCGGAAACGTCGGGGCGTGAAGCGTGCAGACTGTTCATAAGCTCATGGTTGACTAAAGTTGTAATATATTAAATAACCAATTCCATTTCATAGTTCAAGTAATCAAGTAGAATGTTTACAAGAGTCAAAATACAAAATTTCTTTATCAATTTAGATACTAGGTCCAGTTCCTATGTGTAGCATCTTGGATATGAGCTCAAAGCTTAGTACCTGAAACATGTTTAAAACGAGAGTGTCAACTATAAATAGTTGGTGAGCATACATAGGTTTTGACACCACAAGTAAAGTTCAAATGTTTTGTGTACAATTCATATGATACATGGTTTAAGAAGCATTTATGGAGAATCTAAGTTAAGCTAGTTGCACAGATGTAACCTTGTAATTGAATAACATACCAATGTTAACCAAATGAAGGGCACAACATACCAATGTTGGCCCAATGGAGGGCATAACATACCAATGTTAGCCCAATGAAGGGCATAGCAACACATGCTATCCCGTTGTATGTGTAGTATAATTGCACGAGTATGTCATGTGTATGTATTGTATAATTGCACGAGTATGTCCTGTGTATGTGTTGTATAATTGCACGAGTATGTCATGTGTATGTATTGTATAATTGCACGAGTATGTCATGTGTATGTAGCCTTAACAGTTAGTATTCAGGCACAAAGCATAAATAAACACATATGACCATATGGTAGAATTGTACGCACGTAGTTGTAAATAGCGAGTTGTTGAAGGAACATGTTTCACCCCAAAATACGTGTAAAAAGGAAAAGGGGCTATGTAAAACTCACTTGTATTGGGTAGTGTAGTTTGCACAGATCAACAAAAATACCAAGCGTGTTGTAGGTCGCTACGTTTGACCTATTGGATAAATGTATAACGCGTGTCATTGTTTGTGTTATTTTTATGTCGAAAAATGGATTTGTATGTTTAGGGTTTGTTTGAAATAAATAAAAAAATAATTTTATTTATCTATTTAGTACATTTTAAATAGTAGTGATATATATATTCTTTAAAATGTAAATTTAAATAACTGATATATATTTATATTTATTTAAATATAAATTTAAATAAATAATATCTGTTTAAGTCAAAATATATATTTGTATAAATGGTTTTATAAAAATGATTATATAAACTCACGATTTCATCGATTTCGAACTATCGGGAATTAATCGTTTTAAATCTCTAAATCAAGGATTTGGTTTATAAATGATTCCCGGGTCTTGGGATTTTATAAAATAATTTGTATAATTACATTTTGAAATTTTTTTGCTAAAATATGTTAAATAGACTTTAAAACAGAAAAATAGTTGATTCTGGTCAATGAGCACGACCGTGCTCAAGTAGGGCACGACCGCGCTCGTTGCCGGGCGTGACCGTGGTGGTCTGAGCGCGCCCGTGGTCGAGTCAGAAGGCACTACAGAGGTTCTGGACACGGAGCACGACCGTGCTCATATCTGGCACGACCACGTCTAGTGTTTGTTTTTGGTCAAGACTTGTTTGCTCGGTAAGCACGACCGGGCCACACCTGGGGCACGATTGTGCTTGGTCAGGCACGACCGCGCTCAGGGATGAGCGCGACCGTGTCGGGTCTTTTCCAGACCCAAATCCGTCGATTCTTATATTAAATGTTTCTGTATTCTTAGGGCTTTCACTTAGAGGATGATTGCGAAGCTATCTATGAGTTTTAATTGGATTTATTTCGTGTTTAAAAGGTAGTTCGACTAAAAGTTTAGTTTCGGCTTTTCGTTCAAAAATCGGACAGACCTGAGTGTTTTTACTACGAATTGGCATAGGGCTTTCGTAGTAGAGGATGATACGAAGCTATTGGTGTATTACTTACTTGAGATTATTGGGCAATTGAATGCAGTCGGCTACGGGTCAAAGAGTCGAGCTTCTCGGCGATCGATTGGACTCCAGAGGCTGTTTGAGCGTTGAACGAGAGTTTTTGGAAGTTCGAGTGGGTGTATATGAGGGTGTAGGAAGCGTGCAACTGGCTCTATATCGACGAATTTGAGAGACTCGGTTGTGGTGTGAATGGGATTAATTAATTGTGCAAATTGGACGACAATTGATGCGTGTTTCAGACGAATTTCAGTCGAGTATGGTCTGACGCGCGAAGACCGGCTTTTCTTTATTTTAATTTTCACGAATTCAGAAGGTATGGTATGGTTTGACTTTCTGCAGTCAAGTGGGTTCATCAGCGCGACCGTGCCTACTTTAGGCGCGACCGTGCTTAGGTCGGCAGGCGCGATCGTGCCTAGTCCTAGGCGCGACCGTGCTTGCCTAGTTTTGTAGTTTTTGAGTTTTGTCAGTTTTGGTCCTCGGGGCTTGTGAGATAATGGTGTTTTGTTTAAGTCGTTATTGTAATAGAATAGTTTGTATATGTAATGGCCTCATAGTTGTTGTACACGAATTGAAACTGAAATACTTGTTTATTGTATTCAAACGATTACACGGTAAAAACCAGAAATGTTACAGTCTCCCCTTGTTGAGGGGATTTCGTCCCGAAATTCAACTGGTTGAGGCTGTAGAATCGGCGAATAGGTGAGGATACTTGAGTTCCATTTGGTCTTTATGTTCCCATGTAAACTCGGGACCGCGTCTGGAATTTCTGATGGATTTAAGGCAGGGGATTTGACTGGGGGGTATAGTAATTAACAACCAGCTTAGGTCTGTTACCCGAGGTCAGGTATGAGTAGTATTAATGAGTTAGGTTAAGAGGATTAAGGAGAATCTGTTGGAAGGATACGTTGGGCTCCAAAGGTGAAATGCATTACTGGGAACAGTGTTCATGGGAATTTGATGATTAGAATTTGTTCAAGAAGTAACCTACTATGCTTAAGTATTGTCAGTGGTTAAGTGGTTTCACAAACATTGGCCCGTTAAACAACATGAAACTTTACGTGACATGAATAACGCTACTGCTGATAATATGATAGGAACACTTATATATAGGAAGTACCAGCGGCGTATCCACCATGCCCTTGTCGTATTTCATCAGTTTCGTTATTGTATATCATGCTAGGTTTCACGTCATAACACACTATAGAATTTGCTATGCTTTCCATGCGCTGATTTGTATAATTTCGTGTGCACTCGTAATTATCCAAATCGTCGTATGGTCCGTATAGTTCATCCCATTGTGTGTGGGACCAGGGGGTAACACAAAATCACATAATTTGTAACTACTGTTTTCACGTATGCGTTGCAAATAATTGTATACCTAGATAGCAAGGTCAATTGCAACAATTGTAAGCAATTTAGATCCGTGTAATATGTAAGCACTCACTACATCCATGTATGATCTAGTGTTATGTACATTGTAAGCATGTATAGTGTGAATAGTTTAGTACCATGTATGTAGCAACAAATGAGTTTCGTGTATAATGGAAACAAATAAGTTTTTTTTTTTTTTTTTTTTTTTTTTTCATGTATGATGTAAACATATTGAGTATCGTGGGTAACCAAGCTTTATGTATTATGTGGTTAATCTAGTACTGTGTATATTGCACCCAACTAAGCTTTATGTATCATGTAATCGATCTTGTATCGTGTATGTTGTAAACAACTAAGGTTCATGTGGCATGTAATCAATCATGTATATGGTAAACGACTACGTTGCATGTATCATGTATGTTTGTGAATAACTGCGTCTCATGTGATTTGTGGATGTTCGTGTGTAAGCTGTTGAATCTCAATAGTGACGTACATCAATGAATTTGTTTGCATAGGTGGTCGAGTGTCGAGGACATGTGTGTTGTTTGATATTCATGAAAAATGCGGGTAGTCGAGTTTTAAGGTGTCGGTGTTTGTATGTATGGTAAATTCTCATGAGGAAAGACTCATCTTCTTGAAATTGGCTAGCAAGCTCAATATAATAGTGGCAAACCGCAGTAGGTGTAAATAGTTCGAACAACGACAAGATAACGTAAATGATTACAGTGCGAAATTTTATTCTAGATTGGGTCTTCATCATTTGACTCCATCTTGCACTAGCTTCAATTGGTCTCATTCACTGTCTCGGTGTTGACTTGATTTTCGTTGGTGTTTATGTTGAAAGTACGTCCACGAGCACCACCTTGGACAACGTTGACAATCCGGGGACATCGGTGACGGAAATGGTTTGGGTCGCCACATTCAAAGCAAGCTCGTCCATCAGTAATAGCCGGAACCACTGGGTTTATCCCTTGCTGCACGGTCCTGTTCCCTTGGTTGGTTTGAGTAATGGGCGGTCCAGATCGGCAAACATTGGTAGTATGGCCATATCTCCCACAGTTGGCACATAGACGGCATGGCATTTTTAGGAAGTGATGATAATTGCATGTGTTGCACAAAGGGTTGTTGCCCATATATGGTTTCTTATTCTGGTTCAAATGGTTTAGTGGAGCAACTTGGTTGATTGGTACCGCAGGGATAGCGATTGCGAAATTTCGTTTCTTATTGTATTGGGGAAGTTTGGGTTTGTCTTCTCTAGGGGGTTCAAAAGGGGCTGCAGGGTCAGTGACTTTCATTGCACCCTTCCTTGTTAATGTACCCGTCTTCACGTGGTTATCAGTTAATGTGGCAGCTAGGCGAATAGCGTCTTCAAGAGTTGCTGGGTTTCTTCCTAGGACAGTATCCTGAATCTGCCTAGGTAAACCACCTATGTATTTGTCAATGCATCGGGCTAATGGTGTGACCATGTGGGGCACAAGAAGACTTAACTCGTGGAAACGAGTTGCGTAGGCCATACTTTCACCGCTGTCTTGGGTAAGATCCCAAAACTCAGCTTCCAACTTCTTCATTTCATTTCGAGGACAGAACTCCTCGGTCATGACCTTTTTCAATTCTTCCCACGGTAGGGCCATTGCCACATCCAGGCCCCTAGTTCTTTTCTCACCATTCCACCAGGTGAGCGCCCGTTTCTGGAAGACGCTGGTGGCATGACGAACACGGAGGTTGTCGGGACAGTCACTATTGAGAAAAGTGTTCTCAATACTCTCAAACCATTGAAGGAGTCCCGTGGCTCCTTCGGTGCCATAAAATGTGAGGGGATTACATGAGTTGAAGTGTTTGAAGGTACATTGTGGTGGGTCGGCACCACTGCCACCACCAGTATTAGCACTACCACTGGCGTTTCCATTATTGTTGTTGTTGGCTTGAGTTAGTTGAGTTACTAGCTGAGTGAGGAGAGTGGCAAGGTTGGTGTTATTGTTGTTGTTGGCATTGTCGGTATTGCGGCGGTTGCTGTTACGACGAGGAGGCATTCTATACAAAAAGAGAATGATATAAAAGAGTTGTGAGGATTTATAAAAATTTGTTGAAATTTAGGATAGGAGGAATAATAACACATTTATTTCATAGTTCGGATGGTATTCAAGTAATCACATTACTGCTTGAACACTATGACATATTAAGGTTAATTAGACTTATAAAATTTTCAAGGAGACGTGCTTTAGCCTATAGGTAAACACTCATCCCGGGAATTCCCAGGAAAGCACACGGATCCCTCGGTTGATTGGGATTTATATGAAATGCTTTCCTAGACAGAAAACCCAGGGTACAGGTGTTACCCTTCCAGATTGCACGTGTCCTTTAATAATTCTCCAAGTCTAAAATCCTTAACGAGGTGCAAAAGAAAATTTAATAGACTAGCGTCCATGAGTATGATGTCCCACAAGCGATGATGATGACGACATAGAAGTAGGCAAGAGGGATATGTGGTTTAGGCTATGGGTGTGAATATTGTTTGATCAGTTTATTGCCTAGGTACACCTAATATGTCATGAATTCTACTAAACATTTTAGGTAGCAAGTAAACCAACACCTGAGTTAATGAACATGTAACACATAGCATGTAGATAGTAATGAATGTAAGCACAAAAGTTATCAGGTAGTGTGACACATAAGTCATCATGTATCGCATCATGTAGTGTAATTACTTATGATAGTATATAGAAATATTTCTACAAGAAGTAATCATGTAACATGTAGTAGCATGGCATTGTATGGGTGTCCTAAGGTTATAGTCTAGGTCAAGAGTGTCTAATAACCTAATTCCCTATAACCAAGGCTCTGATACCAATCTGTCACACCCCAACCGGCGGCGGAAACGTCGGGGCGTGAAGCGTGCAGACTGTTCATAAGCTCATGGTTGACTAAAGTTGTAATATATTAAATAACCAATTCCATTTCATAGTTCAAGTAATCAAGTAGAATGTTTACAAGAGTCAAAATACAAAATTTCTTTATCAATTTAGATACTAGGTCCAGTTCCTATGTGTAGCATCTTGGATATGAGCTCAAAGCTTAGTACATGAAACATGTTTAAAACGAGAGTGTCAACTATAAATAGTTGGTGAGCATACATAGGTTTTGACACCACAAGTAAAGTTCAAATGTTTTGTGTACAATTCATATGATACATGGTTTAAGAAGCATTTATGGAGAATCTAAGTTAAGCTAGTTGCACAGATGTAACCTTGTAATTGAATAACATACCAATGTTAACCAAATGAAGGGCACAACATACCAATGTTGGCCCAATGGAGGGCATAACATACCAATGTTAGCCCAATGAAGGGCATAGCAACACATGCTATCCCGTTGTATGTGTAGTATAATTGCACGAGTATGTCATGTGTATGTATTGTATAATTGCACGAGTATGTCCTGTGTATGTGTTGTATAATTGCACGAGTATGTCATGTGTATGTATTGTATAATTGCACGAGTATGTCATGTGTATGTAGCCTTAACAGTTAGTATTCAGGCACAAAGCATAAATAAACACATATGACCATATGGTAGAATTGTACGCACGTAGTTGTAAATAGCGAGTTGTTGAAGGAACATGTTTCACCCCAAAATACGTGTAAAAAGGAAAAGGGGCTATGTAAAACTCACTTGTATTGGGTAGTGTAGTTTGCACAGATCAACAAAAATACCAAGCGTGTTGTAGGTCGCTACGTTTGACCTATTGGATAAATGTATAACGCGTGTCATTGTTTGTGTTATTTTTATGTCGAAAAATGGATTTGTATGTTTAGGGTTTGTTTGAAATAAATAAATAAATAATTTTATTTATCTATTTAGTACATTTTAAATAGTAGTGATATATATATTCTTTAAAATGTAAATTTAAATAACTGATATATATTTATATTTATTTAAATATAAATTTAAATAAATAATATCTGTTTAAGTCAAAATATATATTTGTATAAATGGTTTTATAAAAATGATTATATAAACTCACGATTTCATCGGTTTCGAACTATCGGGAATTAATCGTTTTAAATCTCTAAATCAAGGATTTGGTTTATAAATGATTCCCGGGTCTTGGGATTTTATAAAATAATTTGTATAATTACATTTTGAAATTTTTTTGCTAAAATATATTAAATAGACTTTAAAACAGAAAAATAGTTGATTCTGGTCAATGAGCACGACCGTGCTCAAGTAGGGCACGACCGCGCTCGTTGCCGGGCGTGACCGTGGTGGTCTGAGCGCGCCCGTGGTCGAGTCAGAAGGCACTACAGAGGTTCTGGACACGGAGCACGACCGTGCTCATATCTGGCACGACCACGTCTAGTGTTTGTTTTTGGTCAAGACTTGTTTGCTCGGTAAGCACGACCGGGCCACACCTGGGGCACGATTGTGCTTGGTCAGGCACGACCGCGCTCAGGGATGAGCGCGACCGTGTCGGGTCTTTTCCAGACCCAAATCCGTCGATTCTTATATTAAATGTTTCTGTATTCTTAGGTCTTTCACTTAGAGGATGATTGCGAAGCTATCTATGAGTTTTAATTGGATTTATTTCGTGTTTAAAAGGTAGTTCGACTAAAAGTTTAGTTTCGGCTTTTCGTTCAAAAATCGGACAGACCTGAGTGTTTTTACTACGAATTGGCATAGGGCTTTCGTAGTAGAGGATGATACGAAGCTATTGGTGTATTACTTACTTGAGATTATTGGGCAATTGAATGCAGTCGGCTACGGGTCAAAGAGTCGAGCTTCTCGGCGATCGATTGGACTCCAGAGGCTGTTTGAGCGTCGAACGAGAGTTTTTGGAAGTTCGAGTGGGTGTATATGAGGGTGTAGGAAGCGTGCAACTGGCTCTATATCGACGAATTTGAGAGACTCGGTTGTGGTGTGAATGGGATTAATTAATTGTGCAAATTGGACGACAATTGATGCGTGTTTCAGACGAATTTCAGTCGAGTATGGTCTGACGCGCGAAGACCGGCTTTTCTTTATTTTAATTTTCACGAATTCAGAAGGTATGGTATGGTTTGACTTTCTGCAGTCAAGTGGGTTCATCAGCGCGACCGTGCCTACTTTAGGCGCGACCGTGCTTAGGTCGGCAGGCGCGACCGTGCCTAGTCCTAGGCGCGACCGTGCTTGCCTAGTTTTGTAGTTTTTGAGTTTTGTCAGTTTTGGTCCTCGGGGCTTGTGAGATAATGGTGTTTTGTTTAAGTCGTTATTGTAATAGAATAGTTTGTATATGTAATGGCCTCATAGTTGTTGTACACGAATTGAAACTGAAATACTTGTTTATTGTATTCAAACGATTACACGGTAAAAACCAGAAATGTTACAAGATGAGCTTGGTCTTAGGAATCCTTTTTCGAGTAATTCATCTAATTTCTTCTTTAGTTCCTTCATCTCTGTTGGAGCTAACCGCTACGGGGATTTGGCAATCGGTGTCGTACCCGGTACCAGTTCATCTCTGATACCAACTTGTCACACCCCGGTTTTTTCTCACCCGGGCGTGCGACTATCAATTGATACATGTTTCTTTATTATAACATTAGAGTTATAATTCAGAGCGGAAATTTGGATCAAGAGTTTCAATAACTCAAATCATTTCATTTCATATTGAACAGGGAAACATCTTGATTGTTTACAAAACGTTATTACAAAACCAAAGGTTTATAAAGCCATTCATTTCAGTTGATGTCTATAGTGTACGATCCCTTTTTTTTACATCATGTCTTTCCTTGCCAAGGATTCATGGTCCTTTTTGGTTTTACTCAAGCAAACAAAATTACCGTTGGTTACCTGTAAAACGTTTGAAAATCGTATATCAGTATAAAACGGGGAATACGCGTATGCTTTTTATAATCTGAAAAGGCTTAATAAATAAAACAATTTGCCCATATTTGTCCGACCATTTTACACATTCAGAGGTCTATTTCACCCGAAGGTATAACCACCTGCCACACCAGGTACTTCCTCGGGTAACACTTGTTTTATGTTAGCCTCAACCTTACGCACATGAGATTTAGGTATTTCATGTAATGCTAACAACTTAGGCCTAGCCCTGGCCATGTTACCATGTTTCATCTACAACAAGTGCATAGTTATATATGACCTTATGGTCTGTATGCTATATAGTAATAACCTTATGCAACCAATGGTTGTATTAATTCATTTGAGTTAGACCATAAATCAAATCAGTTTATGGTTTCAAAAACATTAAAAAAAATAACATGTATTCACCTTAGCAGAGTCTTGACTTAACGGATATCTAAAGTAGAATCTCTATTGGAGCAACACCTCCACTTAGTTTCCTAGCTTTGGGTTCTCTTTAACAGAACTTCTCTTAGCTTCTCAGGACGTTCCTAGCTTAAACGACTATGACGGAGCGTTGTCGGAAAAGTGGGTTCGCGTTATAAGAGTGTGGAATAAGTAAAAAGAACTCTCGAAACGAGTTTGGGATGTGATAAATCGCTGAGATGTGGTGTCTATTTATAGGCACCCATTTAGTCCGTGACAGACTGTTATGATGGGTGACGGTCCGTCACCGTTTGGTCATGATGGACCGTTATGCATGGTGATGGACCGTTATGAATGGTGACGGTCCCTCACCAAGCTAGGGTTCGGTGAGACATTTAACACGTGCCAGTCTCCGATGACTTTATGACGTGACGGGTCATTACGGGTTGTAACAGTCTGTCATGGGTGTACACACGTCAGTCACCAAACACGTGTCATCTTCCGGTGGTTTTGCGGCGTAACAGACTGTTACGAGCTGTGACGATCCATCATAGAGTTTTCGTGCGTCACATCGCCCCCACTCGTCACCACTGTCAACTATTTTCTCAACCCGTAACGAACCATTACGGGTTGTGACTATGGGTGTTCATCGGTTCGGTTAACGGTTTGTTCGATTTATTCGATTCGGTTTATTCGGTTTTGATTTTTTTAACCCTTATCCGTTAACCGAACCGAACCGAATTGGGAAATTTTCTAACCGAACCGAATAAACCGATTTCAAAAGTAAAGTATATCCGAATAAACCAAATAAATCGAATAAACCGAACCGAATTGGAAATATGTCTAACCAAACAAACCGAATAAACCAAATTAAAAAAAAAGTATATCCGTTAACCGAGGAGAAAACCGAATTCGCAATTCGGATACGGTTAATAACCGAACCGAAAACTGAATTCACAATTCGGTTCGGTTTTTTCCGGTTACGGATATGATTCGGATTTCGGTTTTTGGTTTTTTTGCACACCCCTAGCTGTGACAGTCCATGTCTGTTCAAAATTAAGTTTTTCACTTTTTAACCCTGGTACTTTTCTACATTTACACTTTTAGTCCTTGGTCTTTAATTTTTGATAGATTTGGAACCAAAATTTCATGGGTGTTACATGCATTATTTAAAAGCATTCATGTGAAACTCTTCAAAAACATTGGAGGATGTTGAATTTCGCAAAATGTGTGGGATTTGGTTAGAATTATTTCAAATTCCAAATCTTTGTCCTAGCCAACCAAACATATTAAAAAGAGAATTTTAAAATTTCAATGAGTTCCAGCCAACCAAACGACCCTTACTTTCTTGCTAAGATTTGTGTTTTGATATCATGAATTTTATCTAGTATGGACCAACAATAATGCTGATTTACCATTTGAGTCCTATTTTTGACAATTGAGAATTACGCCTTTGAGTTAGAAATTTTGGATAATGAAGATTAGAAACTTTGAATAATTCAACTTTAAAGGTAAAAAAATCATCTTCATTTTTTCTTAATGAATATGATATTTACTTGGTATTCAAAACAAGGTAATTCATCGTTCATGTTCAATTATTTTTCATAGGAAATATTTGGTTTCACATTTTATGATGTTTTATTATTTGATTTTATTTATCATAATGTCTTGCATCGATGGAAATTTGTTTGGATTTACATTTTTTTTTTTGGTTTTTAACAATGTTTAATAAGTTAAAAAATGCTATTTTGATTTCTAGATATTTCATGCACTCTGGGTTCGATAAAATGTCTCAAGGAGTTTTGATTATCTTATTTATTCAAAACATACTCATATGTTAAAATTAATTAAAAAGAAAATTTCACTAAAAAAAACATATTCATATGTTAAAATTAATTAAAAAGAAAATTTTCACATGTGAAGAAAAAAATATTCACATGCACGAAAAGCATTTAAGATGCTGGGTTATGTGAGGGTTATTTAACATAAGAAATAAATTTTTAATTACCCAAAAAAGTATATCAAACAGGATGTTTACTTAAAAAACAAAATTTTTAAAAACTTTGGTTTTAAGGAGTGTAATTTATTCAATTTAATTTTTGAGTTTCTTTTTTTAGCATGTTTAAGATTTATTTTAAAATGTTAAGACATGCACCTTATCAAGTTTTGACGTTGATGATCACATGGACCAGGTCATAACAATTTATACAACAACAAAAAGAAAATCGATGATTTTATTAATAAGACAATGTTAAAATCCCGTGTGCACGGGTTGATAAAATATAAAACTATATAATCAGTAATAAAAATTTTGTATTTTGAAAAATCTGTGTATTACACGGATTGATAAAATATAACGTTATATACTTAGTAATAAAATGTTTATATATTTAAAATTTTGTATCTTACACGGTTTTAGTACATTAATTTTTATTTAATTTAATTTGACTTACATCAATATTTAGTTAAAAACAAAAGTTAATTAAATTTTAAAGTTTCTTAAAATAAGAGATAATTTAAAATAAATGAGTTTTATTATTATAATTAATATTTTTTTAATTATAAATCATTATTAAAAATATGTATTTAATAAGAGAGAGAGGAGGGAAAAAAGTGTAAGGTTGAATATGAGAGTGACAAGTAACAAAAAAAATTTAGATTTTATTATAATAGGGATTATAGAGAAAAAATATTTTAGAAACATTTCCTTCAATTCCTCTCGTGATAAGTTAGTTAAGAATAAAAAAAAAATCAACCATTTTAACTAGGAAGCTTCCCATTAGGTATTCCACATAATATGTTTGACCCAAGTGATCCATTTAACCTTGCAAATTTGTGTAACTAATACGGTGATGCTTATCTAGTTGAATCTGGCGTTAAGAAAGTTAGAAAATGACCTAACAATTTAATGATTTTTTGGTTGTAAATATGTTGATGCCCATCAAACTTATATTCTATTTTTCTTATTTTCTACTTTTTAATTTTAGCTTCAGTAATTTTTTTTTATTTTCTATAAGTTTTATTAAAATTTTGCCTAATTGAATGAAAACTGAATTGAGTTTATCAGAAAGAAGCTGAGAGTCACCTACGGATCTCGACTCGAGGGGATGGAATCACAAGTGTGGGACATGCATTACAGGTATATATATACTGCTGTGTTGTTAAATTTAATGTTTAATATCACTCTTTTTTTATTTGATGCTAAACTTAAAATACCAACGTTAATATATCAGGTATATATATACTTAGGTTGTTAATGAAACTAGTTTTCTTTATGTGTTTTCTTTTTTAAATTGTGGAGCCTCGGGTTTTGGCCAAACATAAAAGCAAGATGCACCTCAAACACAGGTTAGTGACTTGTTACAACTTTGTGCTAATATTGCTGTTACTATTTTATGTATTTTTTTTAAACAACTAATATTATAAACACCGACTAACAAAAAAACTAGACGAACGGGAAAAAAAACTTACATGAATATAATAGAGGGTTTTGTAACCACTCTATCCACTTCCGTTTATACTTATTGTTCCTACTCGAATACCAATTAAACGAAAAATAAACAACATTATCAAATAAACTCTCGTCCTTTGACCGATCATTCATAAATACCGCACAATCCGAAGCTTCCAAATAGCCCACCAAGAAACAAAAATAATTGCCCCAACAATCTCCCTCTACGCCACATTGAGATTCGAAACATCAAGCCATTCCATAAGGTCCTTAGGAAATCTTAGAACCAGAAACTTCACATCAAGCCATCTTTCAGTCAAATCCCAAATCTTCCTAATCAGCACACACTCGGAAAAAATATGAATATTTGATTCCGTCCCATCATTACACAAAGGGCAAATAATAGACGGACCATCAATACTCTTGCATCCAGATTCACCCGAGTAGGGAGACGATTTCCCAACACACATCATCCACAAATATTGATCTTCTTAGGAAGACACGTGAACCAAGTTGTTTTGCTCGCGCTAGAATGCAAAGAATAGCCATCAATGCATTCTCGAACCCCCTTAACCGAAAAATCTGCCACCCACGTCATCGACCAAACCCAACGATCTCTTCCCGAAGCGAGAGACACATTCGCAAGCAAATTAGACAACTCAACGAGTTGAGCTAGTTATGCCCCACCTCTAATATCCCTACGCCACTTCCACGCATCTAGCGCCACCCTATCCACCACCAAACAATCCTTATCCAATTCTAAAGCAAAGTGTTGACACTAGATATGCTTCCAAAATTTAGTCTCATTACCACACTCAATCTTTTTACGAATCGAATTGAAATGAACAATACCATATTCATGTAGTTTACAAAAATCTTTCACCATTCTCTGGCAAATACTATTCCCTTTAATGCTAGAAGTAAAAAACCACATCTAGCCCATATTCATGCTATTTTATGTATTTAAGTCTGCAAAACTATAACCTTTTTAATTTATTATTGTCGGTCCCAAGTACGGACAAAAAATGAGGGTTTACAACAATAAAGTTCGGAAAAGGGCTTTGGGCCCCCAAGCCGGGCCGGCCACATATACCACTTTATCATCAGGCATACAATGACTAGTGTGAAAATTATTCGGCCTCATGACAACCTTAAACATTTTTCTAAAGTGAGGCAGTGTTATAAAAATCGTGATTAATCACTAACCAGCGATTGACTTAGGAATTTTGCCCTAATTAGCCTAAAAATCACTAAACGATCAAAGGGTGTCAAAATCAGCCCTAGGCGGCCCTAATCGGCCAAAAATCGTTGGCTTCCCGTTTTTCCAGCGGGATTCTGGCGAGATTCTTGTAAATTCTGGTGATTTATAAATATATATATATAATTTTGAAAATTGCATTTAAAATGTGTGTGTATATATAAATCTAAATATTACATATAAAAATTACAATCCGATTAATCGCTAGTCAATACCCTACCACCTGACTTTGCTCAACATTACCCTCAAGTGGTTTTAAAAGACATAATTGTTCTTTAACTAAAAAACTATTTCTCTCTGCATTCTAAATATTCACGTTTGTTTAAAATAATTAATCCATGGGTTATTGGATTTTAATAATCCCACCTTTTACCAATTGACCAATAATAATCCCAACTGAGAATATTCTTACCACTAGTCCCTACTTTCAAACTATTTTGTTACATTGGACTTCCCGTTAAAAAAACTTAACGCCGTTAGATTTTATATGGCGTGGACATCTGCAAACTGCCGGAAAGTCGAGCCAAGCTAGCAGTGGTCTCGTGGTAGGTTTTGAAATTGGCTTTGGTGGTGTTTAACTAGTCTCGTTGGTCAGACAAGTCCAAACAGAGATAACGGTAGTGTTTAACGAGACCAGTTAAACACCACCAGAGCCAATTCAAAACCCACCACGAGACCACTGCTAGCTTGGCTCGACTTTCCTGTGGTTTGCAGATGTCCACGCCATATAAAATCTAACGGCGTTAAGTTTTTTTAACGGGGAGTCCAATGTAACAAGATAGTTTGAAAGTAGGGACTAGTGGTAAGAATATTCTCAGTTGGGATTATTATTGGCCAATTGGTAAAATGTGGGATTATTAAAATCCAATAACCCTTAATCCATTCAAAGTAATTATTCATTAATTTGCATCAATTTAGTTATATAGCTTATTCCTTCATAATTTGAACTTTTTAGACTATGAAATTAAGAAAATATATAAAAGTTTTAACATAGTTGTTTGAAGTTCAATCAATATGTTTCATTTCTAAAGTAAGACTTCATCTTGATTTAAATAATTCTCATATTATTGATGGTTTGTACTATTTTAATTTAAATTAGTTAACTAAACATGATGATTATATGTAAACTTATGAATTCTATCAAAACGGTTGGGCTTAAATAAAAAGACGTGGGCCAAGAAGGCCCAAGCTAAACTTTAGAAAGTATGGACTCTGGGCTCGGTCTCGGTGTATCATGAGTGGCCCATAAATAAAAGTAACCATCACGGACCGGCTGTCGATGTTGTTGTGTAGTTGGTTATCTAGTGTCGAAAGATATTCCTTAACAGTTGTTTATCCTAAATCAAGACCGGTTCAAACTCACCAAGAATCAGTCTAATACTTTAAACTTCTTTTTGTTGTCTTTTTCATTTATTTCTTTTTTTGTCTTATAAAGTTAATTTTTATTAATAAAAACTTCTTTTATAAAAGTTGTTTATTTTATTTAGTAGATTTTTTTTTTTAATATTTTTAACTTATATAGTTTGTTTATTCTATTTATTTACATAAATATTTTATAAATTAGTGGCCCGTTACCTTGATTTTATAGTTTATAACTCAATAGCTAACTTTCTTTAGACCACACTCAATGGTCATTTTGGGGACTCGTTTTTGGGGCAGGGGGTGTTCTCCTCGTTCCTCCTATTGGGGAACTCATGTTTTAAGGGAGCTATTTCTTCATTATTAATAATTGGTAAAACTGTTCTAATCTTTCATTCACAATCTCAATAATATACAAAGATTACAATTTGACCTAATCTGTATTTGGTAGATATATTTATACATAAATACCAAATATTTTACAAAATACAAAAATATGCTAATACACCCACGTAATCGATACAGGAGGTGGCCGAATGTTGAGACTAGATCGGAAATCGTCAAACAGAACTCGTGGGATGCCTTTACTAAATATGTTCACAATTTGAAATTGGGAAGGGATGTGTAGGACTCTAACTTGACCACGAGCTACCTTTTCACGAACGAAGTGAATGTATATCTCGATGTGCTTCATTCTTTGACGTTGAACCGGATTGGTTGATAAGTAAATGGCACTTATGTTGTCACAATAAACAAGAGTGGCATTCGGCGGTGGATGATGGAGTTCGCACAAAAGATTACGCACCCATCAAGTTTTCGGACACAACGTTAGCAACCGCCTTGTATTCTGCTTCGACGCTAGATTGAGACAATGAGGGTTGTCGTTTAGATAATCCTGAAATTATGTTGTCATCCAAGTACACACAATACCCAGATGTTGAACGACGGGTATCCGGGAAACCTTCCTAATCAGCGTCCGTGTAGGATGTAAAGGAACGACTACCAGACTTATGTGTCACTAAGCCAAGGGAGAAGATACCCTGGATGTAACGCAGAATACGTTTAAGGGCGTTAAAATGGGGTTAAAATCGACTCAAGCTATCAAGACAAGTACTTGGGAAATACCAGGAATGAGAAGAATACTACCTAGGTTAGAATCCTATTTGCAAAGCTAAGGTTTCTACCGGTTCTGGAAACTATGATGGATTTGGGTTTCTACCGATAGCAGCTCTAGACAACCTAGTGGATCCCTAATCACTCTCAGAGTCTCACCAACTAAGAAACCTAAAGATATACTAAACTCACCGGACAATCGGATTACCTTTCATTCTCTCCAACAATGATTATGTACCCTAAAGACATATCACCTCTCGGTCTCACTGTCCACAATACATTCAAGGAATGCACTGGGTAATCTCAGGATAACAACTATGACTCGGAATAACAACAATCACTAATAACCTAAGGGAATTTCTTCTCAGACAATTCACACTCGGAAACCTAATGATGAAGACTAATCGATTACCTCTCACTTTTCATGTATTGAGATAAAAAACACGCTCTACGTGACTATCAACTCCAATCCCTATGGGTCAATGCGTCTAGCAAACCATACAAACAACCACAAACAAATAGTCTATGATCTAAATACGATATTCAAATTGGAAGACATCCACAAAAAGCATACGGAATTGAAATCAAACATAAATCAGATTTTGAACATGCATAATCATCATAAATATTTGTAGGTCCATATTTCACTCAGAAACCTCACAGATGATCGATTCTCCAACACAAAGGCGGAAACAGTGTGTATGGAGGTGAAACAGAGGATAGAAACAGATTTGGTGAAGATAACAGGCTAAACACACTCACAATCAACACAAATATGATATGAAATTGTAGGAACAGTGCATAAAACTCAAAATGCAGATTGTATTGATTGAAGAACAATGAAAGAGAAGGTTCAGGGTTACAGCTACTACTCACGACCTAAACATTCTCAAACTAGGCTATTTATAATAGATGACAGGTATCGAAACTATGTCAACTGAAACTACTAGTTCCGATTGAATATTTACAAGTGATACACAGACCTGTGGAAACTACTATCTATCGAAACTACTAGTTTCGATTGAACAAACCTCAATCGAAACTAAGTAGTTTCGATGGCCCAGACTTAACCTATTTAAAGCAGTAAATTACATAAAATGAAATTACAGTACTGAAATGACAAATAAGAAAGCTAAGCTAACATTGTTCAAAACACAATAATGACAACAACTTAATTAGAATTACATGACTCTACAATCTCCCCCTAAGCTGTTGCATTACTGTCTTAAGCTCTTCACTAAGCAGCTGGTCCTTCAATAGGCTTCTGGATGTAAGGCTTGACATGAAGGGTCACAACCCGTTGATATGCCTTAGCATCAGCCTCATCTTCATCACTGTATGCCTGTATATGATTATGGAACAACACCTCTAGATCTTCAGGTTGGAACTTTAGTAGCTCCATCGGCTAAAAATAACCATATCTTCCTTGCCTTCACACTCAATCACGACACTTCCAATGTTTGGATTGTAGTACCATTTCTTGAAAGTTTGGAGTTGAACAGGAACTGTCTTAAGAATAGTGATGGTCTTGTAGGTCTGTGCAGGCTTGTACCTCAAGAAGACATAAGGGCTATTGGTCTTGGGATGAAACCTAGTCTTTGAAATCTTCTTCTTTATCTTCCTAGGATTCATCCCCTTGAATTCACAATTTACCTGGCTTTGTAGGAAGTGTTCAAAGTCTGAAGCCATCATCACCTTCCCTGGATTTTGAAGGGGAAGCTTGGCCAGATCTCTTAGGTCATAGAAGGGGAGAGTTTGGAAGTCAGTCATATTCTTAAAGTGCTGAACTCCTCCCCTATATCTTCTAATGATAAACAACTTCCTCTCAGGATCATACTTCCAACCCACTGGAGGCCTTTTCAGTTCCTGATGCTCAGCTATCCACTCATATGTTTGTGGGCTCTCCTCTGGTACAATCCTTCCCATCCATGGTTTTTTCAGGTTTGGATAGTTAGGATCAATAGGAGGTTGAGTTGGAGCTTGAGTGGCTTCAGGCACTGTGGGAGTTGGTTCCTCAGTGACACTAGGCTTCACAATATTCACTTGGACATCTCCCTCGTCTTGGTTTTCATCTGATAGATCTTGAATTTCATCACCTTTTTGTGCACCTGCTTCTACATTAACCACTGGTACAACAGGAATCTGAACTTCCTCAACAAAGGAAGCCTCTTGCAAAGGCTCATCAACAAGTTGTTCTTCTTCTTGTACATGAGGCATTTCAACCTCAACCTCAGCATCAACCTCAGCCTTTTGCTGGTTTCCATGATCTTGTTCTATCTCAACCTCTTCCTCCTCATATGATAATAACTCTTCTTCAACTGGTAGATCAGGGTCAACATCAGGTACAAATTCTTCATCTTCTCAAATGATATGACCAAACAGAGGGATGTTGGCAATCTCCCTGTTGGTTCTTTTGCTTTTACTTTTCATGTAACTTAGGGTCTTGGAGGTCATGTGGTCAAAGACAAGCACAGGGCCAACTTGTTGTAGATTAGGATGAAGATGGTTGATGATAATTTGAAGGAATCTTGGATAGGCTAAGAACTTCTCTTTAACTACTATAGTCAAATTTTCTTTTAGATGTCTGAATACTAACCCAGAGAAATTGTAATTTCTTCCTTTGATCAATCCCAAAATTGCAGAATACACTAGGGCATTAGCAGAATCAAAACCTCCCTTTCTGATGGACATGTAGTGGATGAACACATGGACAACATATCTCCAGTGTGGTGGAAGGGAGTTCTTGATAATTTGACCACTTTTAAATTCATCTGGGTGGCCCATTCTTCTAAAACATTCCTTGATGTAGAAACTTAAAAACTCTGTAGGTGCTTATGGATCATCACTGAAGTTGTAGATCCAGATTTCACTCAGAAACCTCACAGATGATCGATTCTCCGCACACAAAGGCGAAAACATTGTGTATGGAGGTGAAATAGAGGATAGAAACAGATTTGGTGAAGATAACAAGCTAAACACACTCACAATCGACATAAATATGATATGAAATTGTAGGAACAGTGCATAAAACTCAAAATGCAGATTGTATTGATTGAAGAACAATGAAAGAGAAGGTTCAGGATTACAGCCGCTACTCACGACCTAAACATTCTCAAACTAGGCTATTTATAGTAGATGACAGGTATCGAAACTATGTCAATCGAAACTACTAGTTTCGGTTGAACATTTACAAGTGATACACAAACCTGTCGAAAATACTATCTATCGAAACTACTAGTTTTGATTGAACAAACCTCAATCGAAACTAAGTAGTTTCGATGGCCCAGACTTAACCTATTTAAAGCAGTAAATTACATAAAATGAAATTACAGTACTGAAATGACAAATAAGAAAGCTAAGCTAACATTGTTCAAAACACAATAATGACAACAGCTTAATTAGAATTACATGACTCTACAATATTAAACCAAAATTGTTACAAAATCATTAACCAACGTAAAATATCCAAAAATCGATAAAGGTCCTAACTTTAACAAGCAATCATCATGACCTGAGTATCAAGGTTTTAGCCCACAGTCATGTTCAAAACATCCAAACAGAAGTAAAAAAACAAGAACATAGGTTCAAACACAGAAATCAACTATAAAGATTACAACTTTGAAACCAAAAAAGCCAAATCAACGAACCCGGGATCCAAAGCTCCAACCTTTAGCTTCAATTGCCTTCCAAAATCGCCAAAAGATTTGCTCAAGACGGCTGAATGGTCGATCCCCTAACATTATGGCATTCAAATTCTATCTATACGTCGATTAGGGCTTTTTGCGAATTTATGGGCCTCTCACGTATCGCAAGAGATGGGTGTTGGTCCTTCGCATACCACGAATGACAATTTAGTCGCGGCCGGTTTTGGTTTCCCTCGTGTATCGTGAGACACTGGCCCCCTCCTTCGTGTACCGCGAAGGAGTAAAATTCCCACTTTTTGACTTTTTAATTCTTGGGCGTTCTTCTCGTGCTCGGTTTCTTCGGGATTTGACTAGTTATCCGCACGAGCACTAGTAAATACAACAAAGACTCAATATGAAACAAAAATGACTCAAAACAAAGATAAAACTAACTAAAACGCGTGAAAACAATAAGAATAAATATGTGTGCTTTGCACTACATCACCCTGCTAATTGTCAGTATTCGCTGGCATTATCAAGTAGTGCGCCATCTGTAGCGCTTAATTTCATGTTCATATCAACCGGAGTGGTGTCAGGCCTGGTGAATGTTAAGTATTGAACCTGCAACATGTACCAAGATGCATTAGAGTTTTAACCCGTAAGCCATGATCCTAATTTTGTTTAATAACTTAGAAAACAAATTTATAACCAAAAGTCCAGTTTATCTTCTTCCTTGAACAAACCCAGATCGTGAAGCCCCTAATCAAACCTGAATCCGGTTTTGATTACAGAAATAGAAGAACAGAGGTACAATTACGATGGAGGAACTTGTTACTTAATGTCAACCTTGAACACAAATCCAAATCGAAGATGCTGGTGAGCTCCCAAATGGAAAACGTATATGTGGTAGTTTGCGTTTGAGAATAACAGCCGCTATATATAGGGTATCACACATCATCTATAACGCGTTTAGAGATAGGATTTTAACGAGATTTGTGGTTTAAGAAGCTTGTCTTGCGGGATTTGATACAGTTTTCGTATTTCAAAAATGGGTTTTAGATTAGCTTTGACTTGGTAATGATTTTCAAATCTATTGACGAGTTTCTTGTACATATCTGATGTGTAGATTTAGTGATGATGTAAAAGAGTGCCTAATTGATATGTTTATGCATTATAAGCATTAGAATCTGTAAGTCCCAGCGGGTCTACCGATTGATCTCTGCTGTAAAACACGTGATACGTACACGAAGTGCGGAATCCTTACGTATACGTATGTCTCGAATACTCACGAACACAATGCAATCACACAAGACACGATTTCATAAAAAAAATCCTTGTATTATCAATTAAACAATAAACACAGAGTAGTTCTAGTAAAATGCAGAAGTTACAAATGAGAACAACTCTTGAACTATTTATAGACAACACAAACTGAAACATGCGAACTTAATAAGTTCGCCACCTTTAATTCAGGCGAACTTTCAACTATACCAGGCGAACTTATTAAGTTCGCCTATGCAAACTTAAACTATTACAATACAAAACAAACAAAACATTAAACATAAAGACTAATCTATACAAAGCTAGTTGTCACCAAAAACATGCACCAACAGACTCCCCCTTGACAACAGCTTAGTCTTTATCTTCAAGTCTTGTTCTTCCAATTCTTTGGAAATGAGCTCCCTGCACATATCCTGTGTTTCAAACACACATACAACACCTTCTTATATTGTAATGCATGCTCGGTATACATGATCTATCTACGCTTCAGCATCTTTTGATCAGACCTTGAAAAGTTAACAAGGTTCATAGCATCAAAGAATCTCACTATAACCTTGCCATTCAAGTCTTCTATCGCAGCTTCTCCCATACATCCATCAATGTACCACCATTTAAGATCATGTAAACAATCATAAGAAATCAGTTTCAATGGAATCTTTGGTACTGATCTCACAGGTTTAAACTTGTATCTCCATGTCACCTTTTGAGTAACAGGATCTAATTCTTTTATTCTCCTTCCCTGTTGAGGTTTCAGTCTCTCATACTTTCCAGAACCTCCTTCCATTCTTATCAAGTTGGCAATCGAGTCAGCTATTCCATTGTTCGATCTGTTAATCAAGGGCTTTGTTGATAACCCATTGACTTCACATATCGGTAAAGAGTTAAAGTATTTAAGCCTTGGTTTCAAATACTGAACTCCATCTAACCTCTTCAAAGCGAATAACTTGAACTCAGCTTCATAAAACCAACTTATTATTCTTCCAGAGCATTTGTCTTTGTTTACATATCTCTGTTTTTGTACTGGTGCCACTGGTGTAACTGGTAAATTATCTCTCCAGCTCTTCACCATCTCCACCCATTGTGCCTTTGTCATTCCAGTATTCTTATACATTTCTGTATCTTTAGGCAAACTCTCAGCAGAGTCAGGGTTTTGTTTTTCTTGATCAGGATCAGATGCATCAGATTCTAAAACTCCTTCTGAAAACCCTTCAGGAATTACAACATCTTCAAACACATCTGTATCAATTAAACCTTCACATCCTTCATAAACAACTTTCTTATTATCACACTCCAGCTCTACCTCAACAATCTCTCCTTTCTCTAATCCTTCCTCTTCTATATCATCATCATCAAAAAAATCATCCAAGTCTAATAAACATTTAGTCTTGTCTGCGTCATCTATGTCAGAGTCTTCAAAGATTGAATTATCCAACATATCAGTATTAACTACAGTTGGTTCTTTATCATCATCACCTGTCATCATATTAGCTTCAATAATAATCTCAGGCTCCCCCTGAGTTAATGACGGGTTAGTATCAGCGTGTTGACGCTCACCAAAACCATGACCAGCATCTGGTCCGTCATCATCTAAATTCTTTTGAACGCCAATACTATGACAATCAGACTTATCAACCTTCTCCCCCTGAGCGTCAAGACGCTCTAACAGTTGGCTAACAAGAAGCTGCATCTCTGCAAGCACCTTGTTTTGATCATTTATAGTTTGAGCACGTTGGGCTTCACTAGCAAGTAAAGCATCTACTTGAGACTGTAAACCTGAAACCTGTGTTTCCAAAGCTTGAATTCGTTCATTATGCATATCTCTTGTAGAAGGACCAGCCTCATCGTGAGTCTTGGATACAGTCGGAGTAGCTTGAGGAGTATGAGATTGGGAAGGAATAGGAGTGATTATCAAAGAATCGACAAACTCTCTATCATGTGCAGTTTGAGCAGCATGAAAATCCGAAGCCATCAGTTTAGGACCTTATGCTACAGGAGCTTCATCATCCTCCGAACTGGATGTTTCATCTTGTAATTTTCTCTTTCCAAGTACTGCATCGGGAGGAGGACCCCGTACAGACTTGCGTCTTGGTAAAGTCACTTTCTTTTTACCTAGAGACTTCTGACGGTTGTCATATATATTTCTAGTAACTCGAGGAAGTTTAGCTAACTGATCTTTATGATCAGGGCCAAAATCTTGAGAACTCTCATCATTGTTATCAGAGCTACCAGATCTAGATGTACTGGCGCTAGTCTCTTCAACCTCTACATTATCAACATGAGGTTCATTGTCAACATGTACATTCACATCAACACCATCATTTCCATCATCAGCATGATCATCATCATTGTCATCATCATCACCATCACTGCCATCATCACTTTCAGTACCTTCATTATCATCACCACCTTCCTCATCCTCTTCCTCCTTATCTTGTTTGTCAAGTGGAGGTAATTCCAAAGCAGGATCATCATGTATCCAGTTATTGTTTGGCGGTGCAACATAAGCAGGATTAATTATGTGCCCAAACAATGGTGTAGTAACTGGAATTAAAGCGGGATTCTGTTGTTTGATATTCATACAATTAGTAAAGATCCTCTTTATCATTGGAGTTAAATTCAATCTTGGATTTACTATGGCGAATAAGGAATCAAATGATTCGGGATAACCTGCAAGAATCAAGGGTACATTAAGAAACCCTGACCCTCAGGTGGTGTAATCTGCATCACCAACTCCCTGTAGAAGTAAAGGGCAAAGTTGAAAGTTCTATTCAACGTCAAAGCTACCATAGCAACGATATCTTTAACCCGTTAGTGTCAGCTTTCCTCGGGGATAAGCATTGAATAATCACATGCATAAAGTATCTCCATTGCCCTACAAGACCACCCTTGCGTGCTTGTGTATCATTCTGTCTACCTCGATAACCCATTCTTTCAAAGCAACCAATAATCAGAGTATTCGGTAAACTAATCGGGTCATCATTTCTTCCACCCAAAGCAAGAGCTGTCCTGATATCCTGGGCAAAAATAGCAATTTCTTGGTTATTCACTGTAGCCCGAATCACATGCGGATCAACATCCATATCTTGGTGTGCCGTTTCCCAGAATTGTTGAATGTATAACAGGCTAATATGAGGATTAGCTGAAAGAGCGACATGAATCCTTGATCGATTTAGAAAAGTAATAATCTCTTGATAATTTGCCGCCTCAGCTAGCTCCGGATCAAGTAGTGCTACCTAATTGTGTTTATACTCAACACGACGGTCCATGACCTGCTTAGAACAGTATATTAGACATCGACAATTTCAAACACAAAATAAGAAAAATAACAAAGAAAGAAAAAAAATTTAAAATTTCACAACTTCGAAAAATGTCAGGTCTTTCCAACTCTGGTCCCCAAAGCGAACTTAACAAGTTCGCTTAGAGTAACAAGAGGAGAACTTGTTAAGTTCGCCTGAGCAAGTTCGCTCAAAAAGACGAACAGACACAGAAATCAAATTTGAAAAATTTGATGTTATACACAACAGTCAACCACAACACTCAACTCGCCAATATACGATTAGTTAAAATAAACCATCAATTTCAGTTTTAAACCACAAAATAATGATGATCAATCAATTTACAGTCACGATGATGAACCGATGACAAAAATTCATGAATACGAATGAATTAATGGATGATCTGACTGAAGAATACCTTCTTGTGAATCACAAACTGATAATGAACATATAACAAGAACAAATAACCATCTCTCACTCACTAAATCGAAATCAGAAGCAAAACTCAGTAACTCGATAAAGTCACCTAACAAGTTCGCTCAAGTCAAAGAAAACAAGTGGATGGTCAAGTTCGCTGGAATGTATATATACTCAACAGCTTAAGTTCGCCTAATTCAAGCGAACTTAACAGGTTCGCTCACCAAGCGAACATATTAAGCGAACAAGACAAGTTCGCCTAACCCATACTTAACCAAAATTTTGAAATTTTGGTTTTTCCTTTCTTTCCGAAACTCTAATTATCTTGCAACTTGTTCAGCAATCTCAATCCAAATTTATAAGAATTTTTCATAGAAGATAGAAATAAAATCTTTTTGAATTTTTCTAATAAAGCTAAAAGAACAAATAAAGAACATATTTTTGAATTTTTCAAAATTTATGCTAAAACACACTAAAATCTTTTTTGTATTTTTTTCTTACAGAGTGAAAACAGTAAATCTAGAAACATCTAAAAATAAAATCCTTTTGGTTTTTCTCTGTACATACAGAATCACATATTTTTGGTCGAACACTGCGAGTAATAAGATCATATCAGTATCTTTGATGAATCATATACTCATTCTGAATAAAAATCCCTAGCAGATCTAAGGATTGACCTAAGACATTCTGCATATTCACAGATACTTGGCTCAACAAACAATCAATTTGTGTAACATTCTATGATATCTCAGCTAACAATTTCCCAGATCTAATACGTCATATTTTCATAAATTATCGAATATTTTGAAATTTCTTTTTAAATTCTCATAAATTCATGAAATGATACGCGATAAACTTCAAAGTAAACAGGATCAGATCATGACATGCTAACTTATTCATATCGAATTTGCAATATACTACATGCCAATTCTAGTTGTCAGCATTATAAGATTTGAAACTACAAGCGTTTTTATCCCACGTTCTTACGAGTTAGTACCATTTATATAAAAACAATGTGTACCCCATGAATATGCCAACAGAAATGTAAAATTGCACTATCTTCAAGACATATTGAGACTTATGCAAAGTTTAGATCAATTTCCAGGATGAGACTATCTCAATTAGCACATAAAAGAAACCAGACCCCGAAGGATATATTGAATCAGAATGATTCAGACTCGAATGATTCATATAGCTTGGTTTTGGATGAAATATCATGATTCGTACTAAAAGAAGAATGATCAAAGAATCGATTGACTCAATGATACAGGGTAATGTGATCCAACTGTTATCTGGATATATTCAATGGAATCAAGATAATTGATCCAAGGGTGAGTATATGTTCCAACAAGTTGTCAGAAACATATCTTAGTCTAACTTCACATTGCATGTTTTTCGGGACATGGGCAGTAAAGTGAACTGAAACATTGTGCTAATCAATATAGTCCGATACTGGTCTCATGAAATACTTAAAGTCTCATATTCTTTATCTGATAATGATCTTTTAACACACACACCTAGCATACCATGGGTTCAAATCACAATTGTGACATAGACCATTATGTTTTCACACTACTGATGGACTAAAAATATTCAAATTAAAATTTATATACAGCAATGTCAGACAGTCATGAAGCTGTCATTTCCTGTTTATGCAAACTAAGAAGTTTAGATCAACTCATATAAGCACAAACATAAATACAGACACTAGGTAGTCAATCTATGGTCATGAGTATGTGATCACCTACTGATGTACTATCATTTATTCTCTAACTTCAAGCAGTGCCGATTTTATCTTTTTCAAATTTGTTTGAGTTTTTCATAAAGCAAGTAAACTAGCTAAAAATAAAGCATAAAACTATTTACTTTAAATAATCTATAAAACTAAAAGAAAAACTTCCATGAAAAACCTTTGTCACGATGGATTAATCATACCAATCATTTGAGTAAGAAATTCAAACCGTGTACGATTGAATGCTTTGGTAAACAAATCAGCATAATTGTCTTCCGTATGAACTTTGACCAACTCAGTCAGCTTCTTCTTTGCACAATCATGAATGAAATGATGTCGAATCTCTATGTGCTTAGTCTTTGAATGTTTCACAGGATTTGTTGTGATCGACATGGTGGCTGTGTTATCAACCATCATTGGTGTCCCTGTAAAGTTCAAACCATAATCCCTCAACTGCTGTTGAATCCAAAGGATTTGGGAACAACAACTGGTTGCTGCAATGTATTCTGGCTCACATGTTGAAATTGCAACTGAGGTTTGCTTTTTGCATTGCCAGGACACAAGTCTATTCCCTAGAAATTGACAACCACCAGATGTTGATTTTTTGTCCAGACCGCAACCTCCATAATCTGAATCTGTAAAAACTTTAAAATCAAAGTCAGAATTAATTGGATACCATAATCCCAACCTTGGTTTACCCTTTAAGTATCTAAAAATCCGCTTTACAGCAATCAAATGAGATTCCTTCGGCTTAGACTGAAATCTTGAACACAAACATACTGCGAACATAATATCTGGATGTGACGCTGTCAGATACATTAAAGACCCGATCATTCCTCTGTATAATTGACAATCCACCTCTTTCCCTTTCAGGTCAGAATCTAGTTTGTGATTAACTGGAATTGGAGTGTTGAAAGCTGAAGCAATTTCCATATCAAACTTCTTGAGAATATCAGCAACATACTTTGTTTGATGAATATAAAAACCATCTTCCTTTTGATCAACCTGAAGACCCAAAAAGAACGATAATTCTCCCATGCTGCTCATCTCGAATTTCAACTTCATCACTCTTTCAAAGTCTTTACACATATCAACATTCGTCGATCCAAAGATTATGTCATCAACATAGATTTGAACAAGTAATAAATCTCCACCTGCTTTTCTGATGAAAAGGGTAGAATCAATTTGACCACGCTCAAATCCATTCTCAAGTAAATGCACCGACAAAGTTTCGTACCAAGCATGAGGAGCCAGATGAAGACCATATAACGCTTTATCCAATTTAAACACCTTTTCAGGAAACTTGGGATCTTCAAAACCAGGCGGTTGTTTCACATATACTTCTTCCTTTACCTATCCACACAGAAAAACACTCTTGACGTCCAGTTGAAAAACTTTGAAACCCTTGAAAGAAGTAGAAGCAAGAAACAAACGAATTGCCTCAATCCTCATAACTGGAGCGTAAACTTCGGTGTAATCAACGCCTTCTTGTTGATTAAAACCTTGGACAACAAGTCTCGCCTTATTACGTACCACAACACCACGATCATCACGTTTGCATTTTAATACCCACTTTGTGCCAATAGATCTTGAACCCTTGGGTAAGTCAACCAATCCCAAACATGTAATTTATCAAATTGAGCCAATTCTTCCTGCATGGCCTCAATCCAACAGTCATCATCCAATGCCTCAACCACATTCTTAGGTTCTGTTTGAGAAATAAAGCAAGCATGTAAACATGTCTCCAAGATACATGTATCCACAATCTGAGCATACAAACATAATTTTTTTGCAAGTGTATGATGCCTCGTTTGAACAACTGCATTCAAATCACCAATAATATTGTCAGTTGGATAATTCTTATGCACACGAGATTGAGGAATATCTGAAGCTTGAATAACAGCATCAAGATTTGAAGGCAACTCCCCCTCAACTGATGCCGATACTGATGAATCATCAACTATGTTCTGGATATCATTTGAAGACTCCTGAAACACAGTTTCATCGTCGTCAGTGCCATCATGTTGTGGTGTACTCGAAGTTGAAGCTACATTCGGATCAACTGAATGAGTATCCACAATCGGAATAACCGAACGAGGATCGACAGTTGAATCATCATTGCAATAGGACTGAAAGAGTATTTCAGATTCAACAGAAGAAATTGCAGGAGTAACATTGAAAGATCTTAATAATGCATCATAATCAAATGCCCAAGAGGGACCTTTTGCATCCTGAGGAACAGAACGATTATCACATTCAATATGAAACCATTCTTCAATTTGACGTGATTCTTTGTTAAAAACGCTTATTATGAGAATTTGCAACATATCCTAAGAAAATTCCCTCAATCGCCTTCGAGCTGAATTTAGTAGGAACATCGCGAGTCTTTAGCAAGGTACATGGATTCCCAAAGGATAAAAGATACGCCGGATTAGGTTTTCGATTGTTCAGCAATTCATAACATGTTTTGTTGTGTTTCTTCACGGTCAAAACCCTATTGAGAACATGACAAGCTGTATTTACTGCCTCTGCCCAAAAAGTTTGAATCAGATAACATAGTATGATCCGTCTCAATAAGAGTTCGATTCTTCCGTTCAGCAACACCATTCTGTTGAGGAACATAAGAAGCCCTGAATTATTGATGAATACCCTTCTTCAAACGGAATAAACCCAAATTCCCATTCTTGAATTATGTGCCATTGTCACTACGAATTCTCCTAACTTGCAATTTGAACAATTTCTCAAGTCCTACAATTAGGAACTTAAGAATTTCAGCTGTTTCATCCTTAGAAGCAAGAAATTTGACCCAATAAAACCTCGAGTAATCATCAGTCACTACCAAACAATAAGATTTGTCGCCTTCACTCTTGACACTAATATGTCCGAACAAATCCATATGCAACAACTCTAAAGGAGTCACAATTGAATTAGTCAACTTTGAAGGATGAGACTTCCGGTGCTGCTTCCCTTTCTTGCAAGGAATACAGTCTTCATTCACATGAAATCTCATAACTGGGACACCAGAAATCAATGCATTTTTGACGAGATAGTTCATTTTTCTGAAATTTATATGAGCCATTTTCCGGTGCCACAAAGTTGAATCGGACTCGAAAGCATTCGAAAGAAGACAAGTTGGGACAGACGATGTTGCCGTTGCTGTGCTCATGTCAAGAATATATGTATCATTCTTTCGAGGAGCTCGCATAAGTATCCAATCTTCAGGTATCACAAATCCCGGCTTTAGAACAAAACATTCTGACTTATTAAAATGAAATAAGAAATCTTTATCACAGACTTGCTAAACAGATAACAGATTATGTTCTAGCTGCTCAACATAGTTGACTTTCTCAAAGCTCAATCTCCCATTTGACACAGTTCCTTGGCCAGAAATATTTCCTCCTTTCTTTCCTGCAAAAGCAACGTATCCTCCCTGAATTTCTTTCACATTTTCCAATAAATTAAGATTTCCGTCATGTGCCGAGAGCATCCACTGTCAACATACCAATGGTTGCCAACAGTCCTCCTTGGAGTTCCCTGCACACAAACAGAAATGATTAGGTAGTAATAGAGACCCAAGCCATTGTAGTCTTGGGTCAGCCTGATTCATCAAAACAAACTATTTCCTTCAATACACAATCAAATTTCTCCTGAATTTTAGGAGATTGTTTCCCAGAAACAGAAACAATGGATTTAGGTTTCCACTGTGATGTAACTTGAACCTTGTCAGTCTCTCTCGACACCTCAACCTTGTCATTTACCACCGGTTGTTCGAGAAGTTTTCTCAACCGTTTATTTCTTCGACGTCTTTGTGGTCTTGACAAATTTTCTTTTGGTTGGGTAGTCTCACCAATTGACTCAATCTTCTTCACAATTTTCATTGTATCAGAAGCAGTCTGAACACTTGGCTTTGTTACACCACTATCCACATTCTTACTTACAGATTTTGTTGTTGGATTCACAAAAGGTCATGCCAACTTTAGATTCTCCAGACGCTTCCCCAAGTTCTTATTTGGACAATCTTTCAGGATATGACCAATAGCACCACAATGAAAACAAGCACGTTTTTTCTTGTAGACACGAACATACTTTTCTTTCTGAACCTTGAATGAAGTAGATGATGAACACTGAGAAATAGTATTTGAAGAATGAACAACCTGATGAGTTTCCTTTTCAAGTTTATTTTTACAAAAATCAAGAGTTGAGATTTTCTCAATCTTGTTTGTCTCTTGTGAATCAAAACCACCACTTACAAACGGTTTAACTGGTTTAAAAGTAGATTTAGGTTTTGGTTGTTCACTCACATCATCTGGTTCAGTTAGAATACACCTGTCTCTTGTCACTGTTTTCATCACGACTGGTTCCACATACTTACAATCTTTCACTATGCCTTCAACTTTCTCTAAATCAAACACTTCATCATCAGTTGAATCATCATATACCATGTCATTACCAGTAACAGGATTGATGTTCAAAACAGTTTTTGGTTCCAGATCTTCAACCAAAACTTCTTCAATCAAACATGGGGTATAATTTGTATTAAACGGTGGACAATAACCAACACCTCCCCCAATCTATGTATCATCAACAGAAGGACAAGAACCAATCCCACCAATAACCTTTTCACCCGAAGCTTTATCATTATAATATTCCAACAAGAAACTGGAATTCTTATAACACTCAAGCTTTTGTAACAATTTTGTTACCTCTGTCTGTGACACAGCAAATTCATTAATTTTCTTTTCATACTCAGAGTATGACACATCGAGATGAAATGCTTTTTCATTTACTTTGGTTTGCAAAACTTTAATATCATCTTTTAGAGATTCAATTTTAGCTTTCAAAATTGTTTCATTATCCTTCAAAGTTTGGTTCAATGTGTACATTGTTTTCATGTCACAGATGAGATTCGTGTTATCATCACACAATCTCGTAATTTTGAATTCAAAATCATTGCATTTTAAACAATAATCAACCTATTTTACTTGCTTAGAATCGGCCATGAATGCATTTCATTCAGCTAACATCTCTGCAATCTTTTCTGTAACCTTTTCGGCAGATCCATCATTCAGTAAATCTTCATTTGTAAACTTTGGTTCACTCATCTGAGGCACTGACTCTTCACTTTCATGTAAACTCCCAGAATCTGTAGAGTCACTTTCAGAAGAACCACTTTCAATTCCATCTTCATGATGTACTTCAGCCAAAAAAGCTTGACTAACATGAGCCACAATATCTTCCAAATGAATACCCTAGTCATAATTTTCATCTTGTTGAGATATCAAAGTTGTGAAAGTACTCTGTTTGTTTTGATTGCCTTGAGAGTTTGAAGGTCCTTGATTCTGATTTCTTGGTTTTGTACATTCTCGAGCAAAATGACCAAACTCCTGACAATTATAACACTTCACCTTAGACTTATCCATTCCCATCTTGGTTTTGCTTGATGCCCCAATGAACTTCTTTCCAATTCTCTTCAAGTGATTTTTTCCTTGTCTCAACCACAATGCCATGTTCCACTGAATATTCATTTCTTCCAAAGTATCTTTATCCAACTGTTTAAAACCCTCCTCAATCATATCGGGATCAGTGATCTTACCACCAATAAAATTTTCATAAGAGGTTAAAAATGATGCAATCATTGCCATCATATCATTAGCTGCAGATGGAGACAATTTAGTAGAACACGAATGACCTTCATTCTTGCCATGAGTTGAACATCCAGAGTTTAAAGCAACAAAATATGTATTTTCTTGACAAGAACTGTCTTTAGGAACATCAGACGACTCTCCCAAAAATAAAGCAACTCCACCAGATTTCGATGCTGATGTACCTTTCCCAAAGTAAATGCTTGGATCTTGATAAATTGTCTTTCTTTTGTTTATGCAGATCATATGATTGAATATTTCCCATCAAATCTTCAAGACTAAGATCATCAAAACCAGATTGTTCTTTGATCACTATGGTGTACATCTCAAAATGTGCTGGTAAAGCATCCAAGAACTTTTCAAGAATCTTCTTATTTTTGTAAGTGATGTCATTGTTGACCATTTCACTTAGAAGATGATAATATCTTGACACGAGTTCATCCACCGATTCACCATCAAAGTGTTTAAAAACACTAAACTGTTTTTTTAACAATTCTTTTCTGCTCTTCTTGATATCAGTGCTACCCTCACATCTTTTAGCCAAACCTTCCCAAAGTTCACGAGAAGTCTTAAACTTCTTGAAAGTATGGTAGATATCCAGAGGTAAACACATGGATAAAGCTGCAAGAGCTTTCTATTCACGATCATACAACTTCTTTTCATCATCATTAAGAGCTGAAATTGGTTTTGGTGTATCCGACACACCCATATGATGATGAACGGGATGCTCATAACCTTCACTAATAGGAATCCACAAACTCGTGTCATTGATATTAACATAATTATCAAAACGACTTTTCCAATTAGAATAATCTTTGAGATTCATAAGCCTCGGTGGCTTAGTTGGAGTACCAATCTCATTTTCATGATTCAACAAATGAGTCATGTTGTTCACTTGATTAGAAGTAGACGACTTTCTTGAACAACCTTCAACACTTAGAAAAATTTTACAACTTTTTGTATTAAGCGAGCTTAACAACTTCGCCAACTAAGTTCGCGTAATTTGAATCCAGCGAATTTAATAAGTTCGCTTGACAAGTTCGCCTGTAACAGATCAGACAAGTTCGTCTGCATCAGCTGAAGAACAAGGAAGATTGTTCTAACACCCAAACGCACGACCAGATCTGAAAATTTCCATAAATATCGATTTAGAATGAATTAGAGAAATTCCTTCCGTATGATTCTTCAAATACTAATTTAGAACACTTCTAACGGATCAATTTTGGTAAAACAACACCAAAAATGAAGAAATCACTCAAAATCCATCACAAAAAGTCGCAAACTCTCAAGAACACAGAAAATTCCGAAAATCGCCATCTTGTTGTGAAAAATCAATCGAGACAATGTCAAACAACGGTAGCTAATAAAGAGCAATGGATCTGATACCACTTGTAAGTCCCGGCGGGTCTACCGATTAATCTCTGCTATAAAACATGTGATACGTACACGAAGTGCGGAATCCTTACGTATACGTATGTCTCGAATACTCATGAACACAATGCAATCACACAAGACACGATTTCATAAAAAACTCCTTGTATTATCAATTAAACAGTAAACACAGAGTAGTTCTAGTAAAACGCAGAAGTTACAAATGAGAATAACTCTTGAACTATTTATAGACAACACAAACCGAAACAGGCGAACTTAATAAGTTCGCCACCTTTAGTTCAGACGAACTTGTTAAGTTCGCCTCAACTATACCATGCGAACTTATTAAGTTCGCCTATGCAAACTTAAACTATTACAATACAAAACAAACAAAACATTAAACATAAAGACTAAACTATACAAAGCTAGTTGTCAAAAAAAACATGCACCAACAGAATCTAGTTACTTTGTTACTTATTTGGATGTAGGAAGTTATGGAAAAAGAACATCAAAGCATGGAGTAAATGAGCATAAAACTCAAGAATGCAAGTATTGTGACGCCCATACGCTCATACAACGTCCCATACGCTCATACGGCGTCCCATACACCCAGAAGTAAGGCTAAGGCAGCGTCTCCCAGAAGGAAATGAACGTATGAGACGCTGGCGGCGTCCCATACGCCCACCCGGCGTCTCATACGCCGGGAACGTATTGTGGGTGGTTTTGAGTAGTTTTGCATGAGTCTTTTTGGGGGAATTGAGTAGTTTTCATTCAATTATCATCCCTGGAGGCTAGAGAACGTAGAGGAGACAAAGAGACTTAGTGACAAAGGATTCCAACATCAAATCTTCATCAATTTCTTCCCATAATCGCAACATATCATCATCAAGCATGAACATGTGTGGCTAAAACATTTGTGATCATAACCAGGTGTAGGTTTATAATTTCGTTAGTTCAATTTGGGTTCTTTTCTGAATTAGACATGAGGTTCATTGTGTTTTGTTAAATGTGATGCTTCTTCATGTGGTTGTTTCTAATACTTGGTGTTAAAACATGCAATGACTTATTTTGATTCATGTATTCTTCTTCATCGGTGTGTAATCGTTAAAGGTTGAATGTGTGTCTGATGTATATGTTCATTGTATTGACAATTGCTAGAGATCACTTCGTATAGATTAACTTTATCGGTATTGTTCATTATAAGTTTAGTCATACATGTGAAGGTCCTTCAATTGTACATCAAGTATTATTATAATCAAGATTATGTCTATGTGATCTTCTAACTTAGTAAAGAACCTAGATTAATAATTGTGAATTAAAACTAAAACTTGGTTGTGCGCATTCTCTTTATTTCTGTATTTCAATCTTATTAATTTTAAGTATATGTTAAGTCATAGTAACAATCAATCAAACAACTTTAAGTGCAAAATGGTTTACAATCAGTTCTTGTAATTCACCGACCACTAACTCTTCGTGGTTCGACACCCTACTTACCCTAGCTAGTCTTAGGTAATTAGGAACACATAAAATATTTATCTTTGATCGGTACTTCGACGCCGATCAATATGTCATCAAGATGGATTTAGGATTGGATTAAAACGTTTTAAATCACGGATTAATGGGGATTGAGGTGGACTGTGACACGGTTTGACTTTTAAAAGTCAAAATTTGTTCATGGATGTCGAGGGTTCAGGGTTCAAATGGGTTTGAAACAATAAGAGGAGATATATCCATTTAAAACTCATTAAGTTCTAAAAAAAATATAAACTACTTGTAAATAAATTTAATAAATATTTTAGTTAATACTTATATAAATTTCTTTAATATAAAAAGATTTAGGACGAGTCGGTATAATCCGATAATTTATAAAGTACATACACATATATAAATCTCAAATTATTATTTATAAGTTTTTTGTGGATTAGTAAAAAGAAAACGAATTAAAATGTCGCAAGCTCTCGAATAAAACGAGTATTTAACGGCGTAGATTTTACGAGTAAATTGAATTTAGGGCATCCTAATTAGCAAGATTATAGGATCAACAAGCATAATGACATAGAAATTTAGTAATGTTACATTTTGAATGTGACAGATGACTAAACACGTTTCTTAGTGCTTTCGAGTTTCCTTATCGTGGATGCTCTTAGTCAAATGTAGCGTCCATCCGGGATTTAAGAAGGAGCAGGATTTATCGTGATGGGAGCAAAAGTAACACGTGGAGTGATGAAAAGAAATAGGATTTGCCACTTTTTTTACTTTTTTTTCTACCGGCATCTAATCAACTTGTACACAGTAAAATTCAAACTTTTATCCGTTGGTAAAAAGAATAGACCATTTACTATTAGATGTCCTATGAAGACAATTAGCCTTTCTTTTAAGAGTTTTTTATATATTCCCCCCTCTTAACCTTCTTAATAATATATAGGGTTAGGTTATAGTAAAAAGGGTTTTAAAAATAAGAAGGGTAAGAAGGATTTTGGGCTTTACATGTGTCTTTTTATTGTTTTTAAAGGGAGGGCATAATGGTCATTGTGTATTACACAATGAACTTGTATTACACATTGAAGTTGTATTACACAATGAACTTGTATTACACATTGAAGTTGTATTACACAATGAACTTGTATTACACAATAAATTGTATTACACAATTAACTTGTATTACACAATGAACTTGTATTACACAATGACCTGACTAATTACACAATGAACTTGTATTACACAATGACCTAGCTAATTACACAATGACCTGACTAATTACACAATGACCAGATATTATACAATGACCAGACGTGGTATGACACAATGAACTTGTATTACACAATGACCTGACTAATTACACAATGAGCTGGAAAACGTAAAACACAAAGATAAATACATATAACACAATGAACTTGTATTACATAATGAATTTGTATTACACAATGAACTTGTATTACACAATGAAATTGTATTACACAATGAAATTGTATTACACATTGACCTGACTAATTACACAATGAATGGTCATTCTGTATTACACAATGAACTTGTATTACACGTTGAAGTTGTATTACACAATGAACTTGTATTATACATTGAAGTTGTATTACACAATTAACTTGTATTACACATTGAAGTTGTATTACACATTGAAGTTGTATTACACAATGAACTTATATTGCACATTGAAGTTGTATTACACAATTAACTTGTATCACACAATGAAATTGTATTACACAATTAACTTGTATTACACAATGAACTTGTATTACACAATGACCTGACTAATTACACAATGAACTTGTATTACACAATGACCTGACTAATTACACAATGACCAGACGCGGTATTACACAATGAACTTGTATTACACAATGACCTGACTAATTACACAGTGAACTTGTATTACACAATAAACTTGCATTACACAATGAACTTGTATTACACAATGAATTGTATTACACAATGAAATTGTATTACACATTGAACTGACTAATTACACAATGAGCTGGAAAACGTAAAAAAATTCATTTTTGTTTATTACGACACTATACTCGTTTTAAAGATAAAAAAACGCTCATTTTTATGGTGTAAATTTTTTGAAAAAATAATGTCGTATCTAAAAGTTATGAACGTTTTAAAATGAGGGGGGAACTTGATAAAAAGTCAACAAAAGTGGATAAGACTAAAATACCCTTCCAACAACTTTTTCTCCTACAATTTAATCTCAATCATTAAATCTTTTCTACAATTTGATCTAATGGCATTAAATCCTTCTCACCCTTCTTAGAATTAGAATACTTTTTACATGAACCTAATCCATAATATATATACCCAATCTATACACAATTACCTATTTACCATTTTATGTTTTAGAACCTAATAAGGACATACGTAAGAATCCAAATCGTCGACGCAAGGTTTTCAAACAAAGGGGAAGCAGGCTGGAGGGAACGACGAACGAAGGCAGGAGGGACGTAGGGTTTTCGAACAAAGGTAGGAGGACGAAGGCGGGGTTTCAAATGAAGGCACTGTCTCCGGCGACCTCTCTCGAACTGTTAGCTAGGGGTGAGCATTAGGCTTTGTCCGGACCAACCCGGACCGGACTGGACTGGGACTGAGACCGTTAAAGGGGTAATTTTGGGACCGAGGACCGGACCATTTGTAGATGGGTCGGTCCGGGCTTTATCGGGCTTTAATGGGCCGGTCTCGGGCTTTAGCATTAAAGCCCGTTTAATTGAATATATATATATATATATATATATAATTTTGGATCCAAGACTTCTGGTTGAAAACTCAATCGTGTTAACGAACACAAACAAATTATTAGAATCTTGCTACATTATTCTAAAATATGTTGAGATTCGGTGTTTAGATCAAACCAAAATATTAGATTCTTGTTACGATTTGTTAGAATTTGGATCTAGATCAAACCTAAACATGTTGAGATTCAATGTTTAGTTGCTATCAAATTATTTTATTAGAATTTAGTTACATAATTCCAAAATAATTTCATAATCATAAACAGAAGCAAAGTTACCTACACATGAAACATCAAAAAAACAATTGAAGATGATGATGAACGAGTAACGAAACGAAGGACATGCAATCAAAGAAGATAGACATAAACAAACTGAGCCCGCTCGTTATCTATTACGTTTGATTGAAAGTTACTTTGTAAAATGTGTGTTTTAGAAAGAGGTGAGTCTAACTTTCAAATTTTAATGAACAAAAAAGAAAACTTTGCAAACCTCGATAAAAAAGTATTGATTTGAAGTCCACGACCATTTAATTGATCAATCAAATACTTTGCGAACCAGAACCAAGGAAAAAAAAAAGACGAAACCGAAAAAAGAAAAAAAAATAATAAAAAAAAAAAACTACAAATAAAATAAGAACAAAAATTTTGTAGGTAAACTCCATATTAACTGACTAGCTCACTTGGTAGAGGCTCTTGCCTCTTAAATGGGAGCTCCTGGGTTCAAATCCAGGCATAAGATGAAATATTTGAGGTAATTTATGACTAAGGTTATGATAGATCTTTCATTCAAAAAAAAATTCATATTAATTGCATACATAAACCAAGACTTTATGAAATTTTAGAGTAAACTGTAATTTACACCCCTGTGTTTTATGTTTGCTGACACTTTACAACCATCTTTTAAAAGAAGTGTAATTTGCACCCATGTAATATAGTTTCTCTTTCTTAATGAGCCTCTCCGTCAACTTTTCATCCATCCCATCGTTTAGAAGAAGGGTATTATTGTACATTTGTCTCAAACACCACCACTCCACTGCCACCACCCATTTTGACTACAAATTTCATCTCCATCTGCACAGACATATATGGCCTCCACCCACACCCTTATTTTGTTTCACAAAACTGAAAATCCTAGTGAGTTGATAAAGGTAAATACTAGTCGTTTTCAATACCCAGAAGTGGTAACAGATGTGGTACACTCATACCCAATCCTCGACCCCTTAATCCACATTTTGTCATCGGCTTCCCTGAAAATGAAGACTTCAACATGTTCACAACTGAAACCTTTCATGATCACAACTGAAAATGAAGACTTCCACTCATGACTCACATATTCACCACAATTACAATTTCTGCTAATATTTTGAAAGAAGCATTTCATCTAACATGTTGCCTACATTTGCAAGTAGCTTCACAATTGCTGCCACAGTTGATGAAACACCCTTTCTGCTTCTTGTTCATCTTGGGCTTCCTCTCCCGACGCTCGGCCTGCAACTCTCAAACCTTCCTCTCCGGACACTCGGACACTCGGCCTGCAACTCTCCGGGCTCATTAACTGAACCTTTTCATGATCAAACCTGCAACTCTCAATCAACCGCCCAAACGCCCCTAATTTCTCTCGATTCGATCCACTCATGACTCATTGATTCATATATTCACCACAATTGCAATTTCTGCTAATAATTGTTGAAATCGGTAACTGTTTTGATGTGATCTGACGATTATTCGGTTCATCGACGCCTCGATTGTTGTGATTACTGATTCTAGGTCATAATTGTGTGTCAATTTGCGCAGGAGAGAAGATTAGTTCGTTGTTTGTTAAAGGTGTGATCCTGAAGTCAGCCGGCGAGTCGTACTCACGGACGAAATTGGAACACCGGTGGACATGTAAATGATTACTGATTCTATCTTCCGTTTGAACCACCACCGTCAACCTTCTCTGATCCGGTCGATTCGACATGGCTTGATTCCGATGGAAAAGAGACATTTATGAAGATAGAGAGAGAAATGGACATTTATGAAGGGTAAAAGAGACATTTGACGTATAAATGGACGGAGGAATGTTGACGGAGGGGCTCACTAAGAAAGAGAAACTATACCACATGGGTACAAATTACACTTCTTTTAAATAACGGTTACAAAGTGTTAGCGAAAATAAACCACGTGATGCAAATTACACTTTACTCAAAATTTTATTATATTGTTGTCCTATGCTACTTGTGCCATGTGGGCCCCGTTCTCCAAGGGTGAGGGTAGGTACAAGACGGTAGGCAAATCTCAAAGAATATCAACCAGCAGATTCCACACAACACCCACCAGAGACATCGAACGATACCCATCAAACTTGTGAACCAGTCAATGTTCTTCGATCAAAATATATTTTTTTTAAAACAAATTTGATTTGGTATACAGGTTGCGTTGCAGTTTGTTATCCGTTTATCTGTCACTTTATTGTAATCTTCATTATATACTATGTTTAATAGAAAAATGAAGTACAATAATCTGTAAAAAATTTAAAATAATATATAAAACAAGAATAAAATTCTTTATTTTCTTAATTGAGTAATAATTAGAATTCAAATTTTATATTATCTTTTTTTTAATAAAAACATTAACATAATTCAGTTTCAAATCTCAAACTTACTTAAAATAGGGAAAATTAGAAAATTTTGATGAGAAAAAAATGGTAATGACACGTGACATTTTTGAAATCATTTATTAGAATAAGAATTCTGTAAAAATCGTTTAAGTTAAAAAAAAGTGTTTTTAGAAGCAAACCGGCCGGTCGGACCAAGAACCGTTCATATAACCGGTCCGATGTCTATTTAAACGTTTCCGTTTGAACCGGTCGGATCAGGTTAACATTTTTTTCTTTTAAAATCTTATTTTTTAATTAATTTAATATTCTTAGTTTTATGTTTATTTATTTAAGTATTTCTTATTATTAAAATTGCAAAATTCACGATATAACACAAATATTTTAGTATTTTGTGTAAATATACCTATTTTTTATTTTTATATTATTTATTATGTCATCAGATCCGATCACTAGACCTCAAAGACGACCGGTAACATTGTGAGTCTCCTTCCCAGTCTGTTTTTTATATTTCGTATCCTTATCTTTATAATTACACTAAAAACACTATTTTGTATACCTTTTATCTTTATTTTTCTCTCTCCTTATCATTATCCTTATAATTATACTAAAAACCACTACTTTTATCCTTATATTTACAAAAACCTTATATCTTCTCTCTTCTTCACTCACAACCGCTTTAAACCATTCCTTAAAATATACAAAACTCACTCACATAATTATATCAAACGTGTTGTGAATGCTCTTAAACCGCTGATTCCGAAAAGTAGGTGATGGGAAACCCTTCTCAAAATCATTCACCAAAAACACACACAAATCACGTGAACAATTAATCAATAGAATCACAAACAAATAGAATAATACGAGATATGACAATCATGGAATTTCACAAATTTAATAATACATGAACATAACAAACAACATTTGCCAATTTCATTCTAGTTTTCATCAGAAAGCAGAAATCAAATCGAAAGTACTGAACGACTCAGCACCACCTTCGGCACCACCGCGACCACCAGACGTTCCGCCGTGGCTGGCTTTGCCGTCTCCGCCGTGCGAGTGGTTCTCCGCCGGTGGATGGTAGTACATTCTGGCGGTCTGTGGACAGTGCGAATGAAATCTGCAAACGATTCTGAAAGCATCCAAGATCTCGGTATATTTCCCCATGGTTACAGAGCTTTCTCTCTCTAGATTTCGACGAACAGGGTGAGAGAGAAAGCCCTAAAACAGAAAGAACACAGAGAAATTGGATGAAGAAATTAAGGTCCTAGAAAACTGACCAAATGTTGGAAGAGCCCATGAAAATGGGGGTTTTGTTTTTGAGGTGTTTAACGTTGGTGATTAGCCGGCTATTTATAGCTAGGTAGCACATTCCACGCTCTTTCACATTTCATTGGATTTTCACTGTTAATCCTTCAACTATTTGTTAGGTTATATTTCTTTCCTATGACTTTTTCTGCGTATAAGGCATATAAGTTTATCGGTTCGGTTTGGGATTTTTTTTTGTCTAAACACAAACCTAACCTAACTCAATTAAAAATGTGTCCAACCTAACCTAATCTAACCCAGTTCAATCCGATTCAGTTTCGGTTTCCTGTTTGTTTTCTCGACAAAAACACAAATTCAAACAATACTTATTTTTAACGTATCCTAAAACCAAGAGTTTATAACCATAACAAAATGTATCAAACCGGAAAATAGTCTTAAACATAAATGCAAAGTTTAAAGTTCAAAATAAATAAAGAAACTTGAGTTTTTTTTTCAATTACTCTTAGCCAATGCCAGCACAAATAAACTTGGGTTTTTTAACTTGTCTTTCACTCGAATTGTGTTTTTCTCATCTTTACAAGTAATCAAACCAAACCAAACGTACCCAGTATAATCCCACACATAGCTAACGCTATTAGTAGGGTCTGGGGAGGGTGTGATGAGGGCAAACCTTACCCCTATCCCAAGGGATAGAGAGGCTGCTCCCGTTTAGACCCCCGGCTCCATGGGAAAGAAAAAGATAAAAATATAAATAAAATTAATGAGTAATAAAGTAAAATAAATCTAACAGTAATCTAACAATTAGCAGTGTATGACTAGAGTATATTAGTCACAAGAAACACAACACACCTACAAGAAACAAGACATACGCAAAATCTTTGCTAAACAACTCTACTCTCCCACACAACGGGTCACTCATCCTAAAACCCTAATACGACGTCTCCATGAAATCCTATCATTGATCATGTCCTCTGAGAGGTGTAAATCTAGCAAATCAAGCCCAATCCTCTCATCCCACATTAATTTCGGTCTCCCCCTGCTCCTTTTCCCCTCTACAACGAGAGTTTCCACCGTTCTCACTGGATCTGTGCTCTGTCTCCTCTTGACATGTCCAAACCATCTCAATCTTCCTTCTCTTATCTTATCTGAGATACATGTGACTCTCAATCTCTTCCGAACAACTTTATTTCTTATTCGGTCCTTTCTTGTGTGTCCACACATCCACCTCAACATCCTCATCTCAGCTACATCCATTTTTCGAGCTTGTGTCTTCTTGATGGCCCAACACTCGGTTCCATATAGCATCGCTGGGCGAACTGCTACCCTATAAAATTTACCCTTTAACCCTATTGGGAACCTCTTATCGCACAAAACACCTGAGGCCGCTCTCCATTTACACCAACCAGTCTGCACCCGATGACTACATCATTGTCGATGTCCCCGTTACTCTAGATGACAGATCCTAGATACTTGAACTTCAGTGTCTTAGGGACAACCTCACCTTCAATAGAAATCTGGGTCTCCTCGTCGACGTTTGCACCACTAAAGTTGCAGTGAAGGTACTCGGTTTTAGATCGGCTTATCTTCAAACCTTTGTGCTCTAAGACTGTTCTCCATTCCTCTAGTCTGTTGTTCAATGTCTCTTTACTTTCTGCAATCAACACGATATCATCAGCAAAAAGCATGCACCATGGAATTGCATCTTGAATCAACTTTGACAACTCATCCAAAACTACTGCAAAGAGAAAGAGGCTTAGTGCCGACCCCTGGTGAACTCCCACTTCCACCGGAAAAAAGTCTGTATCCCCCACGGGTGCTCGGACGCATGTCTTAGCCTCATGATACATATCCCTAATTGCCTCAATATATTTACTAGGGATCCCTCTTCCCTCCAGACTTTCCCAGATCAATCTTCTAGGCACACTATCGTACGCCTTTTCAAGATCGATGAACACCATATGTAAATCATGTTTCTTCTCTCTGTGCTTTTCCATTAATCTTCTTAAAATGTGTATCGCCTCCGTAGTGGACCGGCCTGGCATGAACCCAAATTGGTTTGCTGTAACCTGGGTTTGTCGTCTAATCCTTGTATCTATAACTCTTTCCCATAATTTCATTGTATGACATAGGAGCTTAATCCCCCTGTAGTTAGCACAACATTGAGCATCTCCTTTGTTTTTATATAGGGGTACTAAGACACTACGCCTCCACTGATCTGGCATCTTTACAAGTAATAAGAACAAATAAAAAAGTAATGGAATTGGGCTTGAGAGTTGAGTTCAAAATATAAATTTACATTTAATTATTTATATTTATTCAGTTAAAACGGTTAACCGAATAAACCGAATTAAAAAAAAATCTGTCTAACCATTAACCTAACCGCAAAGCGAATTACAATTTCGGTTTAGTTTTTTCGTATACGTATACGATTCAGTTTTTGGTTTTTTTACATACCCCAACATAGAAGACAAGGGATGAGAGGGGTTTTCAGTCTCTTTATATACGAGGGATGAGAGGTGTTTCAGTCTCTTTACGTCATGTTATTAATGGTGCTTATGTCATTTAAGAATTGGAAACTAGACTTGTAAAACACACTTAGTTTGAGGATGTATTTGTAACTTTACGTTGCTTTCTTTATAATTTAAAGTAGCATCCCTCCATTTATGAACTTTCACGTTACACTAGATTTTTTTATTCAAGTGACAAACTTGATACAACACCTTGTTAGAAACGTAATCTCACTAGTCCACGTTTGATTTTTTTTGTTTTGAACAACAAATTTTTACATACACCTAAATTCCATATAACATTTCACTTGTAAGGATTTAAACTCATATTATTTTTATGAATGACAAACATCATACCACTAGAACATTAAACCATGGGATACTAGTCCACGTTGATTAGATCCATAATTTTAGGTGTGAACAAAACTAAATCAAACAATAACTGAGTAAAAATGTCAAAAATATACAATTCTATAGAAATTTTCACCCGATTGATTTACTAATGAGGGTTAAAATAAAAAAATAAAAAAAAGCTATCTTTTATAAAAGTTGTGGTTTCACACCAAGGAGGGGGAGAGAGGATTAGGGACAGTTCTTGAAACTTAGAATCCGGTTGAGGAGTTTCATGGAAGTTGTATGTGTTTGGCAAATAGATCACCATATACGAGTTAGTTTGGTGATTGTTGGATCATACTACACCAGAGCTATATCAAGATAAAGAGTTTGTGTATAATTTCTCTGTTTGATGGGTATAAACAATTTATGATGTAATCATGGGATTTTGGGTATGTTTTGGGAGTCAAACGTGTTTTCAATCAATGGTTAATTATTTATTGATGTTTTTAAACCATCAAATACACTTATTTCTATAGTTTACATCTAAGTGAGTTTTAGGAGTATCTTGGTAAACAAACAAAACCCCATAACCTAAATGTGGTTAATTATTTCTTGATGTTTTTAAACCATCAAATACACTTATTTCTATAATTTACATTTAAATGAGTTTTAGGAATTTTATGGTAAACAAACCCCATAACCTATTATGTTAGGAGCCTCACTCAGAAAAGAGTTATGTACGCTATATTAACATGTCTGGTAACATTCCACACGTTACAATGACAAAACATTTAGAGAATACAACTAAGGTATGTGATGTGATTGTTCCAATCCACACATTATGCTCAAGAAGGAAAAGTTCCAGCCTTCTTGGTGCAACTTGTGTGGCCTTTTTCCACACGTTATGCTAGATGCTAGTGGTAGTGTTTCGTGTTGTATGATGATGTGAGGTTTGTTGTTTGCATACAATGTGTGTATTAATACAACCTTAGCATATCAATTATTTATAAGAACAATGTCATATGCATGGTTGGAACTAGTATCACTTCATTGAACTCTGTTAGTTGGGTTATACTCTCTAGGTAGTAAGAATCTCATCACAACATAAAAAGAAAAATTATATGTACAGAAAGCTAACTAACTGTGTGATGCCATGACATTGTATCTTATCATGTAATTCACTCATTAACATAGCGAATTCAAAGTATTTCGTGTCTATGGGGGTGTATGATATAGTTCATGACAGTACGTTGTGTGACATTTTCACATAATGAAGATCAATAATAATTTTAGTCATCCTGACCAAATTGAAGCAGCAGATAAGGAAACTTCCAAATAGTTGACGGTTGTGGCGGTTTTATCCTACATTCGTTGGGCTGGCATAACATGTCAGACACGACACGATAAGGCACGACACGATAAGACACGAAGACATGTTGTGTTCAACACGAACACGACACGATAACTAATCGTGTCACTTTTTCCAAACACGAACACAACATGTTTAGAAACAGGTCACCTGTTAAGGGACATGTTTAGATACCTGTTTAAAAAGAGAATAAATATAACATATGTAATAAAAGAAAAAAATGCCAAAACTTAATAAAAATTTAAAAATTCCAATCATATCATCCATTAACATAATAAATCCAAAATCTTTTTTTAAAAAATGCGAATGTAATTAATGGAATCGGCCTAGAATCTAAATGAAAATAGGATGTGAAGTGTTAACATGTACTTAATGTCACACCCCAACCGACGGCGGATTATACGTCGGGGTGGACGCGGTTGTTCAAAAGCACAAGATTGACTAATAAAGTTGAGATATTTTATTAATAAATTAAAGGGTTCAACATGACCAAAATAACTTAAGGTTCAAGCATGAAAAGTAACAAAAGTTCAATTCTTGACGGTCTTTCTAAGTCCATGCATCCTACGTTTTCATAGATAAGCCTCACTCTTGAGCACCTGAAACATGTTAAGTAACTGTCAACTAAAAATAGTTGGTGAGATACAAAGGTTTTGACACCGTTTTACAATAGTCTTTAAAAGTTTTACAATTCACTATGATTAATGCATCTAAGTACAAATGTGAGAATCAAGCAAGTTAAACATTGTGCACGTCAAACCTCCAACCAAGTTTAGGCATAACCCGAAAGTTACCCTTAAAGTTTCAAGTATAAGTTTCAGTAACAATCACCAAGGGCTCCCCCCGAAGGGTCAATCAATCAAGGTGGATTGGTCAAATACAATAGATCTATCACTGTTACTATAGGCTCGGCCAAAGTTAATGAACATGCTAGAATTAAGTTTAATTTAAGCATGCAAGTCTCAAAGCATTTAAACACATAGAAGACATGTAAACATAGTTAAGTTTGAATTGTATAAGTCTAAAAAGTTTGAACATGTTCCACCCCAAGTTTATAAAATAAAAAACAATACAAAAAAGGGGCTAAGTATACTCACCTTGTGAAGGATGTAAGAGTGTCCAACAAGGGTTAGATGTAGTGAAAGCTTCGAGGAAAGTTATCATCACAGTATGCCTAAGTGGGAAATCTAAAGTTTAAGATTTGATCAAAGAATCTTAGGACAAGGATTTTTAAGAGTTGGGATTAGACTTGGGTTTTCGGGTTGGAACGTGGGAGTAGTTGTGTTGTGAAGTTTAGTTTCATAACAAGTTTTAGATTACTACCAAGTTTATTAAGTTTGAAGTTTAAACAAATAATCATTGTTTACATATGCTAAGTAATCACTCTTTTTAAATAGTTTGCCAAGTATTATATTTTAAAATTACTAATTGAGTATAACTTTGAACAAGTATTAATGACAGCAATTATTCGGTAGGGTTAAATAACATTTATCTAAAAGAACAAATACAACTATTAAGCATAAGTAATAATGTAAGTATTTATCTTAAATAACAAATCTTTAAGGTATTTATTTATTTAAGAATTTATTACAAATTATGCTTTAAAAGGTTGTCTAGAAGTTTAAATAAAAAAAAGAATGGCTTTTCCTTGTAAATTTATAAGTATAAGTCATGTTTTATAAATCTTTTAATGCTTTTATAAAGTTTATGAGTTTACAAGCATCCATTTCTTAAAGCGTATCTACTTTCTTAAATAGTCAAGTAAAGTATATGTATAAGTTTCTAATGATAATATAAGTGTATAAATTTTTCTTTGTATTTATATAATAATAGAAGTTGTAATTATTATTTAAAGTTTAAGCAAGAATAACCTTTGTTTATAAAACAAAATAATAATTAATTAGTTTCTATTAAATATGAATTTTTATAAAACTTAAGGAAATTTTTATAGTTTTTTTTTTGTATTTATAATAAGTTTTAAGTATTAAATCTTATAGATTTAATTTGATTTAATTAAAAATGCTTTCTGAAAATAAAATAAACACTGATTTCCAGTAGGTAAAGTTTCAACATATTTTATAAAAAATTTTAGAAAAATTAACCTTGGTTACAAGTGGCTAAAAAATATCGAAATATCAAAACTGGGTCGCCCGGATTCGAACCCAGGTCGCCCAGTTCACAGACACATGACTTAACCAACACGGCCGCTAGGCTATCGCTGAGATTATAACCAGGAAATTGTTTTTAAATACAAGTTCAACCGATTCCAAAAATTCGAATGAACCCTAGAACCCAAATCTGCCAAATACGTATTGATTAGCCCTCTGTTAATGAAATTAAACAGAGGGCTTTTGATTATTGAGGGATTTCGAGTCGATTGACCATCGAGTTTACCTGAATTGATGCGAAAACGAGGGATATCGGGACTGTGGTGGTTCGTCAGCGATCGCAGCTCCAAACCGAGGCAAACGGGTACACGATTTGTGAAATTGGTGAGTGATGGAGTGTTGGTGTGACACCCGACAATTCAGGTCAATATCCGTACATGTTATAAACAAGTTTACATTATAATTGTTTTTGTGATCTACTTAATTTCACAAACAAGGACATTAAGGTCTAACAAAAACCGTACAGGGTCTCATTTCATATTCTGGTAATTCTAGGAGTTACCGGTTCACGTACCAGGATAACCCGACTAAATACGAACACTAGTGGTTAAATTTACACTTAAATCAAATGGTTTGATTTATTTAACCCCACCCACTCCCATTGACCAGAAATCTCGGCCTCAAGGCCATGTGGGTCCATCCCACACCCTAAATTTCAACATCTTCTACTTACTTAAGCAATCTCCCATACCACCTCATTTTCTATCCATTCATCAAGAGCAAAAACCCTCAACCCCTGTCATCTCTCTCTTCTTCTACGACAACAACAAGAATACCTATCTCCACTTTCTTTTGGGGTTCTTCCATAATCGAAGACTCGAATCCTTTATTTCGGTGCTATAAGGAGAGTTCCAAGTGTTTTCTCAAAGGTTTTTAGCAGGAGAAGTCAAGATCATTCTCTTTTTCTCTCGAAAATCGCCATCTCTGTCCAGAGGTAAAAACTCAATAATATCCACTTTATTTTCTTTAAAACCGTAGCTGAACATACAAATCGTTCATACGCATGTAAAATAACAAGAAAAGTGTGTCAAATTCAAGATTTGAACATAAAAATATACAGGACGAATTCTGTCAATCAAAGTGCAGTAATCAAAACTATAGTTTTGATACCTGTTGTTCAATCGAAACTAGTAGTTTCGATACCGATTGCCCAATCGAAACTAGGTAGTTTCGATACTATTCTTGCCAATCGAAACTAGTAGTTTCGATACCGGTTGTTCAATCGAAACTAGGTAGTTTCGATACTCAGTTTACTCAATCGAAACTAGGTAATTTCGACATCTGTTCTGTTCTGTTCAATCGAAACTATGTAGTTTCGATAACTGGTCATCAGTCCCATGAGGCAGTAACTTAGAACTACTTTATAACGAAACAAGTGTTGAAAAACTAAAAAGATATTTAAAACAAAAGCAATCAGATCTGTTAAGTCGGATGAACAACTTACGTATAAGACGGGTAGTTTTAACACATTAGTACCCTTGTGTGATTAGGGTACGGATATACAAGAACTAGCACAAGTTTGTTTGCTAGGATTTCATCGGACACAAGGTGAGTTCACGGCCCCCTTTTAACTCTTTACTGTTTTGTAAACATCGGGGGAGAAACATACTTACTTGTTATGTTTTGAAAACATGAATTACATTGTTTGTACGTTTGACAATATGAACATTTTGGTTTAACTTATTGTGAGTCTCCCAGCCCCACTTTTACTACTTGTTTTTAAATTGTTTTTAAACAAACGGGGAGAAAACTTGCTCAACTAAACAGCTGGACACAAGTACACACAACGATTGTTCGGATGAACAACACACAACGATTGTTTGGATGAACAACACTCAACGATTTGGGGGAAAAACATACTTACAACTATTTTATGGGATAATAAGAGAATAAGGCACGACTTTTATGTTTACATGAGATGAGAACAACGAGTTGAGGCCGCTAAAGTCCCCTGGAACAACGTAGTAACCATTAACAGTAGCCTAGGGTCCTATGAATAGTACTATAGAGAGTGACGTCTCCCGGTCATGGTTAGTCGCGCTAACCACAATCTGGAGGATTTATGGCCGCATAGAACCGGATAACGAAATTAGGGGCATGTACAATTGTCATGGTTTGGTTACGCCTCATGTATGAACATATTATTTGTATCCCTAGCTAGTTTACAAATGGGTCAACAATTCTTATTCTGTTTATCACATACACCTGAAACTATTTACGAACAATTGAATTTAAACAAAAGAGTTTTGATCCGGTTAAAGTGATCATGTTTATACAAAAGGGTTCTGATTAGTTAAAATGATCAGGTTTAAACATATTTTATGACGGTTAAGTCATGATAATGTTTTCAAATGAAAACTACTTAGTTTTATGACGGTAAAGTCATGAACAGGTTTTCGGGGAAAAACTATAAGCACTAATATAACTAACTCTGTGAACTCACCAACCTTTGTGTTGACACTTTCAAGTATGTTTCTCAGGTGACCTCTAGCCATGGCGCGGTTGGAATAGGCTAGCTATGTTGGATCAATTCCTAGTAGCTGGAAGGACGTAGAATATCAAGTCTCAAGTCTGTCGTTGATCTAGAAGAACTTAGATCATAGTATTACTTAGTTTTAGTAATTGTATATGTAATCAAGTCTCAGAAATCATTATTACAGCTTCCGCTATCGTGTAATGAACCAATCGTTACAACATGTATTTATTTAATAAGTAAATAAAATATGGGGGTGTGACAGATGGGGTGTTGTTGTTGAGGGGCCGAAGTCGGTATATATAGCCAATTTTGGCATTAAATGCGCGAACGAGTCGAGGGCGGGTGGTTGAGGCGCTCGTAGTAAATGCCGACTCCATGCACGGCCTCGATCAAAATTGGTCATCATTACACCTTGGGGACGGGTCGCACGCGAGAGACGAGCTCGAGGTTCAGTGAACCTGGATGAAATCGTGATTTTCGCGTGAAAAGGGACGAGAACCGGGGGTTGCGGGACTCGAACCCATGACCGGTTTCTGGACAAGAGGGTTTGGGTGAATGACACAACAGGTCCTTGAGGTTTCCAGTTTTTGGTATTTCAAGTTAAAACTTGATTTTTAGTTAAAGATAAGTTTCAGAATTGACAGTTTATACCCTAGACTAAATAAAAGGATTTTGTTTTTATAAAACCAAACAAGTTTAGCATATTTTCTAAGTTTGAAATATTTTATACTCTTTATTTTAAGTATTCAAATTTGTAGGTTCATTATTTACAAAATAGAAGCTATTGTTTATAATATATATATATATATATATATATATATATATATTTATTTAATATTAAAAGAAACCAACGATACGTTTATTTATTCCTTGAAATAGAGAGGTTACACGGGAAATAGATTTTAAATACGGAGGTGATACGTCGGTAAAATTACTGGATATTACACCTAACGGGTCTTAACAGGTTAACATGTCTTTAAACTGTTAAGACACGAATTAAACATGTCCCTAACGTGTCGACCTGTTTAAGACACGGAACCTGTTAAGGTCAAACACGGGGCAAATTACGTGTCGTGTCGTGTTAACAAGTCCGTGTCAAAAATTATCAGCCTTATACATTCGTGATGTTACGTTGCATCGGTTCGCCCCAACAAATATAAGTCAATTTGGTTAGTTTTACACACACGAAAATCCTAACATATTTCATATTTTCGTTTTTCAATCTCTGATTCTTATCTGATTGAATATTTGTTTACACCAATGAAATAATTCAATCTGAAAGCGATTACGTGATTATCAAAAAATTCAAGTCAACATGAATTACAATTCCTACATAAAAATCTACAATATCTTTTTGTTTGTGACGGTTTGGGCCAAAGATGTAGAAATAGCAGTGTTGTAAAACTCGGTCTAGACGACCAAATACTCGGTAGGGTACCGAGACGACTTTCTTCAACTCGATCAACATTATTCAGAATCGGTCCAAGTTGGTCAAGTCGGATTTTCAACTTTTCACCGATATTCGCTATTTTTCACTTATTCTTGTTGGATTTTTTATGTTTTTTACAAATATACATTGAAATACGAGAATTAAATAATTACTATGTTTATAATATTATAGAATGAATATCACTTTTTGAAATATATTTGAACATGTATCTTTTTTATTTATATTGATATTTATGTATTTTCTTATAAATATTAGTAAACTTATAATATTTGACATACATATAATGTTCGAAAAATTAATTTCTTTGTAATTTACCATGTCCGAGTACTCCCAGGTACACCCCGCCTAGGCCGAGTACTCGCAACAGGGTTGTGTTCGAAATAGAGTATTTTTTTGTTATGTAAGATATATCAAGTGTCGGCACCGTCAGTACCATGACAAACATAACCGATATCGACCGATGTTGGTATCAATATTGGTTTTTATGGTTTTCGATCGATATAAAACATGACTATTTTTTGCATTACATCAGATAATTTTTGTGTAATAAAACCATTGTAAATAAAAAAAATTTGTATCGTGAATTATATCGAGGACCGATACCGTCCATAACGGACCGAGTTTTGTTCAAAATAATGTACTTTTGTGTTATACACTATACCGATTGCCGATACCGTACCGGTAATGAAACGAACCTAACCGATATCGATTGAACAACGTCGGTACCGGTAGATAGATGCAATATATTTTGTTTCTCTTCAAATATAACTTTTTATATAATTCTAAATATACCATCACAAACTACATATATAAATGAGTTGAATATATATTTTCAATCCTTTCATTAAATGAGTTGAACATTTATTTTTTTTTCACCGGTTACTTTACAACTAGAAATATAAACGAGTTGAATATATATTTTCAATCATTTCATTAAAATATTTAAAAACGAAACATAAAAGAGAGAAAAAAAAGTCAAAAGGTGGGCCGCATTAACCGGTGAAAACGCGGCATATCGCCGCGTGATGGCATCTCCAAATTCTACATCGAAGCCACCAGGTAACACGGCTCCACTTTTGCAATACATCAATAATGATTTTTTTCTTACTTTTTCTTTTAATTTCTTGCCGGTGTATTATTGCTAACATATAAATATCATGTTTACAAAATAAGTGATTATTAAATTAAAAACAAAAAGAGTTAAATACTTTTTATTTATTTTATATTACCAAAAAAGCTCATCTGGAAACTAACAGCTTATCTTACATGTAACTAGAAGTTTAGAGATCGCGCAATGCGGTAGAAAGTTTTAAACAATACCAAATATCTAAGCACGTGTTTAAGAGACCAAAGTCATAAAAATAGAAAAACATGTATGGTACAAAATAAAATAAACCCACAAAAAACTTAAGTAAACGTAAAGTAGTGAATTTTTTTTATTTGAAGTGAGAAAAAATGGAAAAGAAAAAAAAACCGACCTAGGGACTCAAACCCGAGCGAAATGAAAGAAGACAGATTCAATCTAACTCTAGTCAACCATCTCAACCCCATTGTCATTTGTGTTTAGAAGGGAGAAATAATGGTATTTATCAAATTGTTATTTTGAAAAAAAAAATAAAAGAGTTATTGTAGCTAAGAAAGTTACATTTTAAAAGAGATTACAATAATAATATCCTACATGGTGGGACATTATTGATGGATTTTAAAGATGTATTTGGTTCGTAAAATTTTAAGAAATTAGAATCTGAATTCCATTTGTCAGTGTATTTGGTTCATAGAATACGTTTGAATTGAAATCCGAATATTTATTCTTAACGTATTTGGTTAACAAAATAAATTGAAATTGGAAAAATGAAGTTAATTCCCTCAAACAGCTTATCTTACATGTAATAATAATATCCTACATGTTAGACAATACTGATGGCTTTTAAAAGTGTGTTCAGTTCATAGAATTTAATGAAATTGGAATCTGAATTTTATTTGTTAATATATTTGGTTCGTAGAATTCGTTGGAATTGGAATCCGAATTTTCATTGTTAACGTGTTTGGTTAAGAAAATAAATTAGGACTGGAAAAATGAAATTAATTCCCTCTAACAGCTTATCTTACATGTAATAATTATATCCCACATGTTAGGGACAATATAGATGGATTTTAAAGTTGTTTTTGGTTCGCAGAATTTAATGAAACTGGAGTCTGAATTCAATATGTCAATGTGTTAGGTTCGCAGAATTCGTTGAAATTGGAATCCAAATTCAAGAAAACGATTTCACATTTCTTTCAAATTGTGAAGGAATTCAATAAAAATAATTGGAATCTACAACCGCTCATTGTTGTCGCATCCACGTCGTACCCCAACCCCGCACCACACCTCTAATACCCCCATTCACTGCCGTTAAAGCGACCCCAACCCTGTCTTCACCAACCACCCCCGCCAATGACCACCCACCACCGTCATGGTACCCTATGGCTTTGGATGTGGTTAGCCGGTGGTGGTGGTGGTGGGTGGTCATTGGCGGGGGTGGTTGGTGAAGACAGCAAGGGTGGTCGATGGCGGTAATGGTGTTTTGAGGCGGCGACGGCGACCGAGGGGTGGTGGCAAGGGTAATAAGTCTAGTTTCTTTATGATTGTTTTGTCTTTAAAATGAATTTCTAATTCAAACTTCTTTGATAGATTGTAATTAGTTTAAATTCCAAATACTTTTGAATTTAAAATTCCAAATCCTTTTAAAACATTAAAATTACAAATGTAATTCCTTCTAATTCAAATATTTTTCACAAATTCTAGTTTTTTTTTAAAAAAATTCGCGAACTAAACGCCCCTTTTCCTTATGATTCTCACGGTTACTAAAAAAATAATCACGAGTCTATGTCATTACATTTTATGCATTTTAAGAGGATGTTGAGGTTTTGATTCACATGATTTTATTAAAAAATTTAGACCAAACGGCTAACTACAGTTTCCAAGAAATAATAAACCAAACTCGTTGGGTTTGATTGTGAAGCAAGCCCTTACATTTTAATTTTGCATCGGTGAAATTATACAAGAACAAGTATGAAATTCTTTGTTTCTACAAGAACATCTATGAAATTCTTGGTGAACTTTTAAGGGTAAAAAAGACCAAATGAATATCTTTTATAGAGGTTGGACCATCATAACGAATCATTGTAACTTTTCATGAGAGGGTAAGACACTCGACGTAACATTTAACAATTATATCAATGAAAAATATCAGCAGGAACTCCATTAGTAGTAACCAAGTTGTCATCGATGGCTTGCTTGTCAGCAACAATTGCTGCTGAACAGATTGCAACCCCCGTCAAAGGCGGTGTCCCTTGAAACAGACCATGAGGTTCCAATGGACAGCGTCTCTGGAGGTGGCCTTGTTAGTAGAACTGATCATCATCATCGGTAACCGGTCATCGGTGATTGATGGAAATTAAGTTGCATGCAAAGTTGTTTCGGAATTTCATTGTTGAATGAAAATTGATCGTCGGTATGTACTTATCAACGATAATTGATCATCGGTGGTAAATATATGGGAGGAACTTAATAGGGGCTAAAGGGGGCCACCAAACCTCCCCTACGTTTTTGCTCAAAAGTATTGATTTCGGCTAAGCGGGTTTATTTCATATTAGTTATACTGTTTGGGCCCTCCTAATCCAAATCTGCTCTACAAATCAACACAAAATTTGGGTTTTTCCTCAATTTTTTGCTCAAAAGTATTGATTTCGGCTCACTGTGTTTATTAATATTAGTTATAGTGTTTGAGCCCCTTCTAATCCAGATTAAAAGCTCAAATCTGTTTCCCAAATCCATTAAAAAATTTTGATTTTTTTATGTGTAGTATTTCGGGCCCCCAATTTAATTGTTGAAGTTCTGACACTCGGTAAATAACAATGACTTGGTTCGTTAATGAGAACTTAGATTCACAACAACTGGCCATCAATGATACAACTTGGACCATGACAACTTGGACCATTAGTGGTGAGGGTTGTAAATGGTTGTTGGTGGTATAACCTAATGAAGATGGACATTCAACCAAATTCTTATATAAAATTCAAAGAACTGGTTTCAATGTTTAACTAGAAAATGAGCCCGCGCTCCGCAGCGGTAGGCGTCCACGCCACGTGGTGGGACGTCTGAGGCGGTTACATTAACGTGACTAAACACAAAACGAAACGTGGTTAAGTACATATAACAAACGTATAAAGTTACGACGAATCGGTTGTGTAGATCGAAAGATCGATAAAAAACAGTTATGCAACGGAATCAATGTTTTTCATATTTTATAAGCTTTCGATGAGATTAATTTTTTTAGCGGTTTAACACGCCGTGGGTAAAAGCTCGCATTATCGTCCGAAAACCATCGCAACCCGCGGGGCCACCTTCTAATATATATTAAAAAGTAATAAAACTGATCAAAGGATTTAAAAAATATAGTGAATGAATCATGAATGCATGAAAACTAATCTCACTATCAAATTTTTATATCAAGTTAAATGTTGTTTTAGAAGAAGAAAAGGATAATTTGATGATGGAAGTAAAAAAGCCCAACCATATTTCTCTTACACATATCACACTCTTCAGCACGTGTAAACACATTCAAGCAAGAATACAGGAGGTGGGATGCTGATATCAGCTATGCATTAAGGAGTGGCACCTTAAACATAACCGACTAGCGTGGGAAAGGTCGTAGGGGATATAAAAGCGCTCGGGTTCCTTTGGCTTAAGAATCGCTCCAAAGCTCAAGCTCTTTCATGGGACCAATGGTGTTTGTTTGATTTATGGTGTTTAGTTGGTTGGCTTTTATATTGTATTGGTGACCATTTTGTATACTATGTTGGCCAATTTGAGGTTAGCCTGTTGGAAATAAAATTTTGTTGGCCTTTAAAAAAAACATAACAGGTTTTGAGTTTGGGTTTTGTAAGTATTTAAATAAATTACTACTTATTATTATAATAATAATAATAATAATAATAGTAATAATAATAAATATTAATAATTTCATTCATTATTTTTATTGGTTATACCCATTGAGTGTATAAAATTTACCTATCTAAAAAATACTGAATCAAAATATAATATAAAATCCATATAAAAAGTATAATTACTAAAGATTAGTAAGCAAAGTAAATTATTATTTCCTAAAAGTTGTCATTTTATTAATATTAAACCACATTAAAAATCAAACAAAAGCGTGCATTAGCTTGAAACTTTTAAGAAAAGGTAAACTGCAGTTTTCGTCCCTAAGGTTTGTTGCTATTAACAGGTTCAGTCCATTCTTAACAGTCTGAGTCACTGATGTTACATTTCTTAACAGTTATCATCCCTGACCCTAACGTCCACCCAATTTGCCGTTATTTCCCCCTCACTTGCCCCTCACGTGAGGAGTATTTTCGTCATTTCGCATCATTTATTATTTTCCCTTCTTCAATCATCCTTCATCTTCATCTTCATCTTCATCAACTCCCAAAAAAGAACCCTGCCACCATCACCGTTAGTTCCCCCACGTGCCCCTCACGTACATTAGCTATTAAAGCGTACATTAGCTAAAAACCAAACAAAAGCGTACATTAGCTAGAAACTTTTAGGAAAAACTTTCCTAAAAGGTGTCGTTTTGTTCTTTTGTGTTTCTTTCTTTCGTATCCTTTTTTTCTCTTTTAGTGGCTTGCTAAGAGGGGTGTGTATATATAGTATCTGCTTGTTGTCCAAACAAAAAGCTAGAAACTAAAATTGTGTTAGCAAAACATACATTTTTAAGTATATATAATTAAAAAAAATATGAAAGAAACGTATGTTCATGTGGTTGAATAGACTTTTGGCATATTGAAGTGTTTAATTTGAATGGACGACTCTTCACAAATGTCAATAAGCCTTAGATGTCAATAAAGCCTACATATGGCTCCTCACAAGTTGGTTGTACAATAATAAATTATTTAAAACAGAAATAGTTGTATTTGTAGTTGTGTATACATAATGCTTTGCTTTATTTTATTAAAAGAGATATGAATCACATGTCAAATTATAAATATAAAGAAAATACTTTGTAAACGGTTAAACTTTACTATATTTAGTGACGGATTCAAGAAATTTTACAGAGCGATTAGTTTTTTGTTGCTCAGATGTGTACCAACTCGATCGACGTCAGAAACTATTTTAAATATGGTAACCCTAATCTCATTTTTTTTCATCATCTTTGTGGCTACGTTAGAAACTTTTTTAAGTATGATAACCCTAATCTCATTTTTTCCATCATCCTAAATGAGATCTTATTTCATCATTCAAAAAAACTACAAACGTACGTAACATATATAAAAAGGTTGCAATAATTTTTGTGATCATATTAATTACAGATTGAATAGTTAAATGGTCTGCTAATATATAGTTTAGATCTATGGAACCGGAGAACATCCTTAAGCAATGTGATATAATAATATCAAAACCAGTATGACCAGAGAACAATGAAACCGAATAGCCATTTGATTCAGAAATCTAAAAGGGATCGTAGTAATTCTGTTTTTATACTCTTTAAAATGGCTCTCTCATATTGAGAAATTCTGTCTAGTGGCATTGGATCACAGAATCCATTGACAGCTGCATAAATGACTAGAATTTGTTTTTCAATTGGAAGTGGTGCATATTGTTGTTGTTTCGGTACTTCTGTACTCCCAGGGCCGTTTGACCAAATCCTAAAAAGAGACGAGTTAATTTGCATGTGGTATACAACTTACACAATAAATTTTACATGAAGTTTGTGGGTTTAGGTTTAGTATAAACGGGTCCGGTTCCGGGTCAGCTTCGGTCGAACCCAAGAACACGTTTAGCTAAACGGGTCGTTTTCGTGTCAACCAATTAATGGGTTCGCAGGTTGACCCCGTTTAACCCATTTATCTGTTTTATGTAACAAATTAAACTATTTAGGTGCTTTTTTGTCAAAATTTAAAGGTTCATATATAAACTGGCATAGTTTAAACCTAATTGCTTAAAGAATAATATATATAAATTGTTAGAGAATTCGTAAAAAACCGAGGATGATCTGAGAGTCGTATTAGATACTTTCCGATCAAAAACAATTTGATGGTTCCCTAAATTTTTTGATCGGATAAAACTCAGAACAAATTGAGACAAGAATCAAATGTGTATGCTTGAGAGAATTTTTATGAACCAGAAGAAACTACGTATGACCAAACCAGGGAATTTTAGGGATCAACTTGCAGTTATCTTATTATTCGAATTTAATTAATAAATCAACCCAAATTTCAACACTGATTTTATATAATAAGTTATATAAAATTAATTTTCTAATGCAAATTTTATAAAGCAATAAGTGTCAAAATAATTTTCAGGCTCCCCTTGGACCCCGCTTCCAAGGGCGCTGCCCTCGGACCCCCGATACTTCGGGAATAAATTCAAACAAATGTACACTCCGCACCTCCTAACTTGTTTAATAATTAATATGATTAATTTGGTCAACTAGTTACACTAAAATAGCCAACAATCCTCCCCCATTTTAGTGCAATCCGTGATTAACTAAAATAATTCTCAACAAGTAACAAACTAATGCATAAATGAAATATCGTGACGATTAAATTTCATATTAGTAAATTACACATTCCAAATATTCGAATATCGGGGTGTCTCTACGGATTGAACCCTTTCTATTTATAATGAATACATAAGATAATATACACAAAAGTTTACACACTTATATATTCTTGCTTGACACTATTTTTAATAGCCTGTGTCCCATCCTTCAATAAGCACATCAAAGTCAAGTCCTAGCTTTTTGAAGCGGCTAACTTCATGCTTATATAGGTAGTTCTTCTACTTTTGCACCTGCATATGCAATTTTTCAAAAGAACTATTAAAATGTTAACCTTCAACCTCCTTAACTTGCAGGTCTGAACACTTACCTTGGATGATGCTTTAATGTGTTCCAATTTCTAGATGTTAAGCCTTCCACATTGAATTCAGCACCTAATGTCATATTAGATGGGAATTAGGTATCTCAACATGAGAAATTTTAGGTGAACTTTAATCCCATCCCTACAGCCGACTTATGCACAAGTTCTTTACTTAACCCTTTGGTTAAATGATCAGCTAGATTCTGTTGAGTTCTCATAAACTCAACTGATATCACTCCATGCATGATGAGCTCATGAATCATGCTGTGTATAACACCTAAGTGTCTAGACTTTCCATTATACACTTGGCTATAAGCCCTAGCCAAAGTAGCAGCACTATCACATCTGATAGAAATAGGTGATATCGTTTTAGGCCACAATGGAATCTCATAAATCAAATTCCTTAACCATTCAGCTTCTTTACCAGCTGCCGCTAATGCAACAAACTCAGATTCCATTGTTGAATTTGTAATGCAAGTCTGCTTCTTAGATGCCCATGATATAGCACCTCCTCCAAGTAGGAATGTCCATCCACTTGTGGAAGAATGATCTTCCATATTAGTAATCCAGCTTGCATCAGAATATCCCTCTAAAATAGAAGGAAATCCAAAATACATCAAACCACAATTCATGGTTCCTTTCAAGTACCTGAACACTCGATTAATAGCTTGCCAATGATTCAATCCAGGATTGCTTGTATATTGACTAAGCTTTCCAACAGCATAAGCTATATCTGGTCTAGTGCTAATCATAGCATACATGAGAGATCCTATAGCTCTTGAATAATCAAGTGGACACACTGCAACACCTTTATTAGGCAAGAGCTTAACATTCGGATCCATAGGAGTGTCGACAGAAGAACAATCTTGAAAATTAAATTTCTTCAAAATCTTCTCAGGATAATGAGATTGAGAGATTGAAATACCATTGTTCTCCAGTTTAATCCTTATACCAAGGATCACTTCAGCCTCCCCATGTCACACCCCAACCGACGGCAAAAACATCGGGGCGGGACATGTAGACTGTTCATGAGCTCAAGATTGACAAACCTGTAATATATTAATCATTAAATTCATTTCCATTCAAACAAAAATAACATAATTCAACAAGTACATAAATGAAAATACAAATTGTTCTTTGAATTTAAATTAGCTAAGTCCAAACTTAAGTGTAGCATGTCTTGATCAAACTCACACATTAGTACCTGAAACATGAATAAAATAAGGTCAACTAAAAAGTTGGTGAGCATACACAGGTTTGTACATAGATAGTGTATAAATATAAATAAAAAAATCCTTACATGTCATGATAAAATAAGGCATTTATGGGGAGCAGCTATTGTGTAACTAAAGTACAATCAAACCTTTGTAACTAGCATGCAAATTGTGTTGTCGGTAACAATCACCCCAATCTGGGTGGGTTTGTCAGACTCAATAGATCTATCATTGTTAACCGTCGGGTTAAATAGTTAATGATTGCACATAAATTGCACACAAAAGTTAACACACCTAGCACTCAAACATAAAACTCAAATTTGCACACAAGAATGTAAATAGGATTTGTGTTTATGTAGTTTGTGTAAATGTAGGCTATTGTTTGTATAAAATTCATGATTCACCCCAAAAAGTTTAAAAGAGAAAAGGGGGCTATGTAATACTCACCTTGATATTAAGGATGCAGCTAGCACAAGAGAATAGGTGGTAAAGTGATCCTTGTAACTCCCCACGTTAACCTAGTGTGTAATGCATATGGAATTAATAGCGTGTACAAAAGTCTATGTGTAAGTCTAGGATTGGATTGAATGTATGTACGAAGGGTTTGAGTTGTAGTTTGAAAGGAAATGTGTAGGTTATTGTGTTTGTATCTGAATGTGTGTTTTTATAAAACGAAGGTTTGAAATGAATTGTTTAAAACGATTGAAGTTTGGGTTTGAATAACTAAATGAAATTAAATAGTTGTTATTTATTTATTTAGTTATAAAAATAGTGTGTGTATTATAGTAAATATAAATAAAATAAATATTATTTTTTTTACTTTATTTATTTATAACGATGCGTAAATATAAAGTTGTGTAAATAATATTTATGTGTAAAGCTTAATAATAAATATACTACTTTATTTAAAAGTAATTAAAAAAATATGATTTTCTTTCATAGTTTTTATATTGTAAATGAGATTTAAAAAAACATTTAAAATTTGTAAAACAATAAATCCAATATAAAATCTGATTATTTTTACACCAATTAGTTCCATATGATATTGGGTTTTATAAAATAATTTTTATATGAGAAAATAAGGTTTAAAACGGTTGTTTTTTTTAAATATATAGGGCTTGCCCGGGTCGAACCCGGGTCTGCCCGGTGAAAGTATCAAGTGTCAACCACTAGACCAGTGGTCCAACTATGAACTTATCTGGTTCGGGAGGGTGTTATTCATGCAACGAAGAGGGAACCAGGTTCTGGGTCGATTTAAGCGTAAAAAGGTACAAGGGTTATGGGTTTTGAACCAGCAACCAAGTCTGTCATGGGACAAGGACTTAACCAACTCATCTGGGCTTAAAGCCTTGATGGAAGCTGATGCGTAATATTTTTAACACAGAGTCCCAACCCATCTTCTTCCCCAAATCGTGTTCCCGAAACCTTAGCCCCCAAATTGGTTGAGTTTAAACACAAGTATGAGCCCGAAACCTTAGGGCTTTTAATCAGAAAGTTGAAACGAGAAAAAAGATGTATCGATTAGCTAGAATGATTAGGAAAGATGAGTGATCGGCTGAAACGTACAAGTTTGAGCACCTCGGAGCTTGGCCGTATTCCCGAGATGAAATGTTATGCGTATGGGTGCTCAGAAGGTTTGTGAAAGAGTTTACGCATGTGTGGGAGTATTTCTAAATGTTTAATTTTGTCCTAATCGCTCCACTTGATTCGAATTCGATGGTGACAGTTGTGCGACTGATATTTGGATCAATACTCTCATTTAGCAATGAATTGGGCCGTCCTTTTAGGTTACAATCATGCGAGTAATGTCTGGGCGTGATTCACGGCCACTAAACGCATTAATTTCCCCGAATTGAAGATGAACTTGGTTCGGTTTGACTCTAGATAGTCAAACCCGTGTGAATTTTATTTCCAACTGTAAATCCGTCAATTAGGTCTGATAATTGGGTTGAGTATTGATTGAGAAGCCATCAGCCATACAAGGCAAGTCTTTGGTTTCAAGTTTGATCGATTTATGTGGAGAATTGAAGGGAAAAACATCCATGTTGACTTTCAGAAGTCAAAGAAGGAGGGGGGGTTTAAGGCACTTAAGAGGTTTCTAAGACTTGATTTACTTATTTAAAAACATTTTAAATAAATTGACTTTTTATCAGAATTATATTTAAAAATAAAATAAAAACTATCTTATTATTATTTGCTTAATATTTTATAAAGGGATAGAATCCATTTTTTTTATAAATTTATAGATCTTATATATATTATTAAATATAGGATTTCCTATATATATAATTGTGAATAAATACATATATCCCTACAATAAGGATTAGGATGTAGAAACATGATTAAAGATTCATAAGTTTTATTTTCTTTGATTTAACTACATTAACAATGTGTATGTGTGTATATATATATATATATATATATATTTATATCGTTATAAGTATACATACATATGTCATATATGTAATATAGAAATAATATGTTAATGAAAAGGTAAAAAAAAAATTAATTGGTGCATGTTTAAAAAAAATTAATGGGGTAAGCACGGATTTGAAATGAAGCGTTATTATTGTAAAAAGTAAAATAAAATAATGCCACGAAAATCTTGGATGTTACAGTATCCTCATGTAGAGGGAATTTCGTCTCAAAATTAAACTAGTATAGTCTATTGAATCAGGAAGGAAGTGAGGGTTTGGGTTCTCAATGTGTTTTGATTGTCAGCTTGAGGAGTATGTTAGATAACAAGATTCAGGTCTAAAGCTCAAGTTAAGTATGAATGATATAAGTGGATCTTCGTTTCAAGAGTCTTAAGGAGAGGACTGTCGAAGGATCTAAAAGTAAAACGCATTAGTTGGGATGGATTTGATAGGAATTTGACGATCAGGGTATATTTTAGATGTAGTCTAATAAGTTCAGGAATTGTAAGTGGATAGGAGATTTCACAAATATTGGTCTAGGTCAAAACTTCACGTGACACGAACAACTCTACTCCTGATAATATGATAGAGCACTTATATATAGGAAGTACCATCGGCGTATCCACCATGCCCTTGTCATATCACATTAGTTTCGTTGTTATATATCATGATAGGTTTTAAGTCATACCACACGACAGAATTCACTATGTTTTCCACGCGCTGATTTTTATAATTCCGTGTGCACCCGTAATTACTTGAATCATCGCATGGTCTGTATAGATCCTTCTGTTGTGTGTGGGTCAAGATGGGCACAAATTCACTTAGTTCTTATCTATTGTTTTCACATATTAGTTGTTAATAAGTAACTATGTCCCTAGTAGGCAGGTCAGTTAGCAACTAAAGAGAAATATGATAGTAAAACTTAAAGTTCTATAGTTTACTCATGTTTGAACAAGAATACGTCAAACACCGAGTTTGTTTCAATGTGTTATGGTTTTCAACTTTGGTGAACAAAGTGTATGACCATGCCTTGTGTGTAATAAATCAAATTGCATCAATTGTAAGCAGTTAAGTTTCGTGTATAATGTAAACACACAAGTCTCATGTATGATCTAGTATTATGTAGCTTGTAATCGAATAGGTTTCTTGTGTGATGTGAGCAACTTGACATCATGTATTTTGTAAATCAACAAGCTTTCACGTGTAATGTAAATAATGTAGTATCATGTTTATTGCAAAAAATGAATTTCATGTATGATGTTTATAACTTAGTATCGTGTATTTTGTAAACAAATAAGCTTTCATGTATAATGTGAGTAACGTAGCATCATGTGTATCGTATAGTGTGAACAATTTGGTATTATGTATTCTGCAAACAACTAAGTTTCATGTGTTATATTATCCATCCACTATAATGTATATTGCAAACAAGTTTCGTGTATTATGTGATCGGTGTAACATTATGTATATTGCAACTAAGTTTCATGTATTATATGACCGTGTATAATATGTTCAATCTAGTATCATGCATCAAAATAGCAAGTTTCAGGTATCGTGTGATTGACCTACTTTCTTGCATATTGTAAACAACTAAGTTTTTATGTATCATGTGAAGGTTTGTTTGTAAGTCATTCGATCTCCTGAGTAAATAAACTATCGAATTTTGTAGGTAGTCGAGTGTTGCAGACAAGCGTGTCGTTTGGTGTTCATGTATAACGTGGTAGTTAGGTTCCAGCTCTTTAAATCTCATTGAGGTTGATGGGGATGGTTAACGGGTACACGGTATGGATCGTCTCTTGAAGCGGCAAGTGAAAGGTAACGAGGGGGTTTTGAAAACACTCAGGGAAATGTGTTTACAAATAACTGATCTTTGTTTGAAAATAGGAAATTGTAAATTGTTCTTGGTTGTAGATATATAAAGTAATGAAACTATTGAGTTAAATCATCTAAATAGATAGACAGTTTATACGAAAAATCTTTTAATTTAAATTTTTAATTACTAATAAGAGAGTATTTTTAAGAGGAATTATTGGCTAAACTAGTAGTCGTATATTAGTTTAGCCAGGGTTTAGAAATAATTACTTTAATGGGGAAAATCATAATTATTTATCAATTCGAAATAATATTTTTATAAAATAGGTGGTATTAAGTTCCCTTTCATAGTGAAAAATGTTTATGGAAAAATGTAGATTCCCGATACTCTCTAAAAGTTTGATAAACGTTTGGTTTGGAAATAACGAGGTTGTTTAAATCTAAAAGGATGAGTTGTTTACAAAGGAGATTGTCGGTAGTATACTAAATCGTGTTGAATGAAGAAGGTGATACTTGGAGGATCTTGATGAAAATATGATGGATGAAATTCATATTCAACGTATTAAATCAATGAATATTAAGTTTAGATTTGGAAAAATATAAAATTATTTAATGCTGAGATGGTAAACATTATTCAAAACATAGGGGAAATGGTTCTCCTACTTAAAATTTAAAGACCATAAATATAAATTTATGTTAACGTCTCTGATAGCTTCCCACTAGAAGAAAGATAATTGCCAAGACGAGCACCGCTATGGTCATTCGGGTAGTCGATCTGGCCTCAGCTCTAGCTGTCTCCGTGCAATGCTCCAGTATTTCTTTTCCAAGGATGGAGATTAACTCCTTTTGGTACCCTAATTGGCTTGCTAGGCTATCCATTCTTTGTCATTGCAAGTCGTGCATTACCCCCCGCTCCATCCTTTGCCTCTCAAATTCTGAGGTCCGTACATATTGGTGAATGTCATTGGTTGGAATTCCCATAACACTAGTGGGTGCCGTGGTATGCCTTACCCCAAGGGTTAGGGTGGTACGGGTCGGGCATTAGATATGGGTCTCTTAGTGGGGGTGGTAACTGATTGTGGAGATGGGGTGTCTGATACGGGTTCCTGGGTGCGGGTGATCCAGATGTTCGAAGTCTTGGGCCGGTGTTCCTAATCCAATCTGCCCTTACATCAAACTTTGGTCTAGCAGCTGGGGGTGTTGGTGACCGATGCACGGGTGTCCCGATGTCTTCTTCCCAATCAGACTCTTCTCCGGGACGGTATACCGGGGAGGAAGGAGAGTAGGATTCCATGTCTAGTAGGAAACAATGAAATGGTTGTAAGTGATAATAAAATATTGAGTGTTAAATATAGGAGTTCTCATAGGTTTAGAGTTTGACTAGTCATAACACCGAGCCTTCACCACAGTATTTTAGAAATACAATTGACCTATAAGCAATGCATCCCTGAGGAGGATTCCCAGGAAAGAGGGGTGGGTCACTAAGACACACTTAAGTACCCTATCTTTCCTTAGCCAGAATCCCTCATGGGCCTACACACTCTTCCAGCCATCATGTATTAATAACACTATTGTTGGGCTCATGGTCATGATGAGAATTGTTGTAGACTGGGCTTTGAGGACCGAAAGTGAGGCTTATATGTTGTAGTAGGCTTCTTCTTCTTGGAGGGTAAGTGGGCTTCTAGTTTATTATTAATGGGCTTTAGGCCCAATAGTTTAGATTTAGACCACAAAAGGTGGTGACATTATATGTGTGAGTTTAAGGGTGCATGAAAAACTAAGTGTGTATGAGTGTGTGGGATAGCACTTTAAATAAATCAAATAGGTAGTAATGAATAGGAGACAAAAGTTGGCAGGTAATGTGACACATAGACTATTAAGTATTGTATCATATGATGTAATTATATAGTATAACATGTAAAAATATTCACATAAGAAATAATCATGTATCATGTAGTAGCATGGCATAGTATGGGTGTCCTAAGGTTATAGTCTAGGTCAAGAGTATCTAATAACCTAATTCCCTATAACCAAGGCTCTGATACCAATCTGTCACACCCCAACCGACGACGGAAATGTCGGGGCGGGTCATGTAGACTGTTTATGAGCTCAAGGTTGACTAACCTGTAATATATTAATCATTAAATTCATTTCCATTCAAACAAAAATAGCATAATTCAACAAGTACATAAATGAAAATACAAATTGTTCTTTGAATTTAAATTAGCTAAGTCAAAACTTAAGTGTAGCATGTCTTGATCAAACTCACACATTAGTACCTGAAACATGAATAAAATAAGGTCAACTAAAAAGTTGGTGAGCATACACAGGTTTGTACATAGATAGTGTATAAATATAAATGAACAAATCCTTACATGTCATGATAAAATAAGGCATTTATGGGGAGCAGCTATTGTATAACTAAAGTATAATCAAACCTTTGTAACTAGCATGCAAATTGTGTTATCGGTAACAATCACCCCAATCTGGGTGGGTTTGTCAGACTCAATAGATCTATCATTGTTAACCGTTGGGTTAAATAGTTAATGATTTCACATAAATTGCACACAAAAGTTAACACACCTAGCACTCAAACATAAAACTCAAATTTGCACACATGAATGTAAATAAGATTTGTGTTTGTGTAGTTTGTGTAAATGTAAGCTATTGTTTGTATAAAATTCATGATTCACCCCAAAAAGTGTAAAAGAGAAAAGGGGGCTATGTAATACTCACCTTGATATTAAGGATGCAGCTAGCACAAGAGAATAGGTGGTAAAGTGATCCTTGTAACTCCCCACGTTAACCTAGTGTGTAATGCATATGGAATTATAACGATGCGTAAATATAAAGTTGTGTAAATAATATTTATGTGTAAAGCTTAATAATAAATATACTACTTTATTTAAAAGTAATTAAAAAAAATATGAATTTCTTTCATAGTTTTTATATTGTAAATGAGATTTAAAAAAAACATTTAAAATTTGTAAAACAATAATTCCAATATAAAATCTGATTATTTTTACACCAATTAGTTCCATATGATATTGAGTTTTATAAAATAATTTTTATATGAGAAAATAAGGTTTAAAAAGGTTGTTTTTTTTTAAATATATGGGCTTGCCCGGGTCGAACACGGGTCTGCCCGATGAAAGTTTCAAGTGTCAACCACTAGACCAGTGGTCCAACTGTGAACTTAGCTGGTTCAGGAGGGTGTTATTCATGCAACGAAGAGGGAACCAGGTTCTGGGTCGATTTAAGCATAAAAAGGTACAAGGGTTGTGGGTTTCGAACCAGCAACCAAGTCTGTCATGGGACAAGGACTTAACCAACTCATCTGGGCTTAAAGCCTTGATGGGAGCTGATGCGTAATGTTTTTAACACAGAGTCCCAACCCATCTTCTTCCCCAAATCGTGTTCCCGAAACCCTAGCCCCCAAATTGGTTGAGTTTAAACACAAGTATGAGCCCGAAACCTTAGGGCTTTTAATCAGAAAGTTGAAACGAGAAAAAGGATGTATCGATTACCTAGAATGATTAGGAGAGATGAGGGATCGGCTGAAACGTACAAGTTCGAGCACCTCGGAGCTTGGCCGAATTCCCGAGATGAAATGTTATGCGTATGGGTGCTCAGAGGGTTTGTGAAAGAGTTTACGCATGTGTGGGAGTATTTCTAAATGTTTAATTTTGTCCTAATCGCTCCACTTGATTCGGATTCGATGGTGACAGTTGTGCGACTGATATTTGGATCAATACTCTCATTTAGCAATGAATTGGGCCGTCCTTTTAGGTTACAATCATGCGAGTAATGTCTGGGCGTGATTCACGACCACTAAACGCGTTAATTTCCCCGAATTGAAGATGAACTTGGTTCGGTTTGACTCTAGATAGTCAAACCCATGTGAATTTTATTTCCAGCTGTAAATCCGTCAATTAGGTCTGATAATTGGGTTGAGTATTGATTGAGAAGCCATCAGCCATACAAGGCAAGTCTTTGGTTTCAAGTTTGATCGATTTATGTGGAGAATTGAAGTGAAAAACATCCATGTTGACTTTCAGAAGTCAAAGAAGGAGGGGGGTTTAAGGTACTTAAGAAGGTTCTAAGACTTGATTTGCTTATTTAAAAACATTTTAAATAAATTGACTTTTTATCATAATTATATTTAAAAATAAAATAAAAACTATCTTATTATTATTTGCTTAATATTTTATAAAGGGATAGAATCCATTTTTTTATAAATTTATAGATCTTATATATATTATTAAATATAGGATTTCCTATATATAATTATGAATAAATACATATATCCCTACAATAAGGATTAGGATGTAGAAACATGATTAAAGATTCATAAGTTTTATTTTCTTTGATTTAACTACATTAACAATGTGTGTGTGTATATATATATATATTTATATCGTTATAAGTATACATACATATGTCATATATGTAATATAGAAATAATATGTTAATGAAAAGGTAAAAAAAAATTTAATTGGTGCATGTTTAAAAAAAAGTTAATGGGGTAAGCACGAATTTGAAATGAAGCGTTATTATTGTAAAAAGTATAATAAAATAATGCCAGGAAAATCTTGCATGTTACACCCCATGTCTTTCATGTTAAAACAGTATGACAAAAATTTCTTTGTTTTATCAACTTGATCTTGGTTTGTAACAAAGATCAACATGTCATCCACATATAAGCAAATTATAAGACCTTTACCAGAAGCATCAAATTTACTATATACACATTTGTCTGCTTGGTTCAAGATAAAACCATTAGACAAAATATCATCATCAAATTTTTAATGCCACTGTTTAGGTGCTTGCTTTAAACCATATAGTGACTTAACAAGTTTACACACCTTATGCTCATTTCCAGGCATAACAAAACCTTCAGGTTGTTTCATATATATCTCCTCATCTAAATCACCATTTAAGAATGCAGTTTTAACATCCATTTGGTGTATTACAAGATTATGAATTGCTGCTAAAGCAACCAACAATCTTATTGTAGATATTCTTGCTACAGGAGCATATGTATCAAAGTAGTCTATTCCTTCCTTTTTCTAAAGCCTTGGATAATAAATCTGGCCTTAAACTTATCAATAGAACCATCTACTTTCATCTTCTTCTTGAAGATCCATTTACAACCCAAGGGCTTACAACCAGGAGGTGGATCAAATAATTTCCAAGTATTATTATTCATAATAGAGTCAATCTCATCATTAACAGCTTCTTTCCATAAAGCAACATCTCGAGATGCCATAGCCTCATTAAATGTTCTAGGATCTTCCTCAATATTGAAACAATATTGATATTGAGCTTGAATCTCATTTCTAGATCCTTCAACTAAATATAGTTGAAAATCAGAACCAAAGTTCTTAGCTTTTCTGGCTCTATTACCTCTTCTTGGTTCTGCTGAAGTAGAAGGAATATTATCTTCATGGTTACTCAATTGGGAGTTACTTGAACTCGCAAACATGTCCTTTGGTCTAGGCAAAGATGAGAATCTGTCTTCATCCCAAACTGCATCTCTTGACTCTATCACAGTATTTACTGACACATAGTCATTAGGTTCTATGACATAGAACCTGTATGCCTTGGAATGCTCAGCATATCCAATAAAGATGCAATTTATCCCTCTTTAACCCAAATTCTTTCTTTTGGGTTCAGTCAGTCTTACTACTGCTCTACAGCCCCAAACTTTCAAATAATGAAACTTGGGAGACTTACCATACCAAAGTTCATAAGGGGTTATCTTATTCCTTTTATTAGGAATCCTATTTAACAAATAGCAGGTTGTCAACATAGCCTCACCCCAAAACCCATCACTTAGCCCAGAATAGGATAACATGAAATTAACCATTTCTTTTAACGTCCTATTCTTCCTCTCAGATACACCATTTTGTTGTGGTGTATAAGGAGCCACTGTTTGATGTATAATCCCCACTGATTGGAAATAACCTGGATCATAATATTCACCTCCCCTATCGGTGTGTAAAATTTTAATTAAATCATTTCTTTGCAACTCTACTTCTGTTTTATATACTTTAAACTTATCTAAGGCTTCATCTTTACTATGCAAAATATATACATAACAAAACCTAGATGCATCATCTATGAAAGTGACTATATACTTTTTTTTACCTATAGATGGAGTTGCATAAAAATCACATAAGTCACTATGAATTAATTCTAGTAGCTTTGAATCCCTAGTATTAGCATCTTTAAATGGTTTTCTAGTAACCTTAGTTAGCATGCAAGTTTTACATTTTTCATTGTTCAATTCAAAAGCCGGTATCAAACTCATCTTTGAAATATCCTTTAATATTTTATAATGAACATGTTCTAATCTAGCATGCCATTTTTCAGATTCTTTTGATATATTACTAGAGCTAGTTGAAGTCATGCAAACAGATTCATAGTTAACAAAAGAAACATCCACATTCAACTTAAACATACCATTACATAGATAACCAAAACCAACAAAAGTGCCATGTCGTGACAAGATATACTTGTCACTTTCAAAGACAACAATTATTTAAAACAACACCAGACAAGAGATTCTTTCGAATCCCACGAACAAACAAAACATTGTCTAAACATAAAGGTTTTCCAGAAGTAAACATTAGCTTCACTTTGCCTAGTCCTTTGATCGGTTCAGTTGCAATATTTCCCATCTTTAACATAGATCCGTCTTCAATTGGTTTAAAGTCTTTAAACCATCGAAGATCTTTGCATACATGACTCGTTGCACCTGAATCGACCCACCAAGCAATATCATCATCCTGCACATAAAATGCTTCAGAAATTAGTGACATATAATTCTGAACCGAATTAACATTTTGTACTAAATTCTGACCTTCTTGCTTACCGGGGTCATTAGACCCACTTGGACCAGCTTCACCCTTGTTCTTAGGACCATTCTTGTTAAACTTCTAAACCCGACAGTCCCTCTTTAAGTGACCCGGTTTTCCACATTTCCAACAAGTCAAATTTGCCTTCTTGTTTGGACATGTGTTGTTACCTTGAAACTTTCGTTTCCCTTTAAACTTGTTGTTACCCTTGGATGATCCACCTTCTTCAACCATGTTAACCGAATATTGTACAGCAAGTTTCTTGTCATCATTGACCTACACTTTTTCCTATGCCCTCAAAGACTCTTCAACTCAGAAGTTACTTCCAAGTTCAACCAAAGTAAATTCTCCTTTATGATGTTTGAGACTGTACTTACAATCCTTCCAGGAAGGAGCCAATTTATCAATGATGCTTGAAACCGAAATTGACTCATCCATCTTCATGTCATGTTGGGCAAACTGCCCCAATATCCTTAACAACTCGTTATATTGTTCAATGACAGGCCTCGAATCAATCATTTTATAATTGTTAAAATTACTTACAAGAAACTTCTTGCTAGAAGAATCTTCCGCCATATATTTGGCTTCCAAAGTATCCCACAATCCTTTTGCGGTTTCCACATTTTGATAAACATCGAATAACGAATCAGACATACCGTTCAATATGTGACCAATGCAGATGTAATTGTCATTCTCCCATTTTGAACGTTTCCTTATCTGTTCCAGATTTCCGTCTTCAAGTATCTCCGGTATGGGGGTGCTCAACACGTACACCACTTTCAGGGTAGTCAAGAGAAAATGCATCTTCTTCTGCCAACGACGGAAGTCCTGCCCTTCAAACTTCTCCAATTTGTCAAACTTACTCGTCATATCCTTCACATATTCTCCATGCGTCATCTTCACAGAATTGTTTTTGATCTTTGTTAGAGAATTCGTAAAAAACCGAGGATGATCTGAGAGTCGTATTAGATACTTTCTGATCAAAAACAATTTGGTGGTTCCCCAAATTCTTTGATCGGATAAAACTCAGAACAAATTGAGATAAGAATCAAATGTGTATGCTGAGAGAATTTTTATGAACCAGAAGAAACTACATATGACCAAACCAAGGAATTTTAGGGATCAACCAGATAACTGCGCAGTTATCTTATTTTTCAAATTCGAATTTCGAATTTAATTAATAAATCCGCCCAAATTTCAACACCGATTTTATATAATAAATTATATAAAATTAATTTTCTAATGCAAATTTTATAAAGCAATAAGTGTCAAAATAATTCTCGGGCGCCCCTTGGACCCCGCTTCCAGGGGCGCTGCCCCCGGACCCCCGATACTTAGGGGCTTCCCCCCTAAGTATTAATTAGGTAATCAAATAAATTCAAACAAATGTGTACTCCACACCTCCTAACTTGTTTAATATTTAATATGATTAATTTGGTCAACTAGTTAATCCAATTACATTAAAATAGCCAACATAAATTTGTAATTTTAACATATTAATATGCAAAAAAAATTAAATATATTTTTTTCGGGTTGAACGAGTCATGTTCATATCAACACGTGAATGCACAGTGTCGTGTTCAGGTTCATCTGTTTGACATACTTTTTGGGTTCGCGTCATGTTCGATTCATGTAAAAAATTTTGGTTCGGGTAGGGTTTAATTGAACGACCGTGAACCGCGAATACGACCTGTTTAAGCTAAGCTTATGTTTAATTTTCCTTCGTCTCAAGCTGCGTTTTCAAGCTTTCAGCACCAAGAACAACATCAAAGAAAGGCTATGGCGAGATAGGTAGAGTTACTTTCGTTTTATAAATGAATTAATGATTAAATATTTAACAAGTCTCCACGCCTCATCCTCCATGGTTTCACCTAAATAGAGATGCACAAACTGGTTTTTTTAAACCGGTTCGGTTTGATCAATGAAAATTAAAACAGGGTTGAGTCTTAAACCGGTTCGGTTCTGTAACAGCCCAAGCAAATCGTACCAAGATACTGTCCGCTTTGCCCCCGGTGGGTTGCCCATCTAGGAACTCATTGTTTTGTTTTCACCCGACGAGTTGCTCGCCCATGCAAAACGTGTCTTGATAAAGAAGGTATCCACCCCCTTATAAGGAAGGCTTCGTTCTCCTCCTCAACCGATGTGGGATATTACTCGTACCAACAATATTATCCGCTTTGCCCCCTAAGAGCTCACGGATTTGTTTTTTGTTGCCCGGGTGAAAACTTCCCAGGGTCACCCATCCCTGGATTACTCCCACCCGAGCACGCTTAACTGTGGAGTTCTCCTCTCATCTATTACATTAAGCTCCAAAACGTGTTGTTGATGTAAGAGGCAGGACCTTTACTTATGAACCAAGGATCTCTCCTGTCCATGGCCGATGTGGGATTTGTCTAGGGTGTCAATATTCAGTAATTCGATAATTCAGTGCGTCACAATTCACCCCCCTAGGGACTCATCGTCCTCGATGAGGTTTGCCCCACCATCCCGAACGGCACAGGAGTGGCTCTGATACCATTTGTAACATCCGGCCTCTCGTACCAATAATATTGTCTGCTTTGTCTCTAAGAGCTCACGGATTTTTTTTTTGGTTGCCCGGGTGAAAACTTCCCAGGGGTCACCCACCCTGGATTACTCTCACCCGAGCACGCTTAACTGTGGAGTTCTCCTATCATCCACTAACATTAAGCCCCAAAACGCATTGTTAATTTAAGAGGCACGATATTTCTTATGAACCAAGGATCTCTCTTGTGCACGGCTGATGTGGGATTTTCCTAGGGTGTTACAGGTTTAATAGGTTTCAAACCGGTTTCAATGGAGAGGATTATATACCAGTTCGTAACCTACGGCTTCTATTGGTTCCAAACTGATTTCTAGTATACTAGTTTCGGTTCCGGTTCGAATGGTCGGGTCTGAAACCAGTTTTTTAGGCACCTCTACCTACAATCACTAAAAGGATTTGGCTTGCAATAATGCAAGGGAAATAAGATTCTTTTATTTAAATTTAGAATATGGGCTCTTATGCCTTTGGACCTCTAGGTAAATATGATCTAAAAGCATAAGTATACTGCATAATGGTATCTTGAATGACACAAAACCCATTTTTATGGTAGAAGTCATCATCTTGAGATTATCATGATGAGACATTACACCATAATGATTTGAGGTTAGCTAGAAAGTAAGGTGAGTAAAAGGCCAAGTATCCACATCCACCCTTGGATTTGTTGATATGTTGATATTTTTTCAGTCTTTAGTAAGTCAACTATGGCCCAAACTAGACTAAGTGGGCTTAATGATTGTTGAGCCAATAATTAGATCCAAGCTAGTGGCCTAAATAAAAGACATTTTGATTGGCCCAAGGCAGATGTTTTGAGTGAGGAAACCATAGGCTCTTAACAAAGAAACTATGCCGTGTACAAACCAGGTTTTTAGCCAAACCTCACCGGAATTATAACCCTAGTCGGTTTGGTCAAACATGGTCAAAACCGGATTAAACCCCAAACTTGTTCGGGCCTGGTTTAGTTTGAGGGTAGGATGAAACGGACTGTATCCAATGCGTATGCGCAGGCCCAAGCCCACCGTTTTGCGCATACTTGTATTCCCTATATATAGTTTTCCTATTTTCATGTAATAGGGTTAGACGAGTAGACAGAGCTTGTAGTTAGTATTATTTGTAATCAGTGTTTTTAATCAATACAAAAGAATGTTTGTTTGATTATCTCTTGTCCCCTTTGATACTTTTGATTGCTATATTGTTTCGGAGTCCGCCCGACTCAATAATTTTGCTGAATCTGTGGTTATTGAAGATCCTAGTGAAGAATACCGGACCTTATCGATATGAAATTTCACATCATGAAGTATGTGGCTAAATTCTTAACTTGTTCACAAGTTAAAGCAGAACATCAAATGCCTTATGAATAGAAATTTCACAATAGAAGTGAGAACATATAACTTTGGACTTCATAACAAAGCTACCAAAGATAGCTAAAAATTATGATTAGACTGGTGTGTGCGTAACGAGACGATGTTTATAAAAAGAAGTTACAAAACAAAGCTATGTAATGACATTTATGAAGTGAAATTTATGAAAATGTGTTTGTGAAATCTTTTCGCCAAAGAAGTTTTAAAGTGTTTATGAATGAGAAGTTGCTTTAATAAAACGTACAAATGTTTTAACAGAACTTTAAAGCTAAAAGAAGTGAATTTTTCGAAAGTCACAATATAAAGAATCTGCCATGATTCCTTCAGGAACAAGCGAAGTTATGTATGATTGAAAAATCCTTCATAGGGGTCTTTGTGGACATCCAACTGTTGTATAAGTGGTGGTGATGACAGTAATCAAAGGGATTAACGTGATCCTTAAAGGTAATATGTGTGCTACTCTTTGGAGCGTTGTGTTGAAGTTTGGTACGTGTTACTTAGGAGTACCATGCTTGAAGTTTGGTATGGGTTACTCTTCAGAGTACCATACTTGAAGTCAGAATTGATGGTTACGAGAAGACGCAGATTCGATGTGTATAATATATATATATATGTGTGTGTGTGTTTTTTTTTGTTGACTTATGTTTAATTATGTTTCATCATGCTTACGTACGATTTTCTTATAGAAGTTTAATTGTTATTTTTGGCAAAAGATTTGAATTTAATATTTTATGTAAAACTAGAACTTACTCAGCGAAGCTAACTTTTAATATGCACAGGTTGAGTGTAGGTTGATTGTTGCTGATGGATGTTGGCTTGTGCAAAGGAGTTACCCAACCAAAGATATCTGGTTTCCGGACATGTTTATGTTTCAAACTTTGGTTTAAGAAAATGTGTATGTGATTGTTGAGAACAACAGTGCATGAAATGATATCTGCTGATTAAGAACTATATGTTGATGAGTAATTCTAATGCATGGGTAAATCTTAAAGCTAAAATTTATTAAAATCTAAAAACTAAACCCTGAATGCTAAAACCTAAAAGATAAACTTTAAAAGCTAAGATAGCAAAACTCGACGAGCTGGTTCCAACACCACTGGAACGAGTTCAATTGGAGTTTGTTTAAGCCGGATATTAAGTTTTTAATAGTCTTTCTTAATTTAATTAGGCAACCCATTTTTTTTATTTAATCCTCTTTCATCATTTGTATTATTAAAATACAATTAACTTTATCACCTTTTTACCCATTAAACAACTTTTCTGTATGGAATAAGAAGATTACGATACGAGACAAACGTATTTTTATAGTTTTTGTTTGTTAAAATATCAATATTTTACTTAAATAATATAATTATATTTTTATACCTTTGTTTGTTAAAATCTCACTTTAAAAAAACGTTTCGATATACCCAAGGCCATGCTGTTCCAGATTACAAAATTCGCAGTGGCACCGTGCTTTAACAGCCAAAACCAACTCACTTTCTAATCCGTTAATTCTGTTACATCATCATCATATCTCTCTCTCTCTCTAAAACACACTTTCCATGGAATCTTCAATTCGCAGTTCAGTTATTATCATCGGAGCTGGAATTTCGAGTTGTTTTTTTAAAATGTGGATATTTGGACCATTGAAGATGGCTTATAGTTTACCTGTAAAAAATAATTTGTTTTTAGGTGATCTGTGTAGGGATTCAGTGGTGATCAGTTTGACTTTTGTAAAAAAACGGGTTTTGACAGAGAAATTAATTCATTCATTTAATTAATAAATACGCAGCGGAAAATAAAATCATAACCTATTTAACAGCACTGACAAACCGAACAGGATCTGGTTATGAACACGCAAACACAAAAAAAACAATTAATCTACTGATGAGATTAATTATACCTTAGTAGTTAATGATTAACCGATTGAGACACCTAAGTACAACGAGCCGATGCTAGATTACGAACCGGACACGAGAGAACGGGTGGCACCGGGAAGCGCCGGACAAGGCGGCGGACGGTGCCAAGGGGCTGCCGGAATCTCCTTCAAGCAGTTGGTGGAAAAGCACCGACTTTGTTCCAGCTCTTCGACTTGTTTGTTGAGCAGGTAACTAAACTTTTTTTTTAATAAACACAAGAAGTCATTCCAAAAAAATCTATCTTGCGGCTGCTAGTTTTTTTTAGGTCCAACCAAAATATGGGATTATTATTATTATATATACATATAATAATTATAAACCTAATTAAATTATTTCCGGGCCCAAAGTCCAATACGAGATAACAAGTCTGAACCCGTTTTAATGTTTTAATGAAAGATTAAAACAAGATATATAATTATTATTTATAAACTAGTATAAATAATAATTCTCGTCTAACGAATATATATATATATATATATATCTATATAATATCGTCTCGATAACAGTTCGTAATTACCAGTTAAGCAGGTTAAGTGGATTTAATGTTCGTTGCCTTAGGTGTAACTCTTACGGGTCATAGCTCGGTCAGCCGCGTTGTCCATCGGGTCGGTCCATAAAATCCAACAATCTGCTCATAGTACTAGCGGATCTTCTTCACATCCGCTCCTAGTACCAGCGGATCTTGACATCCGTCTCTACCACTAGCAGATCTCCTTTAACACCGTTACTTCTCCATCCCCTTCATTTTACATATGTTGGTACCACCGGCGGATCTCTATAAAGTAGCTACGGTGTTTAACAGTCTTCTTGCAACAATAGTACGAATTTATTTGGAGGTTTTTTTGCATTCAATGACCTGCATCACTTATAAGTTCAAAGACTCGTTCAAAGACCTTTATTTTTTGCAGGTGTGAATAGCCTTTTGCAGGTATCAATAAATGGGTTTTTAAATGGTACACTATGATCATTTGAATATTTGCAAAACAGATATAAATAAATTCAAAACCATTAATAATCATGCTCATCATTAAATATTTGTAATACTAGCAATTATTCTTCAACCTATATATATAATAGTTGGGACATATATGAAAACATAAACCCTTTCAAATTTTGAATTTCTTTTACTTTTGTAAACCATAAAAAAAACCGACCTCCAACCCTTTCAAAATGAGTTACGATTTAATCTTCGTCCAAGTATCGGAGATGTTTTGTTTTTACGACGACAACATCGTTCTTATACTTTGCTTACCAAAACAAACCGACCTCCAACCGTTGACCGTTAGACGTGGTGATCAAAAATTTTGGACGTGGTATAGTTCTACTCCTATCATTCCGGTTTCGATGGAATACTTGATTGTGGGTACCGTAAAATTGACCACGGTTTAATAGAGGCGTTGGTAGAGAGGTGGCATCCAGAGACACATTTCATTTGCCATTTGGTGAAGTTACCGTGACACTACAAAATGTTAATGTGTTGTGGGGTTTACAGATACAGGGTGTTGCAGTTACGGGTGTAGAATGGGCTATGAATGGTACGAAAGGTTTTCATAGAGTTCAGACTATGTTAGGCGTTACACCTCAACCGTCAGATTTTAAGGGTAACTTCATAAAGTGAAGTTGTATTTTAAATCAAATAGAATCACATCCTCCTGATAATCCATTAGAGTTGTAGTGCGTACAACGTGCACGTTGTATCATTTTTTTTATGTGGTGGCACATTGTTTTGTGATTCTACCAACAATTATGCTTCTCGGATTTATTTAAATCATTTAGAAAATTTCTCAGAATGTGGCTGGTTAAGTTGGGGAAGTGCCGTTTTAGCATCTTTATACAGGAATTTATGTAAAGCCACCGCAGACAATGCTAAAAACATTGGTTCCCGATGTACTTATTACAACTATGGGATTGGACTAGGATACGTTGTATGTCATCTTGTATTGAAAGAGAGCTATCATATGATTTTCCATGCGGTGCAAAGTATGTTAACATACAATTTTATGAATTTTACTTTTACTTTTACAGATAGTTTATTCTAATAGTTTTTTTAATTTTTTTTAAAGGTGGTGTGAGCAACAGAGTTAGACGGACGTTGCTTCACACGTGTTGAGAATACACCTGTCTCAACTAAATTCTCTACAGGAGGATGGGGTATATTATAGTTGGGTTTTTTTCAATTATATTAATTTTTAACAAATGGTTACTTTAACAGTTTAATTAGAGACCCTACAACAATGACATCCGATTTTTACCCGCCATCTACAGAACTGGCATTAATAGTTGGATGTCTGAATGCTATATTATATTTTGGGAGGTTGTTGATGTCATTCACCACGGGGTTGGGGACCTGTTGAATAATGTCAAACTGTCTCAGCACACGTTGTGGTGAATGACATCAACAACCTCCCAAAATATAATATAGCATTCAGACTATTAATGCTAGTTCTGTAGATGGCGGGTAAAAATTGGATGTCATTGTTGTAGTCCAATTAAACTGTAGAAAAACTATTTGTTAAAAATTAATATAATTGAAAAAAAAACCAACTATAATATACCCCATCCTTGTGTAGAGAATTTAGTTGAGACAGGTGTATTCTCAACACGTGTGAAGCAACGTCCGTCTAACTCTGTTGCCCACGCCACCTTTAAAAAAAATTAGAAAAACTATTAGAATAAACTATCTGTAAAAGTAAAAGTAAAATACATAAAGTTGTATGTTAACATATTTTGCACCGCATGGAAAATCATATGATAGCTCCCTTTCGATACGAGGTGACATACAATGTATCCTAGTCTAAGTCCATAGTTGTAATAAGTACATCGGGCACCAATGTGTTTAGCATCGGTTGCGGTGGCTTTACATAAATTCCTGTATAAAGATGCTAAAACGGCACTTCCCCAACTTAACCGGCCACATTCTGAGAAATTTTCTAAATGATTTAAATAAATCCGAGAAGCATAACTGTTGGTAGAATCACAAAACAATGTGCCACCACATAAAAAAATGATACAACGTGAACGTTGTACGCACTACAACTCTGATGGGTTATCAGGAAGATGGGATTCTATTTGATTTAAAATACAACTTAACTTTATGAAGTTACCCTTAAAATCTGACGCTTGAGATGTAACGCCTAACATAGTCTGAACTCTATGAAAACATTTTGTATCATTCATAGCCCGTTCTACACCCGTAACTGCAGCACCCTCTATCTGAAAACCCCATAACACGTTAACATCTTATAGTGTCACCGTAATTTCACCAAAAGGCAAATGAAACGTGTGTGTCTCCGGGCGCCACCTCTTTACCAGCGCCTCTATTAAACCGTGGTCAATTTTACGGTACCCACAATCAAGTATTCCATAGAAACCGGCCTCCTTTATTAAATCTTTCACCGGTGGAATGATAGAAGTTGAATTATACCACGTCCAAAAAATTTTAACACCACGTCTAACGGTCAACGGTTGGAGGTCGGTTTTTTTGGTAATCAAAGTATAAGAACGAGGTTGTCGTTGTGAAAACAAAACATCTACAATAACTGGACCAAGATTTAAATCGTAACTCATTTTGAAAGGGTTGGAGGTCGGTTTTTTATGGTTTACAAAACGAAAAGAAATTCAAATTTTAAAAGGGTGTATGTTTTCATATCTGTCCCATTTATTATATATATAGGTTAAAGAATACTTGCTAGTATTACAAATATTTAATGATGAGTATGATTATTAATGGTTTCGAATTTATTTATATATGTTTTGGAAATGTTCAAATGGTCTTAGTGTACCATTTAAAAACCCATTTATCGAAGTGATGGATAATGGATTATCTTCCGGCATATCCGACCAAGAACTCGCCTACAATGCAGTGGTTCATTCGCAATAGTTTTGGGCTAATGAAGACAACGGATGGTACAACTAAGACGAAGAATAAAATGAAAGTAAAAAAGATGCATTTAAAATTGTATTCCTTTTGTTTGAGAACTATTAAAAATATATATAAATTACATTTAATGTTATTTTAATTATTAAGCGTTCTTCAACCCTTAAACCGGTCCCCGTTCCTACTGACCGGACTTCTGCCGGGAAAAAAAACAGTTTGAAACCAGTTCTAGTTCTTGAACCCAACCCGGTTTGTTAACCTCTAGAACCTATAGCATTTTGCACACAGTTGTCCTGTGAAAAGATGTTCACAATGATAAGTGGTTCCCTTTTTGAGTGTTGGACTAGGGTTTGCTACTGGGATTTTAACCCGTGGTTAAACATGTCGATTTGGAGACTTGCGGTCAGGCCAACTTTAGGTTTGTCAACTACATGGTCCATAGGCGCGAGTCTTTGGTTTGAGTCTTAAACTATCTGGGAAGTAAAATATGCATGAACATTGTGCATCAATTTCGAAAGTACAAAATTAAGCCGCTTACATCCTTTCCAAACTAATTTCTACACATGTTCATTTTAACTGGGGACAAAACTCTAAAATTGGTGTATGTAAACATGATCAAAACTGTGAGTTACTAAGAAATGTGACCATGCATCTGGCACTCTGAAACAATCCATCTAACTTTTGCCAAACAGCAGATTGAGCTTCTAGAAGCTTCTGTGCCTTGGCTTGTAACTTGGATTGCTTTCTTATAGTTTCACCATGTATCTGCCACAAGAACAAACACCAATATTATCAAGAATTAATCCTAAACACAAAAGAACTAAATTCTTTGGTCATAATGATATTATAAAAAGGCAAATTGTTTTTTAATAATCTAAACTATGACTCTCTGGCTTATAATAATCCAAACTAACAGTTTGGCTGGTGATAATCCCAACTTTCACTTTTGTTGTCAATGGCAGTCCCAGTAGCATAATCATCATATATTTACACTCGGTTCCCACTCGATTTCGCTTGTATGTTTCTCCATTTCATTTAAAATCTTCATTTTTAGCGAAAATAGGTGTACATCGAGTGCAAATCCATAATGATTATTCTACTGGGACTGCAACTGACAACAAAAGTCAAAATTTGGATTATCACCCTCCATACTGTTAGTTTGGATTATTATCAGCCAATGAGACATAGTTTGGAAATCATCTTTATTTTTTTATATAAAGATTTAGAACGTTGAACGCACTAAATATAGTCTTAAATCGATGGTTTAACCTGTTTATGTCGTACCCCTTTGATGCTAAATATTTTTTGATAAAAAAAAGGGAAAAACACGCACCCAATAGTAACCAAGTTTCCGAAGTGTTCCATCAAAGTCACTCAAAGTTTTTTGTTCATCTAAAGTCACTCAACTTTCATGAGGTGTTTCAATCTTGTGAATTTTTTTTTATAAATGTTATTTTTTCTTTTTTAAATTAAGTGGCCTAAGTGAAACGTATATTAATCCTAGTTACTATTTAGTAATTATTATTTTTAAGTTAACTTGAAGTATGAGGTAATATTGAAGAAAAAAATTAACTAAATAATAACCAAGTTTCATAATTGTTCAATTTAAATTAAGATGGAAAAATAAAACTAAATTGTAACCAAGACTCATATATGTTCAAATTAGGTCACTTAATATTAAAATAAATTAACATTTATACAACAATTCATAAGAATGGAACAACTAATGAAGTTGAATGACTTTAGTGGAACACGGGAGGAAACGTGGTTACTATTGTGTGAAGTTTTCCCTTAGAAAATAACAGAAAGTAACTTATTAAGTAAACGGGTCGAATAAAAGTACAAACCTTCAAGAACAATCGAATCAGGGCCTGTATGAACTCAAAGTTGTTTCTGTGTGAGATTTCATGTATGAAATAGTCGAGTAAAAGTTCAAGGGTAATCAATTCGGGCCTCTTTTCAGGTTCTTGTTCATCATCATCATCAATAATCTGAAGCATCCTTAGTTCCACATCCAATGTTGAAGAAGATAAACTTTTGAGATAATCTGTAAACGCCTCTACTGTATAATCAATAAAACCATAAGAACATCATAATATGGAACCACAAAATAGTACTATCATTATATTATGATGTCGGCCCGTTCTTCACTTACAGTTTTTCATCTCAACAGATAAATGCAGAAACTGTACAAAAGGTGATGAGGGCAAATCTGTAATTCTGGTAATTCTATCATCTTGTGTCGGCTTTTCTTCATCAGTTGGTTCATTCGCCTTGAATACTATCTCTCCAGAGAGGGACGGTATAGAAGGTAAAAAGAAAGGTGCTTTTTCAGGTTTTTTTGGAGGCTCAATGGGCTTATTGCGGGCCTGAAAAAGTGCAAAATAATTATCATCACATAAAACAGTTAGTGAACAATAATTAAGGGTGTAAACGACACGAGATCAGCCCACTAAAAGCTTAAACCAATCCCAAGTTTCACACATCAAGCTCGACTAGGCTAAACAAACATACCCAACAAAATCTCACTCTTCAAGAGTAGGTCTGGGGAGGGTGGGATGAGGCAAACCTTACCTCTATCCCATTAGGGATGAGATCGGTATCGTACCGGTACCGGTACCAAAAATATTGGTGCCAAATTTATGGAAAAGAGGGTACCAATACCAAAGTTATCGGTACGGTAACGGTACGGGCACTCGTTAAAAAATGTTCATCTTAAAACGGTATTGATACCGTACCAGTACCGAATTTATAGAAAGGTGGGTACCGACTTGGTTTAAAAAAGCGCCATGAGGCGCTGCCTTAAGCGCGAGGCGCCCGAGGCGTTGAACAAAACGCCTCAAATCGGCGAGGCGCCCGAGAAACAAGAAGCGCTATGAAGCGCCGCTTCAGGCCTGGAGCGCGAGGCGCTACGAGGCGCCACTTCATGTGTTTCCACGTTTTTGGGCTTTAAATCAGTTGGGCTTGGGCTATCATTTTAACCATTGTGGGCCTAAATCTGTATCTGGGCTTAACCTGTGAGGCTGCGACCGATCTAAATAACCCTAAATCAGTATGTAACCATATGCCACTCAAGAAATCGCTGGAGCTCAAGAAATTTCCCTCGATAGCAGGTCTATAACCCCAAAATCGATTACTTTTCTGATTTTCTTTGAGTTATATGGTTAAAGGAAGTTCAATTTGAGTTCCAATTTTCTTTTTCTTTGTCTATTCTGTGAATCGGCGATGGTCACTTCAATTTTAGGTCTCGTAATTACTAAATCAGCTGCTGCAATTTTGCTTAAATCAAAGTAGTAAATCAGAGTAGTAACATGTTTTGTTCCAATTAGTTGCTGCAAGCTATTACTTTCGGTTATTTTTGTCCAGATTTTGTTTTGTTCCAATTAGCTGATCTTGATGGAGATGAGGCCTGGGTTTTTGATGAATGATTTATTAGACAATTATTTGTGTTTTTATGAATGTTTAATTATGTTTTAAGATCTAAGTATTAAACTATGTTTTGTGTTTTTTATGATTAAGAAGTGAAGTTTGTCATGCATAATATATTTTTATTATTTTTTTTAGTTTTAGCGCCTCGCACAAAGAAAATCAGAAAAGTAATCGATTTTGGGACCGAAACGCCTCGTCTCGCCTCGCGCTTTTTTAAACCAAGGGTACCGATACCAGTACCGAATGAATCGGTTCGGTAATGCTCATTCCTATATCCCATAGGGTAGAGCCTTTTATTTATATAATTTAATATATTAAATAAATTTTTACTATGATTAAAAATAATTAAAAATATATATTATGTTATATATTAAAAATATAATTATACATATATATAAAGAAATAATTATAAATATATAGATAAATAATTAATAAATTTTAAATAATAAGCGAGCCAAGCTTGGAAAACCACTCGCTAGCCGAGCTCGAGCTATAAAAGTAAAGCTCTAAACGAGCCAAGCTTGAGTTTGAGCCCGTGCTCGGCTCGTCTCGTTTACACTCATAAACTCATAATAGGGGGCTATCTTAAACTCGTTCATGAAGTATCGAAGGGTTAGAAAGGTGAACCTTTATGATATCCAGATTGATCAAACTTTGCCACTGGCTCTTAGGGAGCAATGAAAGTGTTACTAGATCCGGGATTTGTTGATCGAGCAGTGGGCTGTGAGTTATGGGCTGGGCCTGAGGCTGAGAGTTGGTTGAAACGGGCTTATCAGAATCAACTTCATCTTTAGAAGCCTCTCCACCAGAAGAGATGGAAGGCAATTTTACATTCACAATTTCCTTCCCACTTCCATAAGAATCGATATGTGAGACTACAGAAAACATTGCCTGGTTTACCCTGATAAGAACCAAAAATCATTCAGACTTTAACTTGCTTTGCATGTAAAGTAATATAGGTAGGTTCGGTAGCGGGTCAATATATGTCCGTGTCGAAACAATCCATTAAACAAAGGCTCAAGCGGGACCGGTAGGATTGACCTGCTAGCTTTTTCGGTTTATAACGATGTTATTACTTACTAGTTATTACTAAAAATAATTTGTAGAAATGAAAGTATTATAACTGATTACAACGATGCAGTGTAATGGGTCAAAAGATATAACAGTTACAGCCTCTCCTAAATCGTTTTATTTTGAAAACAAAATTAGACTTATTTTAATAGTCAAAAAATTTAATCATGCTTAATACTTCTAACAGTTTAACTATTTAAAAAACTCAATGAAAAAGGACAAAAAAGTTATCGATTTTGACACAAATTCTGAAGCATTTTCAGTTTTAGCCCATTTGAACCCGTCTGGATATGTTGTTTCAACCAAACAACCCCAAAAAGATAAATCAATAAAACCAATCACCCAGTTTTGTCCATTTGGGCCAAAATTACCACTTCGAAAAAGAACCTCGCATGCCATACAAAATTACTTTGTCTCTACCATGGAATGAAAATTAAAATGTTTGAATTGGTAACAAAAAAAAATCAATAGTTTAACATAAAATTCTTTACCGTCACAAATTAGAACAGGCAAACAGGTCATTTTAGCATGTAAAACAGAAGCAATGGCTTACCAAAGATAGACTCCATTCTGATCAACATGCGTAGTTGCCAAAACATCCATGTTTGGTGACAAAGATAAAGCAGTTATAGATACATCAACATGTATTGCATCAATCTGTCTTGCTAAAATGACATCCCAAATCCTGAGAGTTCCATCCATACTTGATGACATCAGCCATTTTCCATCCTCACTAAAGCAAATGTCTGTGATTCTATCAGCATGGCCTTCAAACTTTCTAACCAGTTTTAATGCAACAACATCAAACATACGTATAACTAAATCATCCGTTACAGTAGCCAAAAGACCTGCAATCATTAAGAAATTGTCTTAATGGTGGCCATTTTAGCATGTTTAATTAATATGGGACGGTTTGGTTTGCCTTAAATCTCCAAGAGGTCAAACTGGTAAATAGAAAACTTAGCTAAGATGGGAACGAGTCAAATGGGTCAAAAGTAAAGAAACTGTTTTCACATGCTTAAAACACCGCATTTGATCAAGTTTAAAAAAATTTACAATACTATTTTGTAATTTTTGTTTTTTATAGAACTACTTGATGCATTAGTTCTTTTAAAAATTCAAAAGAAGAAGACACAAGTGTTAATGGTAAGCACCCCTTTTGACCAAACACATTTCAACCCGTTAACTTCTACTAATCATGCACATGTTGACGGGTTTGTATGTGTGTATGACAGAAGAAAAAGGCAAACAGAATTTATAGCAAGCATACCATTAGAACGATGGTAAATGATCTTAACCACAGTGCAACCGATTTCCCACTTGGATTTCAGCTCACGTCCTTTAAAGCTCCAAACCTAAAACAGAACATAATTAGATGTGCATAAAATGTAGATAAATCTAGTACTTTAATATATTGTCAAAACAAAACAAAAAAATTAAATCATGAAATCCAAGAACATAAATAATTGTGCATACTTTTATATCCCCATTATATCCTGCACTGATCATTAGTGAATTTGTTGAATCACAAGCGACACCAACCACCTCTCCATCATGAGCAGAGTTTCCTTTTTCTAAAACATCAATATAAGACCCTCGACTCATGCCTGATTGAAGATTAAATTTTTCAATCCAACCACCTGCAGTGCCTAATATAGCAAAACTGCCACATGAACTGATAGCACAGGCCTGTCATCAGATAAAAAAAATGCTTAATTTAAAATCATTTCTTACATATATTGGCAAGATATAAAATAATTCAAGATAAAAATGCACCTAGATATGATGTGCCTCAAGCCATTTATTTAGTTATTTTTTGTTTGGGTGTGGGAGGGAGGGTGGGGGGTAAAGGTATAAAATACAGGTTAGGGCTAATTTTTTGTCCATCTTTAATAAAACATATAAATAAGTAATGTTGTATTATGAAAAACAAGATTACTACAATAATAATCTAAATAAATGATAAACAAACGATTAAGGAGGCCGTATGCATTAAACATAAACATAGGTCCCTTTTTAACGTGTTCGCCTTTTAGTTAATTTTTCCATTTGACCTGTTTGAGCTAAAACACAACCCAAATTGACCCATTTATAAGTAAATGGGTCGAACTTGCCACCTGTGTGAAGAAATAATAACACTCAAGATAGCAGTAACATATTCTTTCATGTAGTGATAAGAAAATAGACAGTGTTGCAAATTGTTGTAATAAATTAAATAACAAGTGGTCTAGAATTATAACCTTTACTGGAGCTTGAATATCTGTAGTAGGTGTCAGGATATGCTCACCAAGAACAAAATTCTGTAGCCTCCATACATATGCATGTGGTGTATCCATATGACATGTAACTACATTGGACCAATCCCGTTCCCTAATTTCAGCTAAAAAATTAGCCCAAAAATGAAACATCAGATAACAATCTTGGATCATGCTCTAAAGTATTACAGAAAACAATAGGTTACAAGTTGAGATAGAAAAGAGCCATAATAGAAGACACAGAACAAAATGAGATTTAATAGACAACATACCAACATCAAATGCAATCACAGGCTTCAATTTTATCTCTTCTTCCTGAAAAGTAAGCCAGTTATGAAATGTAAGGAGAAAGTAATTGATGTCAACTTAACTGTATATCCCAAAAATAGGTTTACATATTCGTCAGAAAATTACAAGGTACAAGAAAGAAAATGTCATGATGTCCACATACTTTCATTATACAGTGTTAGTCTTACACAGCGTTTTCAAAAATACTAGCCCATAACCATCTTACCTTCAATTTGAGTTTCTTTGCTCTTTTTGTCACATGACGTTGAGAAAGCTCTCTACTTTGTTGATCCTAATTTCAACAGAAACAGACCATAAGATTCTAAAAATATCAATTTACTTAAATGTTCAAATTTAAATACATATTGAGGTAACTTATTATATATTTGTTATTTTTTTGCTAAGTGGAATGATCAAATGACTAAAGTGAACATTATACCATGTGCTGGCACATGTTTTAAACAAGTTTTTTTCCCAAAGGAAGAAGTCTCAGATTAAATAATATGCACATGTGTATAAAATACAAAACATGCATGTATATACATATTATATTGTTGAATAAAGGGTATTCAACCTGAATAACAGAGAAGAGACGGAAAGCACGATCTTGACCAGCAGACAGAATGTGTCTCCCATTAGCATAGAACCTGCAAAGTCCCTCCAGAAATATCAGAAGACAACATAGATGGTAACTGAAGTAAAAGAAGTCTATAGATGTAAAAACACAAAAAAGTCAAAAATTGATGCAACCCTAACAACATAAATACCTTATACAAAGAGGAGGTGCACTGTGCCCACTTCGAAACCTTAGCAAACGAGGATCACCATAAGTTGTATCAAAAATCCACATCTACAAGAAAAATGGTATCTTGGTGGTAAAATACAACACAACAAAAAAAACCCACGAGCGCGGAGTGTTTCATGTTTACCTTTATAGAGTTGTCTGCAGATGTACTCATTAACACGGGTTCATTAGCAAAGAAATGCAATGAAATCACAGAGCTATCATGAGCATCTCTAATAACAGATTGGAGTCTTCTTTTTTCAAGATTCCATATGCTTATAACACCAGATGAACCTCCAGATGCTAAAAGAGGCTGACCATCTGCAAATGAGGTCAAACGTCACGTACTTGACAATAAATTTTTATAATCTCTACCAAACCAGAAATTATAAAAAACTTAGGATGAGAAAATCAAAAAGATTTATTCCAGACAAATAATAAGCTAGACTGCCAATTTCTGCCCAAAACAAATAACGGTAACACAAGTGACCCATTTGGTGCAGAAGTTTTGGCCTTTGGGTAACTTTGAAAATGAAAAGTTATCCAGCACATTGAAAGGAGCAAAAGGCTGATACATTTAAGAAACCAACCAGGTCATATTGAGTTGGAAGTTAAATCATACTGGGCCGTGACTTGGCTAAATGAATTCGCCAATGATGTTGAAACACAAAGTTGCCCATAACATCATAATTGGAAATTTTGATTTGGATTAATAAATAATAAGTTTTGAATGTTTTATAAAGATTAATTTACACGAATGGTCCTTATGGTACGTCCATATTATGGATTAGGCATAGTTATCAAAAGCGAGCGCCTTGTGAGCCTAGGCACAATTTTAAGGCGAGGCGCGATAAATGCGCTTTGATTTTAAAGCGAGCGCCTTGTGAAGCTAAAGAAGATTTTGGTACTTTACTTTGAACATTTTGTTATTCAAGTTTTGGAATTACATTTGAATCTTGACTATTTTAGAACTTTTGGTACTAATTATATGATATTAAATGTTATATAATAGCTTTTATTTATTTTATTTGAAGAATAGTATTATTTTTAAGTATTGATTCCTTTCATTTAAGTGCGTTTTTTTCTCTTATGCACTCACTTTTTTGCGCCTTGCGCCTAGGCCCCATGCGAGGCCTATGCGCCTTGAGTGCGCCTAGCGCCTTTGACATCTATGGGATTAGGTCCTGCCTATTGAAAAACTATGTATTTGGTCCAAACTGTTTGCCACATTGTAACGCGTTTGCCGTTTGGTCACTGACAGTAAGTGTTAAAAAAATTTGTCAAACATTGTAACGCATTTTTGTTAGTTTTGTTAATATAAAAGTAAAATTGTCATTTAACAATAGTTTAGCAGCAATCTTTGTAACGTTTGTTAGGGTTAGGAACAAAATTCACTACAGAATGGCGAACAGTTGAGAAAAAATCCTTAATTTTCAATACTAAGGACCAAATCCATAATATGGTCAAACCAAAGGAATCATTGGGGTAATTTGGTCTATTACAAATGTTTACATCAAGAAAGATAGATTGAGAGGACAACTATGTGAACCTAACCAACAAAACTCGTTTGACCCATTCTCAAAATTACCTGTTTGACCTGAACCTATTTTGAACAGTTACCCAACCTATCAATTTTGCCACCTCTAGAAGAAACTAAAAAGATCCTAACTGAAACTAAGTCCAAAAGAATGTAAAAAACTATCAAGATAATGAGAGATATAATGGCATGTTCTTTGACAATCATCAGAGTGAAATCTTACCTGTTCGGAATGATAAAGCAGTCACAGCACCTCGAGTGGATTGACTAAAAGTAACACGTTCTTCATCATAACGAATATTGTGCACATGAATCTTTCCATCAGCACAACCAACAGCAATAAAATCTAAAGCAGGGGAAGAAACACAGCAATGTATAGATGATTTCCAGCCTTTAAATTCATAAAGTTTTTTCTTTGTGCTGATATTCCAAAGTTGAAGTGAACCATCTTGACTTCCAAGAATCACCTGTTTACAGGCGTTACATAAATAACAAACTCAGAAACAAATGTTCCTAAATTGTAATCACATGAATACCTTGTTTAAGTAAGTGTCGGGATGCATAATACAACTTGGAGTGAATTCACTATCTAGCAAAATATGTCCAACTGGAGAGAGATTTTCCTCAATTCCCTTAAAAGCCCATATGAAAATGTTTCCTTCTACATCAACACTAAGGATGTGTTCACCAAATAGAAGCAACAAGTTAACCTTTGCATTATGTCTGCTCCATGTAGCCACCTGTTGTATGCACAATGAACATTTTGTTTTTCGTGTTACAAACAACAAGACAACAAGTTATATAAAAAAGTGGAACTTGTCTGTTGATGTTATTATTGACATTTTAATAATCTTTTTAAGTTTGCAGATTTCTATCTTTTAGCATCATAAGCCATTTATTAGAACTTGACGATCGTAGAAATGAAAGATATCCAAGAGTGATAAAGGAGAGAACGAATAACGACAAAAAAACATTCTTGAAAGGACTTTAAGGCTTTTAATACGCAACAAAATAACACGTCTAAGGACCTATGACGGTAATATAGCATGCCTGATGTGTAAACCATGTGAACTGAGTACAAAAACTTGATTTATATGGCAATACAAGAAACGTTAGATGACATGTAAATAGAGTACAAACTAAAAGAGCAAAAATGTAGCTGATCGAACGAGAAAAATGGTAAATAGTATAATAAACTCTCTAGAGTGGCTAATAAGAAATAAAAAATGGTATCAGAAGTAAAAAGGTTGTGATTGAAGAACCTGATGAGCACGCTTGAATACCCCAATATCGTTCCCATACGCAGCAAAAGTATAGTCCCGATAAGACGCAAGAGCCCGAATCTTCTTTGGAAGTTGAGGACCTTAAGACAAAAACCAATAAAATAAAACAAAATTAATAGAAACCAGACTCAGAATTCAATCATAGACAACAAAACAAAACTTTAAAACTTAAACTTTTTTACTTTCTATACAATAACTAATTCTGAACAAGATTTGGCAAAAGAAAAACATTTTACAAAACTGCATTTTGAAAGCTTCAGAATATTAAATTGCTTCAAATTTTATTTTTTTATTTTTTTAAGTTGATAGCAATAAAAATCAAGCCCTACTACTTTCCAGCATCGGATGAATGATGATATTTTTGTTTACTGTAATTAACAAACTTTTTTTTCTAAAATTTAGAGAAGAAATAACTAAACGAAATAACAGACGTACCAACGAGAACGAGATTGAGCTTGGCACACTGTCAAGTAAGAAATTAAAGCATATCGTTACAAAACCTAATGTAAGTCGCGATGAAAAGCAACAAAATGAAGATGAAATTAACGTTTCTTACGTTGTAAATCTGCCATGATTTGCCGACGCTGACTGTAACGAAGGTCTCGGTGCCTAATCTTTGAACGGAGGAAGGAACGCTGCTTGTTATGTATCCGATTGCACGAAAGGGTTCGAAGATCCCCATTGTGTTGTGTGTTGAACAGTAGATGGGCGGAGGTGAGGAACGGTTAGGGTTTTAGGGTTTGGTGTTGAGTGAGGTTTATTGGAGACAAAGGGAAGGAACCACGACGACGCCGTTTAGGTAATCTAATTCTTCTCTTTTTTTACAAGAAAAACGGTAGTTTAAAACAACTCATATATTTAAATTACATATATCTTCATGTTTTCAATCTTAATTACGTATATTTCCTGTTTTATAAAATTACTCTTTTATCCTTATAAGAAAATACGACTATTCTTATTCAATTGATTCTCGCCCTAACCTTTTGATTCTCGCTTCCGATCGATTTCAACATCTAGCGTAGCTTCTGATCGATTTCATCATCAAGTTGGGTATATATGTAGTTATAAAGGGGATATATGTAAATAAACTTTTGAGCTGAGTATATATATGAAATTTTTAGGGGATATATGTAACTGTCCCAAAAAAATTATATTCAAACTTTAAATGTTATTAAGAATATGGATTATAAGAGAACTTTTATGTCATAAATTATTTTACAAAACTATGATTTGATATATAAAAATACATTATAATATCTACACAAATATTTTTTATTTTTTAAGTGATCAAAAGCTCTAATGCAAATCAGTTATCCTTGTATTTAATGTGTCTTTTATATCTATAGGTACCGAACTGTCTCACAACATTATGAACCCATGTGCATGTACCGTTTTAATGGGTGAACATATTACATTCCCAGGTGGTGAAAGTTGGCATCAAGGTGTCAAACCTTCCTGTCCATGTGAGCTCTTAGGGAAGATCAGCCCGTTATCTCTAGAGTAACTTTTATACGTTGAGCGACGGCCCTTCCACTCATCACCGTCGGATCACTAAGGGCACTTTGAAACTTGACTCATCCATAGACAACGTGAATCGGCCATTCTCTCTTGACCTGGTTATTTTATTCTTCATTTGTTGTATCTATTGAAAGTTTGTTGTATCTATACAACCTAATAAAGAAGTAAAATAACATGACATTTGTCAACTTTCTAGGCCTTCTTATTTTGATTTTTTCGCCTCTCTCTCCTATTAATAATCAACCTCAGTATTTTAGTCAACTAAATTAATTATTTATTTCAATTTTATCTACACATTTTTTTTATTTAAAATTGTATTTATCATCGATTAATTTGTTCAAACATATTTTTATTAATTGTACAAACTGAAAACAATTTTATAGGCAACTAAGATTAAAAAAAATAAAAACTTTTATTCATATATTTACATATTCACATTATTCTATTTTGACGAGTTTATGTATCAATAAATATAAATAATAATCTATTATTAATGTAAATATGTGCAATATACATTTTTAACATACAAGCACACAATACAATATAATATATATTACGAAACGTGTATGCACATAATATATAATTAAAATATATGTATACGTTCGGTTTGGTTTAGTTTTCCAGATACAAATTTGAAACCAAACCGTAATTTTCGGTTTTCAAAAAATACAAAACCAAAACCGTCAATTTTAGTTTAGGTCGGTTTTTTTTTTGTTAATTCGGTTTCATTTTGTTTAATTCGGTTTTCTGCTCATCGATAAAAAACAATAGAAAACAAGAATGAACGACCAACTTGGTGAAAGAACATAAAACAATCTATTTGTGTTGTCACGTAATTGTGTAGGTTATTCAAAAGTTTATATTGCAATGGAAGTGAGAAATGCTATAAATTTAAACGCTTTAAAATTCCATACCAATTATCCGAAGGTATAGAGTTTAAGATATGTCATAAATCATACAGGTTTTGAATGTTTATTTACTATTTGTATGGATTAAACGTTGAATGTTAATCGCTTCATATAGATGGTATTTTAGACAAACACAAGTAGGCATCATTGTTGAATTTTCTTACCAGAGAAGTGTGATTTGGACTGGTGTAGTGTATAGATGGTATTTTAGACAACCACAAGTAGGCATCATTGTTGAATTTTCTTAAATCATCTAATGCATCTTGGAATTGAACAACTGTGGTTGACGTTGCACACTTCCATAACGTATCTTTATAAAGTTTACCTTTGAAAGTTGCTTTCATATTCTCACGAATGTGTCAAGACAAAATATATGCTCAACAGCTCAACACAGAAGGAAACCTTTAAAATGGTAGGAAGAATACCCTATTTGAGTGTATACAACCAAGTTAGATGAGACAAATATAAAGTATGAGTGTAAAGTTTATGTATATAAACACATACTTTTTGCCCCTCACTGATCAATGTAAATTTACGTCTTTAAAAACTCGTGTATTACACGAGTTGAATAAACATGTGTATTACATAGTTGAATAAACCCGTTGTACTCTATTAACATATACACTTGTCAAAATATGTGTTTAAAATGTACTTTGCTGTGACAGTTATAAATTATGTTAAGTTGGTTTTTAAAACTTTTTTTTCAACTGGGTATTCATTTTTTTTGTAATTCATAAATGTTAATTCATATTAAATTCATTTGATCAATGATATAATAATTATCCATGATTAAACAATAAGTATCTATAATTAGTTTATATTAAAAAATTTAAAAATATATATTTTGAATATGAGACAAACGAGGGAAAAAACATGATGATGATGCATCAGAAGGTAACATGTATCCCTTAATTGAGTTGTTTATTAGGTAGTGAAGATATAAATATTAGGTGGTATAGATATAGATATAAATTAGTAATGACTAATTATGCCGTGACAAAAGAACTTTTTGCTTGGAATTACGTTTATACATAGTTAATCCAAATCATATGAGGAGAATTCATATGATTTGGAATAATTCAACACATTCTTCATGTTTTCATTTTAGCTAATTGCTTCCGGTTAGAGAGAGAGAGAGAGGGAGGGAAGGAGGGAGGGAGAGAGAGAGAGAGTTTTTTTTTTTGGTTTGATGTATCCTATATTTGGGTGTAGATGTTTCTTCTTCCTCCCCTCCTTCAGAAGAATATTCTTCTTCAGTTTTGGGTTCTTGAACGGTTAAAATTTGATTTTTAATTTCTGAAGGAAAATACTTTTCCTTTAATTTTTTATCTTTAGAGAACTTTTGTTCACATTCTTCCTCACTTAGAGACATTAGTTGAACAAGTTCATTTATCTGTTTAGCTGAAAAGGTTTCAAGCTGTTCATTAAAGATTTGTTCAAGTTTTTGTGTGATAGAAATCATTTATCCGCAGGATAGAATTACTTTTTTATCCTTAAGTTCTTGAATCTCTTTTTGGAGATGTTGCCTTTGATTGTGTAAATGAGTTAACTCATCTAATTTCTGTTTTGGATGAATACTCCAGTCGCTATGGAGTTCCATGATTCTTTGGATGGTGTTTTGGTGGAGTAAATAACATCTTCCAATTTTTATGTTTATTTTTCTAAAAAAAATTCTCATTTGACTTTTGTTAGTCATTTGAGGATGATCCAAAAGGCCATGTTAGGGCATTTGGGCTTTTAGAGCTCCCTAAGGATGGATTTCTAACATTAAAGTTAGGAAAAGAGTATTTTTGAAATTTTTCTTTATTTGAAGTTTTATGTTTTTCCCCTGTGACTTGATCGAGCTCAAGGAAGTGTCGGATCTGTTGCCTTACCGTTCTCTCGCGTCACACAACCATTTCAGGTGATTAGCCCTTCTTTCTACTCATTCTGATTGATAATCTAAAAAACCCATGTTTTATGGCCTTCTTCATACCTTTGGAAAAAGGTTTATTTCTTGCAGGTTTGCAAAGGGATAGATATATTTAATTAATCCGGCGGAAAAGGCCGAAGAAATCAAAATTGGGTCTGCTCCCGGACAGAAGACGAATAGGCTTTTGGAGGTTTTATCTTCTGTATATATATTTTCTGCTTCGAAATCTTCTGGACTGATAGCTCTGGCTTTGGACCAAATCATTCGAAATTCGTTGAGTCCGATGAGATCGGCTTCTTCTTGTTGCTCTTCAATCTTTCTTTCACTGTATGTATTAGAAAAGATTATAGGAAGTTTTTTCTTTGTTTTTTTCCAGAGGCATAGGAAAAATGGTGACCTTTAAAGATATTTCTTTCTTTCCGAACTGGGCAGAATATCTTGTGGCTTCTTGCTGAGCTTGCAGCAGTGATCCAAATTTTTTTAATGGAACTGATGAGTGTTGGACGTATTTGGATACAATAGCCCAGTCTTCATAGATTCCTCTGTGTTCTCCATCAAAGATTACGTAGAAACGTGATTTGTGATTTTCTGGAGATGTAACTTTCTGAGCATAGGTTGGTCTCAGATTAATAGTTTTTGGCAAACTACCAGCCGTGAACGGATTTGTTTTGTCTTTACCGGAGTCGTTTGCTTCCGGACTAGATGATGATTGTGGCTCATCATTGGCGCCTTTCATGCTTTTTCCCAAAGCATCAGGGATCAACGGACTTGATTTTTCTTTACCTTTAGCCGTTTGTAAAGGAATAGATTCTGTTTTTAGACTATTGTCTTCCTGTACAGAATTTACAGTTGCGGCGTTTAGATTTTCGTCATATAACGCTATTTGCTGTTGAACAGCTTGTAATTCTATTAAAAGAATTTTTTCTTTTAGGCGTAATGCCTTGAGTTCTTATTGCATCCTCCCCTTTCTTTAAAAATAATTTATATCTGGAGTTATGGTTTTTTGAAGAAGAAGAAGTGGTTTCTATTTATAGAGAAAAATTTCGTCATTGCTTACGTTTGAAAGTCACGTGTCAAACAATCAGCTAAGACATTTTTTGGCCTTTCGAGGTGTTCAATTTCAAAAGAGTATCTTGAAAACCACATTTGCCATCTGACTAGACGTCCTTGTTTATTATCTCCATAAATTTTTGTTTTAAGGAAATAGGTAAAGTTTTTATTATCTGTCTTGACTAGGAATTTTACAGGAGTGAGATAAATAGAAAATTTTGAGATAGTATTTTTTACAGCAAGTAATTCTTTTTCATTGCTGTGGTAATTTCGTTCAGCTTGTTTGAAGCTTCCCGAAGTATACTTGCATATCTCTTCTCTTTCAGCTGTTTTAGCTTTCAAAATACCTCCCCAAAAGTCATTTGAGGCGTCAGTTTCAATTATGAGAAAATCCTCATCTTTTTGAAGATAAAGTTTTGGAAAACTTATTAAGTTTTTCTTTATCTTTTTAATATAATCCGTATCGGACTGTTTCCATTCCCAAATATAATCTTTTTTAATTTTATTTGTAAAGGTTTTCTAAGCTCAGCGAGCTTTGGGATGTAACTTTCTGCATAGGTTAAAACACCTAAGAATCTTTGAAGATGTTTTTTATCTTCAATTATATCTGGAAATTTATGCAGATTTTCTAAAATATGTTTTTGCGGACAATGAGTTCCTTGGTCAATTTCAAGACTTAAAAATTTATTTTTGTTTTAAAAAGATTGGCTTTCTTTTTTAACAAGATTATTCCATATTTTTCAATTGTTTTTAGAACTGATAAAACATGAAAATAGTGTTTGTCTTCAGAGTCTGAGAAAACTATAATATCATCCACATAGATGGTACAATAATTTTCTAATCCCCTTAAAGCATTTTGCATATGTCTTTGAAATATGCTAGGAGCTTGTTTTAATCCAAAAGGAACTACCTTCCATTGATAATGACCATCTGGACATGTAAACGTCGTTAAAAGCTAGGATTCTTCATCTAGCAATACCTACCAAAAGCCACTTTTGCAATCGAAACTAGAAAAAATGGTTTTTCCTCTTAAGAGGGTTAATAATTCTTGCATGCAAGGAAGATTATGAACGTCTCCCTTGGTGGCTGTATTGATTGATTTATAATTTACAACCATACGCTTTTTTCCGCTTCTTTTTTCAGCCTCGTTTTCAACTAAGAATGCTGGGGACATATGAGGAGATTTACTTTGAATGATTAACTTGAGATCAAATAATTCTTTAATTTGTTTGTTAAATTCATTTCTATCCTGTGGACTGTATTTCATGGGTTTTACCCTGATTACAGTTTTTGGATCTATTAACTCTATTGACGCCTTCATCCAGTTTTTTGGATTTTTCTGGATCGATAGGGTTTTCTGAGCAAACCTTTTCAAGTAAAGCTTCTATCTTTTGATATTTTTGTATTTTAAGAAAATATTTTTCTCCTAGTGTTATAACTTCTTGAGTTATATTAGTACCTGAGATTTGTTTTATTTTTGAATCTTTTTTCATTGATTCAAGAAATTCAGGTTTTCTATTTTGAAAAGCTTTTGTTATTTTCTTAATCAAAATCATTTCTTAATTAAAGGTGAAAAGATATTCTATCTAACCACTGGGTAAAAGGCCCATATAATTGACAGAAATTATTTTCAAGGAGTAAATCTATTCCTTACTCTTGTTGATAGATGGTAGGATGTCACACCCCGACCGATGACGGAATCATCGAGGCGGACAATGGAATGATTGTTCATAAGCACATGATGACTAAAATGTTGCATAATTCATTAGTTAAATTTAAAGACAACAAAGATCCAAATACAATACATTTCAAATAACCTAGTCTAGTTCAGAATATTGATTTATTTAACTAGGTCCATAGTTCTTAAGTGGAGAAATCTTCGGCAAGCAATCACATATCCAAACCTGAAACATTATTTAAATCAAGTGTCAACTAAAAAGTTGGTGAGTACGTAGGTTTAGTAATTCCGGTAAATAGTAGTGTAAAACGTTTTGCGACTCATTGTTTATTTTGTTAACCATAGCATATACGATGTATCATTTATTTAATCACAATTCAAACCTTGTTTGACGCGCTTGAACATAGCACAACAGCTAAGTCCGGTATGTTTGAATATAGTTATCCACTATATCCGATATGTTTGAATATAACCCAAGGCTATATCCGAGTATGCAGTAATAAACAACCTAACCGGGTGTGCTGGTCAGTCACAATAGATCTATCAATATTACAGTTGGTTGTCTTGTGTTTAAATGTATGTACATCCAAATAATAAACATATAGTCCACATGTATAACACGTATAAACAATGTGAGTAGCATGAATAATGTTACACCCCAAAATGTATAAAAATGTAAAATAGGGGCTATGTAACTCACCTTGCAAGCGGGTATTTTTCCACGCGTGTAGGTGATAAGGATGTTGTAGTCTAATCACGTTGATACCCTATGTAGATAAATGAGTATTATTGTATGCTTATATGTGGGTATTTGTATTTAAATGTATATAGGTTTTAATATTCCTTAATATTTATTTGTATAAAATACGGTAGGAAAAATGATAATGGTTTTGTAAAAATTTAACTTATAAATATATATATATATTGTTAAAATATTACATTTTTAATTAAGTAGTTATTAAGTATTTTATAAAAGTTTTTATTTATTTTTTTTTTGTCATCATTATATATATTCTTTTTACAAGTTGAAATTATTTTAACAAATTTATAAAAATTTAGTATTTATTATTTTATAAAAATTCTTGTGAATTAAATAGGTATAAAAGAATTTTAATGGTTTTCGAAATAAACGAACGAGTAAACCGACTTGTTTTAGTCTTTATTGTATAAAAATAATATTTAGATAAGTTAAGATAATTAAATAAAATAAATAAAATGAAAACAGAAGTAAAAAAAGATTGGGCCGAAGGCCAACCGGATTCGAACCCGCGACCTGTAACTCAAACACACACACGCATAACCAGCCGGGCTACTTCCCATCGCTGGTTATGTGTGTATTGGATAATTTAAATACACAACAGCAAGTCTGGTCGCTGGTCCTCGGTGACCGGCAAACCGTGTCCGAGGACACTGGGTTTGCCCGGTAACTCACGGGCGATTGCCGTGTTTTCGACTAGAATTACTTACCAGGGATTAATAGAAGACAGTGGAATCGTTTTGAGACTTGAACCTAGTCGCAACGGGTCTGGTCGGCAAGGCTTTGGAACTCGAAAATGTCACAAGTGGGAATCGACTTCTGTGTGGAATTAGCTCCTGAAATCTTGGTCACAGCTTCACTCAGAGGCGACGAAGGTGGTGGTGTCCTCAATTTGGAATGAGAGTGGGTGGAAGGAGGGTAGCGAGCTCGTGTAGGGCCGACTATGGCTATTTATAGCCGAGCTCAATTCCTATATCAAAACGTGCAATTGGGCACGTCCCGACACTAGTCTGGACGAGACGAAACTAACCAGCTATTCAACACGCGTGGAGGTGGACTGTCGGGCTCGAATTTGAGCGTGGGTTTCTCGGCCACCAACAGGATCAGACGATCCATATGTCGGGGAGACCAATTGGTCGGGAGGTCTAGTTCGTGTGGGAGAGACGAAGCCAGAGAAGCCTTTAGCGGCTGTCGAGGTGCAGGGAAACAGCCTTGTCGGGCGTCGCCGGAAAGTTCCTTTACCCGCCGGACCAACAAAGGGGGTGACCGGATAAACGATTTGGGAATTGGCAGTTTTAGTCCCTGGAGTTTGGTTTGACTTAAATTAGCCCTTGAAATAAATACGGATGGGTCCTTGTAGTTTAAATTGTCCAGAAACAGCTCTCAACCGATTTCAGTTTTAAAACCTTCTAGTTTGATTAATTACAAAACAACCCCTAAAGTTTTTATTAAATAAATAAATTTAACTTCTTTTAAATCAATTTAATTTAATATTATATTTTAAATGTTTTTTTATAAACCTATTTTATTATTATTATAAATAATTTTTATAAAAGTTATTTATCTTATTTAAATAGATTATTTTATTAAATATGCAACTTTTAAAATTTAGATTTTTATATATAAAATTTTATATTAGTTTATAAAACTTATAAAATTTTAATTAATTTAAATTCGTAAAATAAAATACCTATTTGTATAAAACTAAATAAAGCTCTTACACTTTATTAAAATAGAGAATGATTACACGATAATTATGATACAAGTGCGAGAACGAAAAATCCGAAACGTCACAGTCTCCCCATGTTAGAGGAATTTCACCCCGAAATTCAACTAGTGGAGGCTATGAAAAGAGATGCGGATACTTGGTCTTCATTTGGTCTTCACATTCCCAAGTGAACTCGGGTCCACGTTTAGACTCCCAACGGACCTTGACAATGGGGATGCGGCTACGCTTGAGTTTCTTAACTTCTCGGTCCATGATTTCCACGGGTTTTTCAATAAAGTGCATTTTTTCGTCAATACGCACTTCGTCAAGAGGGATGTGGAGATTCTCGTAGGCTAGACACTTTTTCAAATTTGATACATGAAAGGTTGGATGAACGTTGTTAAGTTCTGAAGGGAGATCGAGTTTGTAGGCCACTTTTCCTACCATTTCGGGTATCTTGAATGGACCCACATATCGAGGTGCAAGTTTTCCTTTCTTTCCAAATCGGACTACGCCTTTCCAAGATACCTTTAGAAGAACCATATCTCCAACTTGAAATTCCAAGGGTTTTCGTCGCTTGTCGGCATAGCTCTTTTGCCGACTCCTTGCTACCCGAATGTTGTCACAGATAAGAGAGACTTTATCGGTGGTCTCTTGGATAAGCTCGGGACCGGTGATTTGTGCTTCACCAATTTCGTTCCAACAAATCGGTGAACGACATTTCCGTCCATAAAGAGCCTCAAACGGTGCCATGTTAATACTTGTGTGGTAGCTGTTGTTGTAGGAGAATTCAATCAGTGGTAGGTGAGAATCCCAATTGCCACGAAAGTCAATGACACAAGCTCTAAGCATATCTTCAAGAGTTTGGATTGTTCGCTCGGTTTGTCCATCAGTTTGAGGATGGTAAGCCGTACTTAAATCCAAACGAGTACCAAGCACTGATTGTAATGATTGCCAAAATCGGGAAGTAAAACGCGAATCACGATCGGAGATGATGTTCAAAGGGATTCCGTGACGACTCACAATTTCATTAATGTAGATCCGAGCCAATTTATCGACCCGATAGTCCTCACAAATAGGCAAGAAATGAGCAGACTTTGTAAGTCAGTCGATAAGAACCCAGATACTATCGTGCCCACTAGAAGTGCGTGGGAGTTTGGTGATGAAGTCCATAGCAAGGTTCTCCCACTTCCACACGGGAATTTTAGGTTGTTCAAGGAGTCCGGAAGGCTTCTGGTGTTCGGCCTTTACTTTAGAACAAGTTAAGCATTTTGCCACAAAGAGGGCAATATCCTTTTTCATGGCGGGCCACCCATATTGCTGACGGAGACCCATGTACATCTTATCAGCTCCGGGATGTACCGAATATCGAGTTTTATGGGACTCGTTCATAAAAAAATATACGAAGATCGTCGCGATCGGGAACCCAGATACGGTCCAAGTAATGCAATAGACCGTTGGCTTTGGTTTCTAGCAAGAGTTCTACACCACATGCCATCTCTTGATACATGTTTCCCTCGGTAACCGAGGTGTGTTGTGCTTTGAGAATACGGGCTTGGATATCGTTATGAATATAAACACTATAAAGCATGATACGATCTTTACGACTCAAGGCGTCGGCTACAACGTTTGCCTTGCCAGGGTGGTAGCGAATCTCGCAGTCGTAGTCGTTTAGAAGTTCAACCCATCGTCGTTGCCTCATATTAAGTTCTTTTTGATTGAAAATATGCTGGAGACTTTTGAGGTCGGTGAAAACCACGCATTTGGTGCCATATAGATAGTGTCTCCAAATTTTCAAGGCGAAAACGACAGCACCAAGCTCGAGATCATGGGTCGTATAGTTCTTCTCATGGACTTTGAGTTGACGTGATGCGTATGCAATTACTTGACCTCGTTGCATAAGAACACAACCAAGACCTTGGTTGGATGCATCACAATAAACGACAAAGTCGTCATTACCACTAGGAAGAGTTAGAATAGGAGCATTGCAGAGCTTGTGCTTTAGAGTTTGAAAAGCTTCCTCTTGCTTGGGTCCCCACTCGTAGTGCTTACCTTTGTGAGTCAAGGCAGTGAGCGGGACCGCAATCTTGGAGAAATTTGAGATGAAACGACGATAGTAACCTACTAGTCCAAGGAATGAACGAATCTCGGTAGGAGTCTTAGGAGTACTCCAATTCTTTACCGCCTCGATCTTTACCGGGTCCACATGAATTCCCTTATCGTTGACTATGTGTCCCAAAAATTGAACCTCTTTTAGCCAGAATTCACACTTGGAGATCTTGGCGTATAGTTGTTCTTTCTTCAAGAGTTCCAAAATCAAACGAAGATGTTGTTCATGTTCCGCTTTCGTTTTAGAATAGATGAGAATGTCGTCAATGAAAACGATCACGAACTTGTCCAAATAAGGTTTGCATACACGGTTCATGAGGTCCATGAAGACCGCAGGTGCATTAGTCAAACCGAATGGCATGACCATGAATTCGTAGTGACCGTACCTAGTCCGAAAGGCAGTCTTCGGAATGTCTTCATCAAGAACACGAAGTTGATGGTACCCGAAACGAAGGTCAATCTTGGAGAAACACGTTGAACCTTGAAGCTGATCGAAAAGATCGTCGATACGGGGTAAAGGATAACGGTTCTTAATTGTAAGCTTGTTGAGTTCACGATAATCGATGCACATTCAAAATGATCCGTCCTTTTTCTTTACGAACAACACGGGAGCACCCCAAGGTGAATGGCTCGGGCGGATGAATCCTTTGGATGAGAGTTCTTGTAATTGACTTGCAAGCTTTTGCAGCTCGGAAGGTGCAAGACGATAGGGGGCTTTTGCCACGAGATTTGCCCCGGGCACAAGGTCAATACGAAACTTCACTTGTCTAGGGGGAGGAAGACCAGGTAAATCCTCGGGGAATATTTCGGGAAAATCTCGAATGATTGGAATGTCTTGCAATTTCTTACCCTTGTCTTTCGTGTCAACTATGTGGGCCAAGAAGGCAATGTACTTTTTCCGCAAGTACTTTTGTCCCAATGTGCAAGACATGATTTGAAGACCACGACATGGTTTTTCACCGAAAATAACTAACGTGTCGCCCGAAGGGAGAGGTATACGAATACACTTTTCGTAGCAAATAACCTCGGCATGGTGCTTGGATAACCAGTTCATGCCAATTATAATATCGAAACTTCCCAATTGCATTGGAAGGAGATCAACAGAGAATTTGTGATTATTAAGCTCGAGATTGCAGTCGCGGATAACAGAATTTATAGTAATAGATTTTCCATTTGCTATCTCCACGGAGTAAGAATTGTCAAGTTTCGTTCTTTGTTTAGCAAGTCGAGAATCGAAGGTAAGAGATACAAAACTCCTATCGGCACCGGTATCAAATAAAACGGATGCATGATGATTGTTTACGAGAAACGTACCGTTTATCACATCGTTGTTTGCTTGAGCCTCATTAGCGTTTATGTTAAACGCTCGTCCTTGAGGACCACTTTGATGATGAAGTTTTGGGCATCGGTCACGGAAATGGTTTGGGTCTCCACATTCGTAACATGCCCGACCATTGAGTGGTGCCGGATAGATTGGGCGGTTGGCTGGATCAGCTTGATGGACGGGAGGACGAGTACGGCAAGTAGTGACTACGTGTCCATATCGCCCGCAGCTTGAACACAATCGGTATGGTAGATTGGCAGGATGATGGTACTTGCAGGTCTGGCATTGGGGATTCGGGCCCAGATAAGTTTTCGGGTTTTGACCCAAGGGGGCCGCTTGAATAGCAGGTACAGCGGGAGTTACGGCTGCGAGGTTTCGACCCTTTCGTTTCTTGTTGCGGTTAGAAGACTCGGGTTTTACATCTTTGACGGCCGCAAGAGTAGAAACAACATTCTTGGAACCCTTTCTTGTTAAGGTTCCGACTTTGACATGGTTGTCGGATAGTGTAGCAGATAGACGGATAGCAGCTTTGAGTGTAGGAGGATTGCTTCCTCGCCTATGTATTTTTCAATTCCCCGAGTAAGGGGAGTTATCATATGAGGCACCAACAGACTTAGCTCTTGGAACTGGGTGGTGTAAGCCAGATTATCCCCGCTGTCTTGGGCAAGATCCCAAAACTCAGTCTCGAGCTTCCTCATTTCATTCCGAGGACAGAATTCATCAGTCATGGCCTTCTTCAGATCATCCCATGATAAGGATGTAGCAACCTCAGCACCACGAGTGCGTTTCTCACCGTTCCACCAGGTGAGGGCTCTCTTTTGAAGTACACTTGTGGCATAGCGAACCCGAAGATTATCGGGACAGTCACTGTTTAGGAATGTGCTTTCCATGCTTTCAAACCATTGAAGTTCAGTCCAGAAGAATTTTGTAGGATTGCACGAGTTAAAGTGCTTAAACGTGCATTGAGGCGGGTTGGTACCACCATTCCCTTGGATGTTGTGAGACCCGTCACTGTTGTTATTTGCTTGGGTCATTTGCCCTACCAGCTGGGCAAGAAGAGTAGCAAGATCCGGGTTGGAAGTGCTAGAGTTTGCACGACGAGGAGGCATTCTAACACCATAAGAAAAGACAATGATATTTTAGATAAGATGGATATATACGAGTTATAGCGGGAAATAATGTAAGCAGAAAAACGGGATTCCTCATGACGCGTGCCAGTGCATGTGTATTTATTCTAAGTTGATGGGGGAAACTAAGTCATCTATTTCGGGTAGGACATGATGTTATAGAGCATTATTTGCATAATAGGAATTGCCGAGACTTGCATGCACTACAAATTGTCATTACGTGTGCACCTGTAATAATGATTTGCTTTGCATGTTCGTCTAGTTCTTCCTATCTTGCTATAACGTCCCCAAATTTTGAGTTTAAGTTCGGATTGTATCCTTGCGAATACATTGACTTATCAACGTTAAATAATTCCCCGAAACTTTCGAAGAGACATGCTTTAGCCTATAGGTAAACACTCACTTCAGGAATTCCCAGGAAAGCATACGGGTCCGTTTATTTGGATTTATACGAAATGCTTTCCTAGACAGAAAACCCAATGTACAGGTGTCACCCTTCCAGATTGCACGTGTCCTTTACTGGTCTCAAGAAATTAAGTCGTTGACGAGATTTTCAAGATTTTGATAGACTTGAGAGTCTATGAGTATAAAATGTGTAGGAATTGTTGCAATTAATACGGATTAGGAAAGAGTATGGATAAGGATGGGTAGTGTATTTGTTTGCATAAGTTTGTTTGTCAAATGTGTACGTAAAGTATGTATCATGTATCAAAGCCTTGTATATATGTGTATAAGTCTCATGTACCAAACTCGGGAAAATTCAAATAATACCTAACTACAAATAATTCACATAGCAATTTATCATTTAGCACATAACACATAAAAGGGAGTCCTAGGGTTATAGTCTAGGTCATTGTGTCTAATAACCTAATTCCCAATAACCATGGCTCTGATACCAATCTGTCACACCCCGACCGATGACGGAATCATCGAGGCGGACAATGGAATGCTTGTTCATAAGCACATGATGACTAAAATGTTGCATAATTCATTAGTTAAATTTAAAGACAACAAAGATCCAAATACAATACATTTCAAATAACCTAGTCTAGTTCAGAACATTGATTTATTTAACTAGGTCCATAGTTCTTAAGTGGAGAAATCTTCGACAAGCAATCACATATCCAAACCTGAAACATTATTTAAATCAAGTGTCAACTAAAAAGTTGGTGAGTACGTAGGTTTAGTAATTCCGGTAAATAGTAGTGTAAAACGTTTTGCGACTCATTGTTTATTTTGTTAACCATAGCATATACGATGTATCATTTATTTAATCACAATTCAAACCTTGTTTGACGCGCTTGAACATAGCACAACAGTTAAGTCCGGTATGTTTGAATATAGTTATCCACTATATCCGATATGTTTGAATATAACCCAAGGCTATATCCGAGTATGCAGTAAAAAACACCCTAACCGGGTGGGCTGGTGTGGCACAATAGATCTATCAATATTACAGTTGGTTGTCTTGTGTTTAAATATATGTACATCCAAATAATAAGCATATAGTCCACATGTATAACACGTATAAACAATGTGAGTAGCATGAATAATGTTTCACCCCAAAATGTATAAAAATGTAAAATAGGGGCTATGTAACTCACCTTGCAAGCGGGTATTTTTCCACGCGTGTAGGTGATAAGGATGTTGTAGTCTAATCACGTTGATACCCTATGTAGATAAATGAGTATTATTGTATGCTTATATGTGTGTATTTGTATTTAAATGTATATAGGTTTTAATATTCCTTAATATTTATTTGTATAAAATACGGTAGGAAAAATGATAATGGTTTTGTAAAACTTTAACTTATAAATATATATATATTGTTAAAATATTACATTTTTAATTAAGTAGTTATTAAGTATTTTATAAAAGTTTTTATTTATTTTTTTTTTTGTCATCATTATATATATTCTTTTTACAAGTTGAAATTATTTTAACAAATTTATAAAAATTTAGTATTTATTATTTTATAAAAATTCTTGTGAATTAAATAGGTATAAAAGAATTTTAATGGTTTTCGAAATAAACGAACGAGTAAACCGACTTGTTTTAGTCTTTATTGTATAAAAATAATATTTAGATAAGTTAAGATAATTAAATAAAATAAATAAAATGAAAACAGAAGTAAAAAAAGATTGGGCCGAAGGCCAACCGGATTCGAACCCGCGACCTGTAACTCAAACACACACACGCATAACCAGCCGGGCTACTTCCCATCGCTGGTTATGTGTGTATTAGATAATTTAAATACACAACAGCAAGTCTGGTCGCTGGTCCTCGGTGACCGGCAAACCGTGTCCGAGGACACTGGGTTTGCCCGGTAACTCACGGGCGATTGCCGTGTTTTCGACTGGAATTGCTTACCAGGGATTAATAGAAGACAGTGGAATCGTTTTGAGACTCGAACCTAGTCGCAACGGGTCTGGTCGGCAAGGCTTTGGAACTCGAAAATGTCACAAGTGGGAATCGACTTCTGTGTGGAATTAGCTCCTGAAATCTTGGTCACAGCTTCACTCAGAGGCGACGAAGGTGATGGTGTCCTCAATTTGGAATGAGAGTGGGTGGAAGGAGGGTAGCGAGCTCGTGTAGGGCCGACTATGGCTATTTATAGCCGAGCTCGATTCCTATGTCAAAACGTGCAATTGGGCACGTCCCGACACTAGTCTGGACGAGACGAAACTAACCAGCTATTCAACACGCGTGGAGGTGGACTGTCGGGCTCGAATTTGAGCGTGGGTTTCTCGGCCACCAACAGGATCAGACGATCCATATGTTGGGGAGACCAATTGGTCGGGGGGTCTAGTTCGTGTGGGAGAGACGAAGCCAGAAAAGCCTTTAGCGGCTGTCGAGGTGCAGGGAAACAGCCTTGTCGGGCGTCGCCGGAAAGTTCCTTTACCCGCCAGACCAACGAAGGGGGTGACCGGATAAACGATTTGGGAATTGGCAGTTTTAGTCCCTGGAGTTTGGTTTGACTTAAATTAGCCCTTGAAATAAATACGGATGGGTCCTTGTAGTTTAAATTGTCCAGAAACAGCCCCTCAACCGATTTCAGTTTTAAAACCTTCTAGTTTGATTAATTACAAAACAACCCCTAAAGTTTTTATTAAATAAATAAATTTAACTTCTTTTAAATCAATTTAATTTAATATTATATTTTAAATATTTTTTTATAAACCTATTTTATTATTATTATTATAAATAATTTTTATAAAAGTTATTTATCTTATTTAAATAGATTATTTTATTAAATATGCAACTTTTAAAATTTAGATTTTTATATATAAAATTTTATATTAGTTTTTAAAACTTATAAAATTTTAATTAATTTAAATCCGTAAAATAAAATTCCTATTTGTATAAAACTAAATAAAGCTCTTACACTTTATTAAAATAGAGAATGATTACACGATAATTATGATACAAGTGCGAGAACGAAAAATCCGAAACGTCACATAGGAATAGGAAATGGTTCTCCTGAAAAGTAGACGATAAGATTTCTACAAACCTTGTCTAGTTTGATAGTTTCTTGATTTGCAATTGTTACTTTGATGTCTTTAGGGGTATTTTCCCATAGATCTTCAAGAATAACATATTTTTGCTTGCAAGACAAAGACTTGCTCCTGTGTCTACATAGCAATGTAGAGTTATAGTTTTATAACCTTTTAAGAAGATTTTTCCTTTTATATAAATGGAATTCGGATTAGTTATATTTGAATAAACTAATTCATTTTCCTTTTGAAGATTCTGACAAAAATATGAATTGTCAGTTTTGCTCATTCTGAACTATCAGTAGTTGTTTCAGAGGATGAGTCATATCTGATTTCTGAAGAATATACTTGCATATAGCCTTCGAAAATGTTTTCTGAAGGAAAATATCCTTCACTTTCAGCTTCTAAAACGAGCTTTGTTTTCTCTGGAAATCTTTGCTTGTTGGGACATTCGTTGGCATAATGTCCTTCTTCTGAGCATATCCAGCAACGACATTTCTTTTTCCCTTGAGGGCAAACCTTTGGTTTTTCATTAGAAAAGTACTTTCCCGGGGTGAATTTTCTTTTCTTGGTTTTCCAAAACTTTCTTTTTGTTTTGTATTTTTTCTTATATTTCTTTTTGAAATATCTTTTATCTTTTATTAAGTCACAGCCAAAAGATAACTGTGGTTCTTCTGTTAATTTTTTACAACAGCTTTTGTTAAATCTTTTAGCTGTTTTTGTTTGTTGGAGAGATCACAGTAGGCTGCAATTTCTTCTTTAACAATCCTTGTAGCAAATCCGAGGGAATGCATGGTTAGATTGTTCTTTTCTTTATTCCATCGTTCTTTGGCTTTTTCGCCAACAATAGGAATTTTCATAAGGTATACTTCTATCCAAGAGTGGTATTCTCCTGTACTTAGCTTGTATAGGTTTTGCTCAAACAGACAGGTGAAGTTGTCTAAAAGACATATTTCACAAAGTTGAGACTTAGTTAGGACTTGTCTTGCTTTTTCAAGCAGTTTTTGATTTTCAAGGTCTTTATTTGTAAGAAAATCGAGACCTAAAAACATCATATAGATGGCGTTGATAATTTGATTGAAAAGATCTTCGCCATGCAGGTCTTCGTTCCAAGTTGTTCCTTTAATGAAATCTTGAATAATTCCTGCTGATTTGTGCTCAATTAATAGTAGTAAAGCCTTAGCTTTAGAAAATTATTCTGGGTTAGACTGGATTATTAAGCTAATCTCAGTATTTCATTTGTCTATAACTTCTTTTCTTTTTTCAAGATCGAAGATATAGTCAATTTTAATAGTGTCAATTGTGGTTGAACTACCATTATTAGAATTTGGTATTCCCTTGTGATAGGGCATAGAAAATTCTGTATTCTTTTTTCTATAGGATTTTCTGTAACTACTGCTAGCATTGGTTTGATGTATCCTATATTTGGGTGTAGAGGTTTCTTCTTCCTCCCCTCCTTCAGAAGAATATTCTTCTTCAGTTTTGGGTTCTTGAACGGTTAAAATTTGATTTTTAATTTCTGAAAGAAAATATCTTTCCTTTAATTTTTTATCTTTAGAGAACTTTTGTTCACATTCTTCCTCACTTAGAGACATTAGTTGAACAAGTTCATTTATCTGTTCAGCTGAAAAGGTTTCAAGCTGTTCATTAAAGATTTGTTTAAGTTTTTGTGTGATATAAATCATTTATCCGCAGGATAGAATTACTTTTTTATCCTTAAGTTCTTGAATCTTTTTTTGGAGATGTTGCCTTTGATTGTGTAAATGAGTTAACTCATCTAATTTCTGTTTTGGATGAATACTCCAGTCGCTATGGAGTTCCATGATTCTTTGGATGGTGTTTTGGTGGAGTAAATAACATCTTCCAAATTTTATGTTTATTTTTCTAAAGGAAATTCTCATTTGACTTTTGTTAGTCTTTTGAGGATGATCCAAAAGGCCATGTTAGGGCATTTGGGCTTTTAGAGCTCCCTAAGGATGAATTTCCAACATTAAAGTTAGGAAAATAGTATTTTTAAAATTTTTCTTCATTTGAAGTTTTACGTTTTTCCAGTATTAAAGGATTTGTATTGTCTTTTTTATCAATTTTTTCAGAAATTTCTTTGATAATCTTGGCAGCAATTGCTTCTAGACTTTCATTTGTAGATAGATTCTCTATTTTATTAATTAGTTCTTTTATTAATTCTTTAGTTCTTTTATTAATTATTCAATTCTTACAAGAGAACTCATTTTCCAATGACTTCTTTAAGAAATATAAGAAAAAGTACTAATATCTGAGAATATATTTTCTACAGTTATATTCTCCTTTTCTTTATACTCAATTGAATGAGTGCTATTGGTTAAAGCATAAGAGATTAAATATTTAATCGTGAATACTTTATTTCCTAGTTCCATCAGATCAGTTCTTTCACACTGATGTATGAAACTAAGGGTTTTATCGAAATCTTTTGAATCTCGATGTAAAGCAAACTTAGGGTATATGGTAAACATGAATTTACCATATGCTAAATTTCCTTGTACTGCTCCAAGTAGAGCATCCTGTCTGTTGATGATTCTATTATCAACAAGAGCCATTTTTATAGGAAAATTAATTCCATCTCTGAATTGTGCTTTTAAAAGGATTTTTACTGCTCCTATGTGCACCATATTCATAGATTTTCTTAACTCAGGTTTGATAGACAAAAGTCTTTTTGCTATTTCACCTTTTGTTATAAGTGGAAGCAATACTTCTCCAGAAGTATCTTTTATATCTACTGAAAGTTCTTCAGTGTTAAAACAATAAAAAATTTTGTTTTTTCTATAGAAAACTTTTGAAACTAAACTGTGTAAACCGGTAGGTTGATTGAAAACCTGTTTAGTATCAAGCTTAAATTTAAGCTTGTTGATTTTTGTTAATTGATCAGAATTAATCATGTAATCTGACTGAAAGCCTTTCTCATTTTCACTGAAGTTAATAACTTCAGTTGTTTGTTGATTTGATTCCTCAAAATCGTTTAATAAATTATTATTCATTTTTTGAAAATTATTTATTTTTTCTTTTTGAGCTCATGGATCTGATACCAAGTTGCGGAAACACATGGTCTTTTCTTGCGAAATTGCTTATTTTTTAAGAAAGAGTTTCTTATTATGCGATTTAAGGAAAATGAGTAAAAAATATCTAAGAAATAGAAAACAATTATGAAAAATACCTTGGTTATAATTAAGACATCTCTGGATTTTTTTTTTTTTTTTGAGAGAGACGGATAAATGATTTCTATCACACAAAAACTTGGAGAGGGAGGGAGGGAGGGAGAGAGAGAGAGAAGGAGGAGGGAGGGAGGGAGGGAGAGAGAGAGAGAGAGAGAGAGAGAGTTGCCATCTTCATAGATTTTCTTCAAAGAATACAAACCATCAATCTTAGGAAAGGCTTATAGCATACAATCCTTTATACAAGAATACAAACCATCAATCTTAGGATCTAATCTGGAAATTCTATTATACAAGAATCCTGCATTCTACGGTTTGTATTAATCGACTGATACAACACATCAAATTCTATTCTTAAATTACAGACGAACGTAACAAATCAAAACAACTCACCAGAAGCTAGCCAAAAGAAATCCGCATTTGAAGACCTCTCAACTATAAAAAAAACCAGGACCCGCACGCGAGAGTAGTTCCTCACCAGCATCCTTCCCCATCAGAATCATATCTTCATAAGCATACAATCCTTTTCTAGAAGTTTCTAGTACTGAAATGAATATAAAAACCGCAAAAATAAACCAAAAATTATTAGTTATCACGTATTATGCAACTTCATTTTTTAATTTTTTTTTTAATCACCTTTAGTTCCATCAGGGGAAGCCACCAACCCTCTAAAGAGGCAATTGCCATCTTCATCTCTACAAGCATATCCAGCTATGGGTGTTCTACAAGATCCATCAAGTGTCAAAAGAAAAGCCCTTTCACATGCAACTGCTAATCTTGTTTCTTCATGGTTTAGCTTTGCTATGTAATTAGCCTGCAAAGTGAAATAACATTTGCGTAAATATATCAAACAAAAGTGACAACTTCGACCCGTTTACATAAACGGGTCAGTTTGGTCTCAGACGAGCCAAATAAGAATTAGGTTAAGCCTAAAAGAAGAATAGGTCAACCCCCTAAATCGTTTTTATATAAAGATTTAGATTATAATAGTAATTATATTGTTTCTACAATCAAAAGTAATACATCAATTATTTGTTATGAATTAAAAGGGGAGGAAAAAGAAGAAAACAGGAACACACCATCTTATCATCATCATTTCGACAAGCGATTCCAATCGCACCTTGGGCAACAGCTGGAAGCATGTCATCAATAGGAAGAATAGAAGACACGTGCTCGGTCATGCTTAACCGTTTGAGTCCAGCTAATGCTAATAATGTTGCTTCAACAACACCATCATTTAGTTTCTTTAATCTAGTTTGGACATTGCCTCGAAAGTTTTCCAGCACCTATAATAGATTTAATCAGAATTATTTAATTATTTAAGAAATTAATCAATAAAATGACCAAAAATGACATTTTTCTGAAAAATTAGAGAAAATTTGTGAAAAGAAAACAATAGTCCCTCAAAATAGGTTAAAAGATTGGTAAAAGGATAATTTTATGCAACCCTTGAATGATCAGTTTAGTTTTGTTGCACTGGTATAACTATGATTATCCAAAGATGATTATTTGACTTAAAAATAATCAAATAAATGGAAGCAAAATTTTGTTTGCCCAAAGATTAATTATTGCAACTGTAGATAATAAATCATATTACACAGTGCTCTTACAGATAGTGATGGATATCTGTGAAGTAGTTGAGACTTTCTTCTGAGTGATGCTGTACCAACAATGCTTCCGGCTGGAAGATCGGCTAATGAAGTTGCATTCAAGGAAATAAATGCATCACGAACGTCTTCACGTGGAAGATTGCATGGCAAAATTGTCTTTTCAGGGAGATAAGTAGAAACATCTTTCATTGAATGAACAGCAATGTCGATTTCACTATTTAGAAGAGCCTCATCTATTTCTTTAGTGAACAAACCCTTGCCACCAATATCCGCAAGAGGCTGACTCAATATTTTATCACCCGTTGTTTTAATCACCACGATTTCAATTGCCCCTTCTTCCGCTAACTTGCTACTTGAGGCCATGAGTTTATCTCGTGTCTCATAAGCTTGTGCAAGAGCTAATGGACTGTTGTACACAAGAAATGTAAACTGATTCTCATGAGACAGCTGATAAATCAAGACAAAAACACCATGAATTGAATAAAAATGCAAACACCAACACAACTTGTAGAGGAGAATTCAGCATCTCACAGCCATTGACAGTGAACTATGTTTTTTAACATCCTAGATTTTCTAAGATAAATACACCACAACCTGCACACTACAGGATTTGAACCCCCAACCTTTTGGTAATGGGGTACACCACTTAACCACCAGGATATCTCCTTGGGGGCTTCAAAGATGCAAATAACAGCAGCAAATGAAGCAATTCATGAATGTATAGTATATTGAGTTCACAATCTGCATTCATGTTAAAAGTGTAATCAAGGTATGATGTGGTTGAACGCCATAGTCGTCAAAGGCTCAAGGCGCAAAGGGTGAGCTTGTCGCCTAGCCGCAAACTGCTTAAAAAACGTACGCCCAAGACAAGAAGGGCACACGTGTATTCCAAGCCATTTTTAGCTGTTTAGACATGTTTTAGGCTTGTTTAGACTGTTTTAGACTAGTCTAGACTGCTTTTTTTTTTTGGCTTTTTTAGACTAATTTAAGCCAGTTCAAACCCTTATTCTTTTTCAGATTTTGGCCATTTTATTCAGACTTTTGCACCTCGGTGCCTAGGACAAGCAAGGTGCTCGTGTATTCTGGGTCATTTTTATTTGTTTAGACGTGTTTTAGACTGCTTTAGTCTAGTTTAGGCTATTTTAGACTATTCTAAACTGTTTTTTTTTTTTGGCTTTTTTAGACTAATTTAGGCCAGTTCAGACCTTTTTTTTCTTCCAAATTTTGGCCCTTTTTTCAGATTTTTACGCCTCAGCGCCTTGATGGACGCAAAGCGGTTTTGATGCTAACCATACAGAATCATCAATGTACTATCACCGTCAACTAATTACTCTCTCTATTCATAATTCTAATTATCATTGATTGCAGATAAACACTATATCATCAGATCATTCATCAATAATCACAATTCAGAAACAAATAACAGAAAATTAGGTCAACGAACTACAAAACAAACGATTAACAGCAATGAGTACCTCCCTCTGGTGCCAATTCTGATGAGAGCGACTTTTTTGTCAACGGCAGCAACAGAGGCTTTAACAAAGGTGATTTTGCGGCGTTGTTGAGGGAGCACCGGTGGAGATTTAACATATAATCCATTGTTAGCGTATACGAGAGATCTGGCAGAAGTTAGGGTTAGATTGGATGTTTCCATGTTGGGGAGAATGAGATCAGGCTTTGAGGATATGAATATCGGCTTTAATCGGTTCATCCTCCACCTCATCGGACACGTAGGCAGCTTCCCAATCGGTAGAGGATGACTCCCATTTTGTCAAGTTGCCACCTCAGCAGCTATACGGGTATTGGTTTGTAGGTCGTCGGTTGAGACTTGAAACCCGTCGCTCGCTGCTACAGCGTTAGGCAGCCCTGCCGTATTCAACCAATCAACCTAATTTCGGGGTAAATTCGGGATCCAAGAAAACTAAAGTTTAATTGGAATTTGAGCCCTAAAGAATTGTATTATTTATATAAAAATAAATAACATTAATATTATAAAAAATTAATATATTATTTTTATTTTTTATAACAAAAAATTTCAACCAAATTTGATATATTATGTCTTAGATGCAACAAGGGAAGCACTACATAAACGCGGAATATTGGCGAACGATGTATCATGTCTTAGATGCACTGGGAGAACATAATCACTTAACCACACTTTATTCTTGTGTCAATATGCAAAACAAATTTGGGCAATGGTGTGGGCTTGGTGCAAGTTCCCACTGGTAAGCGTGGGATTGATTGAAGATGTGCTCAAATGCTTTGAGGATTGGATGCTTTCCTGCTCAAAAAAGAAACTAACATTGCGATTGTTATGATAACAATGTGGCACATTTAGGGTGCAAGAAACTCTATTTTTCAAGGGTCGGCAACTATCGGCTTATAAAATTGTGGAGGACATCAAAACTTGGGGATTTATATGGGTTAAAAATAGAGCAAGTCTTCTAGAAGTAGAGTGGGAATCATGGCGTAACTTTTCATGTAATTTCTAAACTTATTTGTTTTGATGTTTGTATGGTTTTTCTAGCTTCTTGCTAGTGTTTTATAAAATGTTCCATCCGTCTCCGTTCAAAAAAAAAACAAATTTGATATATTAAAGTTATTTAACATCTATACTACCTAATAAATAAAAATTTTAGTGGACACATGATATGATTCTAGGCCTCCTCAACTTGTGTTTTTCCGACTCTCTCTCCTATTAAATACATAAATTTATTTATTTATTTTTATAATTTTTTGTTCTCTTCTCTCTCATATTAAATAATAATAATTTATATAAATTCTTTTTTATAAAATGTTTTTATTTCAAAAAAATTAGGTTTGTTCATAAAACAATTTTATAAATTGAACATTTCGTTCATTTTATTATAAACACATTTTAAAAAATAACTATGTAACGTTTCTAAATTTTTATAAAAAACTATGTAATATGTAAATCGTTATTTATATCTATATCTATATTTATACTACTATATAATGCATATTGAAAGGATAATAATGTAATTTAACTTAAATTTTAAGACGCTTAGGAACATCTATACTACATTTGCTATAAGTGTTGATGTATTAACAACTACCATTTACAATTTTGTCCATCTTGTTTACAAATCTATGCTCATCCCACATCAGATGAGAAAAGAAATATGAATGAAAGAAATGACTATAAAAGAACTCTTTGGTTTTTTCAAAGAATTCATCAATTCCATTGTTTCTTTATCCCGTACCGATGAAGAAACAAAAGTGGAGGGACCACATACTCTATAAAGTGGAGGCAATAACAAAAACAATAACTGAAATATTCGGTTATCTATCTTTAAAAACCGACTAACTTCGGTTAGAAGCAATTTGGTTATTCAGTTTTAAAACTTGGGTCAGCTCAATTTTTTGTTAATAACTGAAAACTTAAACAAAGAACGACTTGGGTTAGAGTTTTAAAATTTTATTTCAATTGAATTTAGTTAATAAGAACACCAAAAGGTTGAATGCACTTTATCAAACGCACATTCTATAACATACTACTCCTTTGGTGTTTTGTTTATGTGCTAAATTTCGATTTCTATAACATATCAAACCTAGCTAAAATTTTAAAGTGTAAGACTTGATATCTTCTAAACCATATTGATTTTTTTGAGAGTGTAAGACTGTAAAATATTAAACCCAGGAGTAATGTGATGATATTTCATACTCGTCGCGAAGCGCAGGCGTCCCTACTTTTTAATCTATACTACCTTATAATACATATTGGGTGGACAAAAGGGTAATTTTACACAGTTTTAATACACCATCTTAAATAACACTTGTTAAATACGATATACAAGTACATCAAAGCTTAATCTTTTAAAGCTAAACAAATTTTTTTGACTGTTTAGCTTGTCCCACATTGGTGGTTTACTCAACCTAATCATATAACAAACCACTATAAATAGATAAGCCTCCTTCATTACTTGAGAAAATTGAACCATGTGTTCCATGCCCTTTTTGGTTAGGTAAACAATGAATATTTTTTAGTGCAAAAATTTGGGTAGTTAACCGAGGTTCGAAGATTGCTTGAAAAAAACTCGCATTGAAATCGTTCTGGTTGTAATCAGTGTTTAAAGCAGGCTAGGTTAGATTGCGCTCTAAAAAAGAGCCACGGTGACACCCGTCACTTTGCGCGGGCCAACCCACTAGTTATTTAATATGCATTACATTTATACAGCTCGTGTAATACACGGGATTCTAACATAGTATAAAATAAATAAAAATGTCATCAACTAAGGGGGTGTTTAGGATTATTTTCCAAACCTACTTATTGACTTATTACCTTCTCTAAGAAGTCAATAAGTTTAAAAGTTTGTTTAGGTAAGGATGAAAAAGTTGATTTTTAAATGGTGAAAAAGTTATGAGTTAAAAGTAAGTAAGGACTTACTACTTTTCAAAAAGTTATAAGTTGTTTTCAATAAGTAATCCCGAACACCCCCTAACATTTTATATTAAAGTTTTTAAGCATTATTTTTTTTTAAATTGTTGAATGTTACTTTATCAAACTTTAACAAATTTAAAAAAGTGGTCAAAACCGGATTCTCCAGTGACCAGTTCTAGGGTCTTCAAAACCCAACCTGTCCAAACCGGTTAGGTTACTAACCGGACCGGTTAACCGAAATAACCGATTTTTATAAACAATGTTTTTCTATAAAAAATGATTAAATACTAAATATATAAAATAAACTCAATAAAGTTCTCTTTTTTATTTATTTTTTATAGAAACTATAAAACATGTTTTCGTCACAACAAAAAAACATAGCAGATTGTGAATACATGATGTCGTCGTCTTCATTTAGTGTTTTTTCTTCATCTTCACGAATACGAGTCAGATTGATTTTCAACGTTTTGCAATATTTATCCAAAATGATTTCTCAAATTGGAGTTGGTCTCGGATATGAGAAACATATTACAACTTTTGTAACGAGTTTTTTTAGTACCGTTTGATAATTCACATAAATTAAAATTTTGACCTAATGTTTTTGTTCATCATTATTGTTATTATCCTCACAACGGTTGGTTGGTCCATTTGAGCTTTGCCATGTGAGCGTTTTTATATTTGAGGGTTTGAGAACGTTTTTTATTGTGTTTTTAAAATTTAGACAAGTGTTGTGATCAAACTAATACACCCAATACCAGGGGGGGTGTTCAAAAAGATCTGAATCTGAGCGTCCGAATACGAAATTTCGAACCCGAATTATCTGAAAATTTGGATATCTGTATTTTTCGATTCGGATTGAGATAGTAATTTTTAGAAAAACCAGATATCCGAATATCCAAAATATTTTATTTATTTTTCATAAAATATATTTATTAGGTGTATAGTTTTTTATAAAATATTTTTTAATAAAATTTCGGATATTTTTATTATAAAATATGATTTCTATAAATTTTTATAAAGTATATTTCAAATATCAGTCACTATTCGAATTTGTATCCGAAATTTCGGATATCCAAATTTTCGAATATCTGATTTTGAGCACCCCTACCCAATACCTATTTATACTAATATGGAGGAAAAAATGGTCCAAATCCAACATCTATAAACGGCTATATAGCCCTTAGAAAAAGGCTAGTTTTTTATGGCAAAGCAAAAGTAATAACTGGTTTTGGATCGGTTAAAAAACTCGGTTCATAACCGGTTCGGCTCACTGAATCTCCAAATCGGTTCCTAACCAGCGTGTTGAATCAGTTTACCGATTCTTGAGTAACCGGTTCGAAAAACATTTTATTTTTAGTTTAAAAACCGGTTATTTTTATTCACCTGTATAGAACGCAATTTTGTTATAGGGCTTTGTGATTCTATTTGTCCTAACATATAATGTTAGGGACTTAGGGTCATACAAAGTGAGAGCCCCACTCATTTCCAAACTCATAACTCTAATTAGAGGTGTACAAACTAGGTTTTTTTAAACCGGTTCTTAATAACCTGATTCGGTTTGGTCAAGTTTAGTAAAACCTGGATTGAGAGCCAACCCGGTTCGGGTTCAACCCGAAACCTAATCCGATAGGAATTGATTTGAATAGGGTTGGAACCGCCAAACCGATTTTTATTAAAAAAATTAACTTTTTTATTTTATAGAAAACAAATAAAACAAAATAAAGTTAACTTTTTATTAAATATTTTAAAATTTACAAAAAACACAAATTACAATACATTACAAAACTATAGAAGTCATAATACATTTTTAATCTTCGACGCCATAGTGTTTAGTAGTATTCGCTACTTGACCTTTCAACACCTTGTAATATTATTCTAATGGCATTTCAAAGTTGTATTTGATTAATTTTGAAAAAAATAACCACACAACTTACAATGAGCTTTGTTCGGTTCGTAAGGCATTTCACACAAATCAACTTGCAACGAGCCTTGCAGAAAGTTCTTTTAACCACATAACTTGCAACAAGCCCTCTTCGATTGATTTGAGAGTTTACCTCGTATTTTTCTCTGTGTTTTTCTTCTAGTCTTCTACTTAATCTCTTAATTACCATTTGGTTCGTAACATGGGTTAACATCAACAAGTCAATCATGGAAATCGCTATGGAAAAGATTATGTCAGTAAGTCAAGAAGGTACGGCCAACGACTATTGTGACGAATTCGATTTCTTGTTCAATAAGGTCAAAGTTATTGAGGGTTATGCCATATACCTCTTCATTGATGGTCTAAAACCAGAAATAAGTGATGTTTCTATGCACTGACACCAACATAGACTTCAAACATTTAAAGATACGTTTTCTTTAGCCCTAAAATTGGATTCAAAAAAATTGAAGGATACTCTTTCTCATGCTGATCCATCTTCTTCTATGTACATGAAAGTTGATGAAATGTCTGGGAATATTAGAGGTGAAATAATTGAAATTTTGGGTGATGATTCAAAAAGTATCCAAAGAAAAATAAAAAAGTAGTTGGATGTTTTGCACATAAGATGTTCAATGAAATGCCTAAAAGGTTTTGTGATGAATTTCAAGAATCTTATGATGAATATGATAATAACGATAAGATTCAAGAAACCATTAGCGTTTCTTATAGTACTAATATGAACTATTAGGATGTTACACACAAGAATGATCAACATGAAATTGGTGTTTTAGATCAGGATATGAAAGTCAAATTAAAAATGGGTGATCATGATATAAAAAATATATATGAGTTCCCATACACATCCTCGTGTAATAGTCACGAATCAAGAAAAGAAATGGCTGAAAATACAATTTATGGGAAGATGCAATTCAGTTCCGGGTTAGTTATATTCAGTTCCAGGTTAGATAATTAGGTTAACTCTGATAGATAAATTGCGGCGCGAATAGTAGTTAACATTGAAGCAACAAATTCGTTAAGAAGTTAATAACAAAGTAAAAAACAAATATAAATAAAAAGGTAATTTTTACAAATGAATATAAGGAAAACTAAAAGTATAAAAAACTAAAAAAACCTTGTTTGTCACACTCTAGACTCAAAGACGCGTCGATGGGTTTAGCAGTGTCATTGTAGAAGAATAAAATTAGTAAAACAATAACGATTTAAAAGCTTATACTATACATTTATATATATTACAGGTGTAAAGTTGAGAGTTAAGAAATTTGAATAATGAGTTAAAAACTGTAACATTCCTGAATTCTATGCGTAAACGTTTATTATATTCGTTCTCAATTACATGTTTTATTTTATGAGACCCTACGATTTAACTTTTATGTACTAGATCTTTCCACTTTTAGAAACCTTAGATACTTAGAATAACAATTAAAAACTTATAAATAATAATTTGAGATTTAGATATATATATATATATACTTTATAAATTATCGGATTATACCAACTAGTCCTAAATCTTTTTATATAAAAGAAATTTATATAAGTATTAACTAAAATATTTATTAAATTTATATATAAGTAGTTTATATATATTCTTTTAGAACTTATTGAGTTTTAAATATGTTTGAAACCCCCCCCCCCCTCTTCGCATATTAGACCCAAGGCAAGAGTTTGACTCCAAAAAAATCAAAATCGTCAAAATCCATCTCAATCCCCAAAATCTGCAAATTAAACCTTTCCAAAATCATCATAAATCAACTCCAATCGTAATGGAACAAGGAATCGAACGTTTAATTGACAAATCATTGCTCAAAACCGAGTTAATTGGAGACAATCAAGGAGTTACGGTCGTGGGTCTCAAACTCGTGAATCATGCGTTCAATCCCTGAAATCTTGTTTAATTCAAGCTGTAAATGCGTTCAAGCACCCCTATAAATACCCACATCCTTTTTGCAAACGAATTGACCATAAAAATTCGTCCTTTACTTCTCCTATTCCGAGCGACGCAGGAGCTCACACGACTCGATTCGTTGACGGCTTGGCTCTAAGCTTTGTGATTCCGACTCCAGGTATCATCCTTTCCAATCGCATTGTCCTTTGATCGTTTCTGGTTAAACAAATCGATTTTGGGGTTTGTGCTTGAAGTCTGGTTCACGATCTGATGTTTTGGGAGGGGGATGAAGAATTAATCATGTTCTTATGTTTTTGTTTCGGAAACCTAAATCAGATGGTTCCTCTGGTCCGGTGGCTAACTGCACACAAGCAAAACCCCAAGGTCACGGGTTCTAGCCTTGGGGCTGCCACTCCCACTTTTTTTTTTAAACTCTTTTTAACACTCACACACACAAATATATTCCTAAATACATATATTAGTATTTTTTTTAAACAAATAAATATTATTAACATGTTTTTTAAATAAATAAATGTTAGAAAACCAAGTTCTTTTTTTTTTCAGAATCACCAAGATATTATGTATATTGTTTTATTTTAGTAAAAATAAAATGTATTTTTTTTAAATAACATAAGGGAATTATGTAACTTTTTATAAAATATTCGTGAGGAATCATGTATTCATTTAAAAATTTAAAGTTATGTTTTATGTAAAACTAATAACGTTATTTAAATGAGAAACTATATATATTATTAAGTATTGTTTTAAAATATTTCAATTTCTTTAAAACGTAATAATTATAAAATATATTTTATAAACCCTTTAAAAACGTGTTCACACGTTTTATTTACAAACTATATATTTCTTAATTCCTTTTTACTTTTAGAATTATGTTTATATTTTAACTCTTAACTTTCTATTAAAACCCTCTAGTATTCAACTCATCTATTTCAATACTTATTAAATGCACATTTTCACTTTATCCCTTATCTTTTCTCAAACTTACAAGACACGTCCTAAAATCGGTTAAAGTATGTGAATAGAGTAACATTCAAACTGGTATGTAGTTATCTAACAAATAATAAGGTTCTGGCTAGGAAAGACGGGGTTCTGATCCGACCAACTCTTTCCTGAGAACTTTTCTATTGGAGGTATTACTCTAGTATGATAACCACTCTAGTATACGACAACCACTTTCCCCTATTTACAAAGCAACCCCTTATTCTTCCACAATTCTATGAACTAACTTAAACTCGAACTTACTTAGGAAATTCTTAAGGCATCTCCTAAACCAAGTTACTTCAACAATCAAGATTCTATCCACTTACTACAAGTTACAAGGTCAACCCTTTACTATTTAAGGTGAGATTCATAGCCCCCTTTTTCCTTTACTTTTGGGGTGAAACATGTATACCAATGGCTTGATAACTCAATATTTTTTTGCTACAACAAATTTTTAAACAAATAATTACAATTGTATGCTTGATATTTGAACATTATAACATTATTGCAATCATTAACTTGTTTTCAAGCCTAAGGAAGTACTAGTATGGCCATATAGGGGAAACCGATATAACATCTCAACGGCACAATCTTTGGGATTGTGGATGCAATAACATTTCAAGGGCACAATCTTTGGGATTGTGGATGTATATAACATTAAGGGTTGATTGTAATAAATTTGGTGTTGATATGCTTGTACACTTGTTTGAACTTGTACTGAATTTGTTTTATATCTTTTATGCCAAACTTATTTTGATGACCTATAAAACCTGTGTTTCTCACCAACTTTATGTTGACCCATTTTACTTTACATGTTTCAGGAAATTATAACTAGGAAGTGAATGATCATATAGGATTGCATAAGGACTTAGCTAATAAATTTTAAAAATGTTTTCATTTTGGTTGTTCGTTTGTGTATTGAAACAAGTGTTGAATATTAAATATGAAATTAACAAATTACGTGATGCCTTAGCAATTATCTTTATACCTTGTGCTATGAACTAAACATGTAACACCTCGCGTTTCCGCCTTGGCGGGGTGTGACAAAAACGTATATTATATAGTATAAATGTAAACCCGAGAGTTTAGAAATATGAGGGTTATTTTAGAAACCTGAGAGGTATATTTTAATTTTTAGAAAATTGATGGGTAATATTTAAAAATGTTGAAAGCTAAAAAAAGAAAAGTAATTAGGGAATCGTAACAAAGTAATTAGGTAATATTTAAATGTAAACCCGAGAGTTTAGAAATATGAGCGTTTCCGCCGACACAACGTGTAATATAAACATCAAATAGAAAGTTTAATATGTAACTAATATTAATTAGGGAATCGTAACAAACACATAAACACTATAAATATTATTTTAAGTGTGATATACTGATAGTATTTGAAGCCATTTTTAAAAACCGGTTCAAACCGGTCGGCATTACCGGTTGAACTGGATTTCGGTCACTAAGCTGGTAAGTTTGAGCCAGGTAAATTGGAAGAACAATTTGTAATTTGAACCGCCGGTATTAACGGTAATACCGGGTTAGACCATTGTACCGGTTTTAGGGCAAAGTAAAATTTTAGATTTAAACAAAAAAAAAGAGTTTTAGCGGCCCGATTTCTCAAACAATAATGATATAGATAACATGTTTGGTGAGGAAGAGCATGATCCGGTTTCTCAAACACAAGGTTACTTGTTATATATGTTACTTATCTTACACAAATTTAGTATATTACGATTACTAGCTTTAACCCCTTGTGTTATACGAGATAAAAACTTAAAATTATACTGATAAATATCTTAACATCTCTTTTTATACAAATTTGATATTGTATTAATAATTTTTTTATTTTGTTAAATGTTAAGATTAGATGGATGAGAGTAATCAAAACATTAGAAAAAAATATATGAAAATGCATTTCATAACTGGTGTACTTTTTTACAATACATATTTACAAATATTTAAGTTGTAATTAAATTTACGTACCAAAATTAAATTATTATTTTTTAAATCTTACCTATTATACGGAAAATCCCGCTAAACTTTCAAGGTTTAATCTCTCATTTAAAATAAATTAAAAAGATACAAATAAAATTTAAATTTCAATAATATATCGTCTTTTATATTCAAAATTTAAAACTCTTAGTTTTAAAAACCGCTCTCCTTGATATATCGACACAATTAAAATTTAAAATTCCAAAATTAAATATGAATTTTTTTTAAAACTAATAAATTAGAATTAAAAACAAACATATTTAAAAAAAAAAATCTTTGTCATTTTAAAAAATTAACGTTTAAAATATAATACACTTTTAAAAATAAATATTTATAAATTTCTTGGTTTTAATTAAAAACTAACCATTAAAAATAAAACATTTATTTAGAAATATCAAATTTAATTAAAAAACTACTAAGTAAATATTAGTAAACTTTATTTCTAACACATATTTATTTAAAATAGAAAAGTAGTTCTTTCAAAAAAAATTATGTAAAATTATGAAATCTTGCTTTATTATAAACAAAATTTTAAAAACTCAATTTTTTAAATCTCCTATTTTTCATTCTTAATTTTTTAAAATATTCACTTTTGATAATAATTTAAAAAAAAAGTTTGAGTCAATGGTTAATAATGATGAATTGATTTGGTAATGTTTATTTATATAGTTTTCAAAAAAAAATTGAGCTAAATATGCAAAAATTGAAAATTGGATGTAAATGTGGTTTGGGGGGGAGGGAACTTGTGACATGGAATGTAGTGATGACATGTGTACACTTATGTAGTACTTTACAAGTTTAAAACACGTGTAATACATACAGGGTGAAAATTATCAACATATAAAGTTTTTAAATTTTTATGTATATATTTTACAAGTGTAAAAATGTATTACCTATACTAAGAATAGAAAACAAAATTCAAAATATGTTAAAATTAATATATAGTTGGGTTACGAAAATACGTTAATTATTATTTAATATAATTTGACTTGCATTATTATTTGATTGAAAATAAAAATTAAATAATTAGATTTCATTGTTTCCTATAATAAGAGATAATTAAAAATAAACTTGTTTTATTACTATAATTATATTTTATTTAAAAAATATTATTATTAAAAGATAGAGATGTATTTAATAAGAGAGATAAACTAGAAAAAATGATAATAATGAATATGAAGGCGACACGTGGTATGCAAAACCTTTATTTATCAAATAGTATATATTAGAATAGAGATTATTGGTAACAAAAACTTCTTATTTTATGATTGTTGAAAAATTGAGTGTTTTTAAATTATTTTTTTATTATGGATTATTTTTTATTATGGAACCATGTACTTTTGGATTATTTTTTGAGTTGAAGTTGAGTTTTTATGAAATTATAGGGTTAACTAGTTAACCCGGTTAAATTGCCCGTTACAACCGGTTGAACCAATTCTGAGCCCAACCTGGTACGGTTAAAAACAGGTTTTTAAAACATTGATTGGAAGTGTGATATACTGATATGTAAGAAGTTTTGTAACCGTCTAATTCACCTCTTTCTCCTTTTAGTATATATGTTCAGCATTACAAACAAACTAGTAATTTTACCCGCCGCAACGCGGCGACGTCGAAACGTAGCCTAACTAGAATTCCTGCGCTCCGTGGCGTGAAGTAAATGTTAAATGGTTACAAAAAAAATATAGTTAGGTCATAAAAACATGAGGTTTTGGCTACCCGTTTAACCCTGAAAGAAAATGTAAAAAACCAAATAAAAAAATGTTTTGGCGTTGACATTAACATACTTAAGTACATAAAAGTAACGTACGAATTTGAGACGGATTGGTTTTGTTGATCGAACCATAGATATAAAAATGTATTATGCCTCTCACATTGCTCCTAATAATTAAAAAAATAATAAAAAAAAAACAAGTAAAAAAGAATAAAGAAAAAAACGGTTTGGTAGCCACAAGTTTCGAAACCCTCGACCTAAACTAGACATAAAGCAACGCGCCAAACCACTACACCAACACCAAATTTTGATTAAGTTTTGGAAAAAGTAATATAAAACACATATAAAAATGTTGTTGTATTGTTGCTAAGAAGTTGCATTTTAAATAGGTTAGATAATGGTTATGTGTCCGTAAAAATTATTTATTTAGATTAGTTTTTTTTATAATCCGGCACCTTTACAACCCACACATTGAATTTTACTCCTTCATAGCTCACACACCCATAATCCGACACCTGTATAGCGCACACACCAATAAATCTGACACCTTTACAACCCACACACTTATAATCCGACACCTTTACAGCCAACACACTCATAATTCGACACCTTCAGAGCTTAAACTTTATAAATCTGACACCTTCACAGCCCACTAAAAAGTCGATGTAAATCAACCTCCTTCACAACCCACACTCCATAAATCCGGTAACTTCACAGCTCACACATCCATAATCCGACACCTTCATAACCTAAACGCTGATAATCCAACACCTTTAAAACCAACTTAAAAGTAAACGCCTATTTTATAAAAAAAATATATTCAACTTACCGTTCCTTTACAAAAGGGTGATGTTATTTGGACAACCTTTAAATTTAGATGGACAACCTTTAAATTTAGATGGACAACCCTTATACGGGCAGTATAGCACAATACTACCAGTATAGAGTTTCATCAGCATTAAATGCACATCTATACGCTCAGTATAGCTATATACGGGCAATATAGGTACAATGTACGAGGTTTGTACCTGATGCGTCTGACTTTTCAGAAGTCAGTCTGTAAAAGTGTATCATATACGCGCAGTATAGGTCTATACGGGCAGTATAACTTTTTGGTTGGTGAAGCATTAAGTCCTATACGAGCAGTATAGCCCTATACGAGCAGTATAGCCCTATACGAGCAGTATAGGGCTATAATTTTTTTTTAAATTCAACATACGGGGACCATTTCATATAAACGAAATTTCACAAACCAACCAATCCGATCAAACCATTCGTATCAAGATGTCGTCTTGGGACATTAGTTATGTTTTTGGCGAATATTCAAACCAGTCATACTATACTAAGCTATACTATACAATACTAAGTTATACTACATTATACTAACCTATACTAAGCTATACTATACTATACTAAAATATACTAAGCTATACTATACTATACTAAGCTATACGAAGCTATACTATCCTATACTAAGCTATACTATCCTATACTAAGCTATACTAAACTATACTAAGGTATACTAAGCTATATTATACTATACTATACTAAGCTATACTATCCTATACTAAGCTATACTAGGCTATACTAAGCTATATTATCCTATACTAAGCTATACTAGACTATACTAAGCTATACTATACTATACTAAGCTATACTAGACTATACTAAGCTATACTATACTATACTAAGCTATATTATACTAAGTTATACTATGCTATACTAAGCTATAGTAGGCTATACTATCATTTACTAAGCTATATTATCATTTACTAAGATATACTAAGCTATACTATACTATACTAGGCTATACTAAGCTATACTATCATATACTAAGGTATACTATACTTATCATTTTTTTTATTTTTAAAAATGATTATTATCATTTTATTTTTAAAGATGATTATTATCATTATTTTATTTTTAAAAAAGATTATTATCATTTTTTTATTTAAAAAATGTCATTCAAATTAAAAAAATAACATGTAATAATTAAAAAATGAAATTCAAATTAAAAAAAATACAGTACGAGCAGTATAGGGCTATACGCCCAGTATAAATTAAAAAAAATAATACAGCACGAGCAGTATAGGGCTATACGCCCAGTATAAATTAAAAAAAATACAGTATGAGCAGTTTAGGCCTATACGCCCAGTATAAGTTAAAAAAAAATTTTAGTACGAGAAGTATAGGGGGAAAACTGAATTTCAAACTCAAATACAGTACGAGCAGTATAGGACTATACGGACAATATACATTAAAAAAATATACAGTCCGAGCAATATAGTGCTATACGCCCAGTATAAGTTTAAAGAAAAAAATACAATACGAGCAGTATAGGGCTATACGCCCGATATAAATAAATAAAAAATATAGTGTAGCTCGAATGAAAGGGGTATACTAGCCGTATAGCACTATTTAAAAAAAATACATATACGACCCGTTTGATAAAATTTTATAACAATAGTTAAACAAAGAAAAAAATTATATAAAATACAAAATTCTATAAAAATATTTGAAGTTTAAAAAAAAGTATCTATACAATCCGTTAAAATATTATAAAATTTTATAATAATAGTTGAACAAAAAAAAATTTATAAAAACTTTGGAGTGATTTAAAAAAAAAACATATACGACTCGTATAGTGCTATACTAGCCGTATAGCACTATATTATACCCATTCTTCCTCTCTCAGTCTTGTTTTTCCACTAAAAAATAATACCCGTATATTATAGTATAGCCCTATACCAGCCAATCATTTACAATCATTGGTAATCCTTATACCGCCCCTTACAAAATCCTACTAGTCAGCCAAATCCAAAAACACTACACGTAAGATAATAAGACCGTTCCTTTCAAAGCACTACCCGCCACAAAAACCCAGGCCCCACACAACAAAAACACATAGCCAACCATTAACCACTCATCAATCAACACACGCACAAACTTCTTCTTCTTCCCTCAAAATGTCGCCGTTGGTATCCATCTTCGCCGTTGGCCAGCCACTTCCGATCACCTTTTCCATCACACCGACAACAGTCTTCTGTTCCCGACGCTTTTCCACTTCAATCGCTTCCCTCGCCTCACCACAATCTCCACCACCGCCGCCACAGTCAAAGTCAAATCCATCTTCCTCAATAACGCCTGATAACACCTTCAATTACGCGCTTGCAAACCCTAACGGAACCAATCCTGCTTTGCACCTTGTGAAATCCACCGAGTCTGAAATTGAAAAGGTAAGTTTCTTCTTCATTTAGGGTTTCAGTTGAATTTGGGGAAATTTGATTTTTTGAAATTTTCGGGATAGTTGTTTCTTAATTACTGTTTTATTGTTTCAATTTCTGGTACTGAGCAGGTGATCTTTGATTTTCGGTTTCTGGCACTTCTGGCTGTTGGAGGTTCATTAGCAGGCTCCTTGTTATGCTTCCTAAATGTAACTCTCCTTGATCCAATTTGTTTAATTTTGCATCAAATTACATGTTCAAAACTGCAAATTAGGCTGATGACTTACTTCAATATTGGGAAATGGAAATAAATTGATTGCCAATGAATAAATATAGATGGTTAAATAAACATGTGAAATATTGAAACACAAGGTTCACATGTTTTTACAATCAAAACTTAATTACTTAAAATCACGAAATTTGAGGAAAGTTCGTCAAAATGGGAGCTCTAGATAAGGGAAATAGGGTCTGAAAGTCGGACAAATTGTCTACGTCATTGGTCACACTGTTTTGCCTGTCATGCCATCTCCATCCGTATTTGACTCACCACATAACTCTAGACGGGTCAAAAATTATGTTTGCTTTTAAGTTTGATCCTTTTCTAGCCCATTTGCGTTTATCTGATTAGTCCAAATACGAGTTTGTCAATTCTTAGATCAACTATGTATCAGAAGACTGAGAGACATCTTGAAACTAATAACATGTTGATCATACACAAATTTATCATGTGTCGATGCTATTCATGTTCCTAGCTTATATCATTTTGTGGGTAGTAAGTAGATGCATAAAGTGATAAAACATGTATTCGTTTTTCCTTGCACTTACAGTTTGAGCACCATATGCTACATTAACCGTCTTTTTTATATTCGAATTGCTATATTACGATGAACTCGATGATGCTGACATGTTTAGCTCTTCATAGGGTTGTGTTTATATAGTCGATGCATATAAAGTCTACTGGACGAGCTGTTCAAAAGGCGTTCATACAGGAAAGATGGTACTTAGATTAGTTGAAGCAATTGGTGAGTTTTTCAAGACTTTAGCTTCTTATATCTCCTATTTCATTCAAAGTATGAATCTTTAAAAGTACAGAAACTCAAAGAATTACAACTGATCAAAACAAATGATGCAGATGTTTATCTTGCTGGGACCGTCATGCTGATATTTGCAATGGGCTTGTACGGGTTATTCATCAGTAATTCCACTGATAATGTAGCACCAGCTGATGATCGCGCTCTTAAGGGTTCTACCTTGTTTGGGATGTTTGCTTTGAGAGTAAGATATTCTACAGCTCGCACGCGCCCACTAGGGGTTCTAAACGGGTTGTGTTCGTGGGTTGGCGGGTCCAACCCAACACAAACCCAAGAAATTTGACATGAACCCGAACATGACACGAACACAAAAATCATGTGAGACATATGAACCCAAACACGACATGAATATTCACCTATTGACATGAACACGACCCGTTTAACCCAAATTTATTTGCATATTAATATTTTAAAATTACAATTTTACAAACAAAAATACAAATATATGTATACAACCTTAGGGGTTGATATGTTAAAAGTTTTATTTTTGGACTAAAAGGGTTAAACACGCTAAACCACAGAGGCCCAAAGTGAAATTTACTCTTTTGATTATAAAATCTTATGTCAATTTATGTATTAACTTTAATTTTTGTAATAAAATATGATATTATAATCTGATTGACTTGTAGGAGAGACCTAAATGGATGAAGATCAGCTCACTCGATGAACTGAAGACAAAAGTTGGACATGTGATTGTGATGATTCTTCTGGTGAAGATGTTTGAGAGGAGCAAAATGGTGACCATAGCAACTGGTTTGGATCTGTTAAGCTATTCTGTATGTATATTCCTGTCTTCTGCGTCCTTGTACATTCTTCACAATCTTCATAAAGATGATCTCAAGTAATTAACTTCGTATAAATGTCGAGGAAGAAGATATGTAAATACGATAACTGATACGTCAGGTATCGCTTCTTGTTATTTTGGGGGCTAATCGCTATTAGACCAGGGTAATATTAATGATAGTATAGGGACTAGAAATATAATTTTGTCCACTACAAACAATGTAATATTTGGATCCAATACTTCATGACCATCTTCTTGTATATGGAAGAAGACGGGTGCTTGTGGTCTAATTCATCAACAATTGAAAGAATAAGATTGTATGGATGAAGTCTATCACAGATTTCATTCATTTATTTCACAAGTGGTTACAAATACACATGAACGCTCATTACATAATTAGAAACCATACATTTTGAAACTGCAGCTACAGTGTTTTCCTATAATTGGATGTGGTGGGCGGTGTTGGCAAGTGCCAATTTTTGATTCGGTAATTACTTTACTATTCTATATATCTTAAAAACCAAAATCTCCAAGGATTTACGGCGCTTTGTGCAATGGTTTCGCTTATAGCTCTATAATCATATTGTTGAACAAATTTGGTAACTTGTTCCGGTCTTAAAAAGAAGCATCTTTTCGATAGGAAAAATACCTAACCAAGTAAAGGTTTCACCACTCTCTTCCTTTTAAAGTCAAAATCTATCCCAAATTTTATGATTTCTTTAGTGTTTAAAGTTAAAGAGGGAAATTAGATTTTTGTTTATTGTAGCGAATAGAATTCTTAAACTTTGTGGTCGATGCGCTGTCCAACTGTACGATTTTAGAGGTCTTGGCAAATTAATATTGAAGAGGTATAAACCGAATAGCCCATAAAGATCCTAATATCCGGCCCAGATCCACAAAACTCATTGTCATAGCAGCTATGACGTGCGGGACCAACAGAATAAAGTATAAATAGAGACTACGAAAAGAGAAAATAGAACGAAGATCTATTTAATATTATCGGTCAGGGGAACATACATTAGTGATTTAAACCGAATCTTGTATCCACTCGACTTTACACCAACAAGGGTGCCATTAGTGGGACCATGAAGTCTAATTCACCAAAGTTTTCCCGGGGGTTTTTATGGCAAATGCTCGTTCTTTTGGTCCTCCTCTGCTTTCCAATTCAACTAATTAGGCAATCCACCGATGCGTCCTCTTGAAGCATTTCATACAGAGCATCGTAGGTAATTCCAATGACTGATCAGCCAGAAGTCATGGAAGAGGAGGAGATTTAGAACGTCTCTGGTCGAATCCACCATTAGGTTCACTTTCCCAGCCACCCAAGTGCTTTTAAACCAAATGACGTCACCCCTAACAAATACCGCTGGTAACCTGTTCTACTGTTCTAACCACCCAAATGACAACTACGACATTTCCTTTTGTCAATAATGGATCCACAACAGTCCCAATTCTGGGCCTCGCGTTAATCCTGGAATTCTGATGCCACAAGGGGGAGGAACTATGCTTCCACCTTATCCGCCGTACGTTTTTAACCTGTTTACACCTCCATATTCGCCATACCCTCCTTTTCCAGTATTTCCCACACCTGGAGGACCATTTGTGATTCCCTATTACAACATATGACAGGAGCTCCAGTAACTGATCCACTGTCAACTACATGAAAAATGGATAATTGGGAATTATACAAGAAAGCAACCAAGTGACAATTTATACTTACGGCTTCGCTTGAAAACTCAGACAACACTTGTTTCTTTTGCATATCCGGTGAGGCCATTCAAGGCTTCTTAGAACCGGAACCTTCAGAATCCTTGACCTCAATCGCTTTTCCTCCACTACGGCCAACTTCACCCGCCGTCGTTTCTTCCACATTCGCGGTCTTTGGTGGATCAAGGGATTGGCCCGCCTAGCCTGCAACCTCCTTGTTCCTCTCCATCACCCTCACCAACGTCTGCATGTAACATGTCCGAGTTTGCAATATATCCATCCGTGTACACTTTCGCTGTCACCATAACACCAACCTGAAACAGGAAAAACTTATATAAAGGGTCACATACATGTATGCCATAGCGTCATTCCAATCATACGTCCAGTCTACAACAGGAGATACAAAGCATGGCACGGTCCTCTCGAGAATAGGTTTCTCACCAGGAGACAAAGGCACCGTCACTGCACGCAACGTATCACGATTTGAATCCAGCAAAAGTGACTAAAACGCTCTGAAAAGCACAAAGGACAGAGAAATGCTAAGTACCAACCAAGAAACAAACACGACTAATGTGGTTTTATAGATATGCTAATGTGCGAGACGAGCCTGAGGCTCATCCCCAAACACATCCTCACTAACACTTTGTGGCGTGATCACATAGCCACTTATACATCAATGTCTTGAAAACAGAGTCATCAGGTAACCGATCCACAATATCCTCGCCGACGACACGAAAAACCATCTTGCCTGGTGCATCAACAAAGAAGAATTTGTGTCTTTAGAACTCGACGGAACGACACCAATCAAGTTTCGAGAGGAGTCACGCTTGTCAAATGAGTACAAGGCTCCTTTCTTTACGATCTGAAAAAATGCCCTAACACGTGAGCAAAGAAGGTTCTACTCCTCATTACCACCTCAAAATGATATACAAGACATAGGGGATGGATCTGCGAAATGTGCAACTGATAGTACTCCTCCAAGACATGGAGGCAGAAGGGGAAGGAAACACAATGTCAAACTCACCTTTAAGAACCTCGAAATCAGAACGAGACCATTTTACCAAACAAGATGCACCACTAAGAAGATGAGAACGACAACTTGTCGTTTCCTTACAATTACAGAAGAAGAGGGGAGAAACACGGTACCAAGAAGGAGCGAATGGGGCAAATAAGGACAAACACACGTGCATATATAAGTAAGCAAGGTGAAATATTTTAAAAATAACCATTAAAATACCCTTTCGCGTCGAATGACAAGCTTTATAACATGTCACTTCACACGTGCCCATACACGCCACCACATGTAACTGACACACGCCTTCTACTCTGTGCTTATTAATGCAACACATATGTCCTTTCAATCTGACGCTTACACGTGCTTGGTAAAGGAAAAAAGATATCGAAGAAAGGCGAAATAATAAGGCCGATTCTAACCACACACGGAATATTGCTAATTGCACCCGTTATCACGCGATACGTCCTCGTATAGGTCAATACGAGGGCGTATAGGGTTTAGTCTCTGACACCAGAATGACACGTGTCATTCTCTGTGTCTCATACGATTTGTATTGCCCTATACGCCTCGTATGAGGCAGGGCTCAATATTTTTCTTCAAAAGTTGAAAGATTTGGTGTTAAATAATCCTATACGTGGCGTATAGACCTATACGCCACGTATATGATTATTTATTTAATTATATTTTTTTTATAATAATATAATATTTTGTATTTTAATTTATATAATTTTGTTAATATAAGTTTGTTATCTATTTATAAATTTTATATATTTTATATTTTTTTTAAACATTTATTATATTTTTACAGTATAATCAAACAAAATATTAAACATTACAAACCAAACAAAATATTAAACATTACAAACCAAACAAAATATTAAACATTACAACCAAACAAGTAAACTAAACATTATATACATTACATCATAAAATTAAATATATACATCAAAATGTTTTACATACATAACAACGAAATAAACAAAATACAAATAAAAGAACTAAACCTAATCGGCTCCGGCGTCACCCTGACCTGCCCCGCCCTCACCCTGAACGGGGTCGTCCGGATAATGACGTGGCGGTGGTAGTGGGGGTGGCTCGATGCCGGCGGCTCGTGACTGATTCACGAGCTGTCCAACCGCCCACGTCATCAGGTCCTCCATGCGATCGAGTTGACGACCCTGTCGCCGTGAGTCGGCAACAAGGCCATCAAGCAATGCCTGGGTAGCCCTATCCAGCCTAACAGACCGACGTACGTGTCGGGGATGCTGTGGCGGATGCTCGTGGACCTGCTCGACGTGTAGCCCTATCCAGCCTAACAGACCGACGTACGTGTCGGGGATGCTGTGGCGGATGCTCGTGGACATGCTCGTCCTCAATCGCCATACCCTGCAGCGGCTGAGGCATAGGCGGGTCCCCCTGTCCAGGCATCTGCGGCAACGGCACCGGGACCCAAACCTGGTCCTGGACGGCCCCTACGAACCGAAGGCCCTGCGGGAATTGGTGCGTGATGCGCATGCTGCTCGCCGTGCGACGATCTAATCGGACAGGGGGAATGGCCGGTAACATCTGAGGCTCATGGTGGCCAAATGGTATGACCGACCGCATGATATGCGTGATGAATGCACCGCCATATAAAAGTCCGCGCCTCTGTCGCATATAGGCTGAAGCAAAATAAAGCGCCATGCTCGTAGACAGGTCGCACCGCCTCCCAGTAAGCAGGCAGAAAAGGAAGAAAAGATCTCTATCAGTGCACCACTCACGACTTTTCAGACGCGGTGCGATCGACGTCGAAATAAGCTGGTGCAGATATCTATACAAAGGGTCTCTAATACCCGAGACTCTCCCCTTGGTACCCAACCAAGGACTATCTGAAATCAAGCCCCAAAAAACAAGGAGTTCCTCCTTGTCAACCTCCGTCACCGCCTCGTTGAATAGCGGCGAGACCGTCTTAGGCTCGTAGTACAAGCCCGTCGTGACGGCCCACTGACGGAGGGTCTGGCGGTAAACTACCCCAAAAATAGAAAAAGAAATACGATCCGGATCCTCAATATCCGGCGCCTCCCCGGGTAGAGGCTGCAGCCCAGTCTCTGAATAGATGAACGTCGTAAGAAACTCGACGACAAGCTCTCGGTATGTCTCCTCAAAAGAAAGGTAAAAAAGACGCGACCATGGCGTGTCCTCACCGATGATGGCCCTAGCTCGCTCGGCCTCATGCACCTCCTCGAGGAGGGCCCAATCCACCGCCGTACCCGGACCCATCTGCACCTCCCGGAGCTTCTGGCACCGGGAATAAGCCTCTGTATCAGGCGAAAAATCTATAAAAGGATAGTGTGCAAAATCGTCTAGCTGATCCATCTGAATATCATCATCATAATCCGCTATATCTGATATTAATTAATAATAATAATAATATATTGTTTAAATTTTAAATAATAAATAATAATAATATTTTTTTAAAATAATAATAAATAATAATAATATATTGTATTTATTTTAAATAATAAATAATAATAATAATAATAATATTAATATATTGTTTTTATTATATTTTCTTTAATTGAATTAATTTATATAATTAAATTTTTTTTTAAATTAAAAACCTATACGCCACGTATAGGCTTATACGTGGCGTATAGGCGGTTGCCGGGTAAACAAAGCCATACGCAGGCCAAATAGGGCATACGCGGGCGAGTTGCCGGGTAAACCAAGCCATACGCGACCAAACTAGGCCATACGCAGGCATTTGACCGGGTAAACTGAGCCATACGCAGCGTATAGGCTTATACGTGGCGTATGGCTTCATCTTCTTCCTTAGATCAATCCAGAAGAACTATACGCCACGTATGGTCCTGTACGTGGCGTATAGTTCTTAATTTCAAACCTAAAAATCGCTAATATACCCAGTTTTACCCGCTAATATTCAATAAAAACCTAACATTAAAGATCGTGGGTTAAGACACGTACCTTTTCAAAGTTTTTTTGATGGCACAATCCAAATCAACGAGCGTTTTATAAGCGGGTCGCGTATGGCTTTGTGTTTGTTTTTTTGGTTCGTTTGGTACAATACGGGGCCAAAACCAGATAAATCAAATGTATATACGCCACGTATAGGGCAATACGTGGCGTATACAATACCAAAGGTTAGGGAAGATACGCCACGTATTGATCTATACGTGGCGTATAGAAATTTGAATTTTGAAAAAATTTGAATTTTGAAACATTTGAATTAAAATTAATTATTATTATATTTAATTAACATTATAATTAGTTATAATTAAATAAAAATATTTAAAATGACAATAAAATTAATTTAAAAAGAATTACAATACAATTTTAAACAAATATCATCCGAGATTCGTGAAATATTGTGGAAAATTAGATCTATTAGTGGTCATTATTTTCTTAAATCGTTCTATACGATCATTGTATATATTTTCCCATTTTGCTGCATCATCATTTCGGTGCAAATTCCAAAGTGCATTCGGCGTAGGAATCGGAAATTCTCCGTCTAACTTGACGTGGATGAAATGAGCATTTTTGACGTGAACTAACGATAAGACTTGATGTTGAGCGTGAACGTTAGGACCAAACCACAATGGAAAAAATGTTTGATTACCGTTGATGCTTAAAAGATGAACAATCACCCCAAATCTTTGAGCAATTAGGAGTCCTGTGTGTGGCATCGACATCCAACGACTAACTGGTGCGGCTTTCACATCCTGCCAATCTATTGTGTGACGTAGCTTATCATACTCTTGAAAGGCGACTCTGTCAAAAACAGTTCTCCACCATTCCTCTTTATTGTCCATCTCATGTAGAAGTTGTTGTCGGACAAAGAGCCACCGGTTTTCATTTAACCCTAAGCCCAAAGCTACCGATCGAAAACCACAGTTACCGTCGGGTTTTACATCCTGTAAATGTGAAATGTACGGATAAAATAAAGAGGGTATCGAATCCTTAAAACATTTTATATTGTTAACTGCATCATTCCCCGTAATCAATGGAAACCCAAGATGGGCGTTATCATCTTGCGGTTACTTTCCTTTACCCTTAGTTGAACGACTGTGTTGAAAGACCGAACTCGCTTGTATAGAGTCTTGTGACGCAATATACGAGCTGTGTCTCGCAGGGTCACATTTGCTTTGTTGGGATCCTGTGAATGAGTTGTTTCTCGCGACATCCTGTTTCCTTTGTTGTTGCTTTTTCAAAGTTGGACGACCGCGAGTATCTTCTTGTACCATAGGCGCTTTCTTGTTACTTTTGCTCGGAAAGACAACCCCTGCAATTCTCGACAGCATACTTCTTTTGACCTGATCGGGTTGTGACATAATTTTGTTTCTCACTTGACCCAGTACCTTATCCACGTCTACATTTTCATCATCGACAAACGACGGTTTTAAATCAAGTTTCCTCCAGAAGACGTCCACTGCATCTAGATGGATTATGCCACCTGTATAATAATAATAATATATTGTTTAAATTTTAAATAATAAATAATAATAATATTTTTTTTAAATAATAAATAATAATAATAATAATATATTGTATTTATTTTAAATAATAAATAATAATAATAATAATATTAATATATTGTTTTTATTATATTTTTTTAATTGAATTAATTTATAATAATAATAATTAAATAGTCAGAACAGTTTACCTGTAGCTTCGATATTTGCTAGACGACAAGCACACGGTAACCCACAACTACTGAAAAGTTGGCACCCACACGTTGCATTTTGTTTTCGTATATTTGATAACTTGTACCACTCGTTTTCTATCAAATCTAGAGCTTTATGTGAAACTTTACCGTGCAGGATATCAAACAATTGAATAGCTATGTGGCTGTCCATTTTCCTTATGATGCTTGTTCCAAACCCAAACTGTAAGTGATAATACTGATCTGATACAATTTCATCAACAAACCCAACAAGTCTATCTAGCGAGCTGTTAGCATTTCTAAGATAGCTCTTTAAGAGCGAATGCTGGCTCTCGACTCGGTTAGTTGTATGTTGACCAAAATTGAGGTTTTTGTTGGACCACGCGGATATAAACTTTTCTTTATACGGGTCCAGCCAATTTTTAGTCACATAATCAATAACTCCTGGAAAAATATTTAATATTGAATAAATATTTAAATACTGAAAATATTAAATATTTAATATTTAAAACTTACTTCCTCGTTTGGCTGCGTACAGACGTTCGTAAAGTAGGTTGAAGTTGTACTGGTATATATCTGGCGTGGGAGACTCACATAATACCGACCATGAATACTTGAAATTTTTCCAGTCTTCGTCTGTAAATGATGCCCTGCAATGTTTTGCGATATTCTCGTGTATGTGCCACCGACATAGGTTCTTGGAAAAGCTCGGAAATATTTTATCACACGCGTTCATAAGAGCTTTGTCCCTGTCTGTTACTATCACACGTGGCTCCATACACTTTTGCAACATTGTTTTTATTTGAAGTAACACCCAGACGAAGTTTTTCTCCCGTTCTTTTGATATAAATGCATGAGCGACGCAAAACGACTGGTGTGTGGAGGTCACACCGACCACTTGGACAAATGGAAGTTTGTATATGTTTGTTTTGTATGTCGCGTCGATCATCAACACGTGCGGGAATGCACGCCACATCTCGTACGATTTCGGATGAACAAAGAATATCTCCTCCACACTATTTGTGGCAGGATCTTCTCGAGTATAGTAGACGTATTTTTTTTAAGAAAGCAGGTTTTCCAGAATCTGTATTGGAGTTTCACCGACTCTCGTTTCGTTTTTTATCTTTTGTATTGCATTATAAATGTCTTTTTTAATGCAACTACTCTCTGGGTTTTGTTCCCTTATAGTTGCTAGAATGTTTCGTGGCAACATGTTTTGCGAATACAACTTCCCCACCAAAAGTTGTTCCGACTGAGACAGTCTCCTTGCAAACGAGTGCGCCTCAAGATGTTGACTACGATCATGGTTATGACTGTCATCCTTCACCGTTAATTTCCAATCACCAGTATTTTCTTGGTACTCTCCTTCCAATTTAAAGGGACAACCAATTTTCTTGCTACCGGCACGTCTAACCGTGGCAGTAGACGCACGTTCGCCGTGACGGTCACACACAAGCCACACCTTGATAAACGGTTCCGTCGGATCGTCGCCTTTTCTCCTCGATCGTCGGGTGACAATGACGTAACCATTGTCACGTCCTCTCCGGATAGCCCAATCAACCAACTGTTCACGAGACTGAAAATTCTGGTTAGTTTTATAAGACATATTTTGATTATTTTGTTCTTCGTCTTCGGAGTCATCGGTTTGTTGTGTCGGGTAAGAGACTTCATCGTATACGTATTCGTTCGTGGGTTGTGTAAGGTAAGACGGTTCACCGTATACGAACTCGGGATTGCTTAGTGGCTCGTTCAAATCTGGAAGCCTTACCCGTTGATGAGAATAAACGTTGGACGAGACCTCCTCCTGGTTCACCTCTTGAACGCCAAAACTTTGCGGATTATTTTCCACCGACTCGTTAGAATATACCTGAAAATCGTAGTTACCATCCCACCACCAAGACATGTTTACAATTTTTGAATTTTGAAAGCATACGTTCGGTTCGAATGAGAATTCTGCATGGTTAAATACACAAAATTTGGGCCCTATACGCATCGTATAGCCCAATACGATACGTATAGGGTACGAGGTGATGTGACTAGTGGCAGAAGGTACATTGTACCCTAAATTGCAGCGTATTGCCCTATACGATGCGTATATGATGTTTGAATGACCAGGTTGTAAGAGAATTTCGGGTATGGGAAATTGTGAAGGGCTATACGCATCGTATTGCCCTATACGATGCGTATATGGCCAAGTCCGATTAGCATTCTCCGTGTGTGGTTAGTAGTCCCCAATAATAATAACGAGGAAAGGTCAATAATTATGTTTATGAAATAATAGTCCAACATCCACTAGTTGGTGTTGCACACTCGACTATGGAGACTTGAAGAGGCATAACCAGAATAGCCCAAAACAATCCTAATACTCGGCCCAGATCCATAAAAGTCATTGTCATAGAAGTTATGACGCGTGACAGATGTACACACCCTGAAAATGGTGTCCACCACTGAGGAGAAAGGGGGAAACATGACATACCGAACCAAGAAAATAGGGTCAACACCAACAAAATAAAGTATAAATACCCTCAAAAAGGGGACTTCCAACATTAGAGAACTAGAGAGGAAAACAGAAAAGAGAAAGGAGATCTGTTTCATATTACCGATCAGGGGAACATACATTAGTGATTTAACCCGAATCTTGTATCCACTCGAGTTATACGAACAAATATGCTCTCTATTTTAAGTCAATTTATACAAATATACTTCTAACCAATGTTTATATAATCGGATCAGACACCAAACCGATCCACTAGTCGGACCTGTAGGACCGATCGAACCGGATTTAAGAACTACATAACGTCATAAACAATAAAAAATTAAAACTATTTACACACACACACACATATATATATATGTATATATATATATATATATAGGAAAATGGTAGAAAAGAAATCCACTTAGTTGAAGAAACCCATGAAACCCTAGAAAAATCTAGATAATTTTTTTTTTAAATTTGGGATTGATTATTTATATAAAAACAAGCCTAGTTGCAAAAAAAAAACGCCGAATAAAAAAAAGAAATAAAAATATGTAAAAATTAACCAAAATCAGCGTTTTTTGTTTACGTATGTAATACGCCAGCATTTACATATGTAAAAAATGTCAGACCTTTGAGTTTACATATGTAATAAACGTTAGATTTAAAAAAAATAAAAAATTAAAAAAAAACGCTCGACGCTTTTTTATAACTTTTTCACCAAAAGTGATAAAATTGAGTGTAGAATACATCCCAAAAATAAAAAGTTTTTTTTACATATGTAAAACAGGGTTTTGTAGGTTTCTTCATCTCAATGGGTTTCCATTATAGGGTTTTGATATAAACACTCCCCTATATATTTACTAGCTTAGAACCTGTGTACTACAACTAAGTGGTTGGTGAAGCTGATGGCCTTAATGCTAAATTGATACCACCACAAGGTATTAGAAACAAGGGGTGTGGTACTAATCGTCGACTTGTTGTGGTGAGAAAGCAATTGAGAAGACCAAGAAGACTCGAAGGCTATGTCGTTACTGTAACGAATGGGATTACCATGATTCCCGCAATTGCCTTGTGAAGAAAAAGGAATGCGAATCTCCAGGAGCCTAGTAGGTCGTTTTGTTATTTTGGAATGCCATTAACAACTGCTTAGTTACAGCACCTATGTTGTGTTATTTTGTTTGGATCCTCGTTATGTCTTTAAGTACCTATGTTATGTCTTTGTGGGGGAATCCTGTTAATTTTATGTATGTTTATTGGAATTCAAAACTTTGTTTTATGAAAGTTATGTAATAGATACTTGGGTATGTTAGTTGGTTTGGTTACCATGCTGTCATATGGGTATATGTACCGGTGAATTCAATGCAATGTTTTAATTACGTATTTGTCTAATTTTCTATTGTTTGTAATATAATACAACCGTACTACTATACCATTTTTCTATTGTTTAATTTCCAACACAATACCCAATGTTATATACTCTTTCTACAAATACCTTTACTTTCATAATGCCCTATGTTTTATTGTGAGAAGTAAAAAATTATAGTTTCATTGGGAAGATAATATTACATTATACTATCAACTTTAAACACATTAAAAAAAACTGGTTAATTATGTTTTATTTCTAGTTTCATTTAATGGTTTACATAAATAAAATCAAATTACATATCTTACTACTCTAATAAATGAAAATATCTACAGGACACGTGTCCCTCTCTGGTTACTCCTCATCTTTATTTTTTCGCCGCTCTCTCCTATTAAATATTAGATTTTCTATTTATATCTCATATTAAATAATAATCTTTATATTAATAAATTTAATTATGAATACTTATTATTTAATTATAAATAGTTATTAAATCATCAATCAAATGAACCTAATATGAACTAACATTTATCAATTAAATTAAAAAATTAATACTTAGTTGAAAAAAAAATGTTTTAAAAACTAACTTAACAGACCTTATAACTGTCACGACAAATTACATTTTTTAAAAACATATTTTGACAAATGTGTTTGTTAACAAATTACATTATATTTTATTCAACCGATGTAATATACTGGTTTATTCAACCCGTGTATTACACGGGTTTTTAAAAATATAAATTTTTTATTAATAAATACATAACATTTTATTTATTTAACCCTTATAATACACGGAATTTTAACCTAGTTTTGAAATAAAACACGAGAGATCAGTACTTTAATAAAACACTAGAGACCAGTATTTTGATACATGACTGGTTCAATTAATTTTGTTTTTTCAGCTAACGTTACAATGGTGTAGTGTTTGAAAGCACATTATTATTCGGCTGCTTTTAATTTACATTTTTTTGGTTAGATTTTTCCTCACTATATGGTTTATATAGAATAAAAACAATTTGTTGTTAGTATATTTATGATTATCATATTTGAAATCCTTATGTTATTATCATATTTTCAACTAAATAATTTTAACTAATTAAAAACCCCCAATTTTAAAGTAAATCACAGAAAACCCTAAACGATGTTTTTACATCGTAACAAACTTTTTTCGTTGAAGATTGATGTTCAATCGACAACAAAATAAGCCAAATTGAAAACCAGAAAACACATTTAAAAGATTTACCTCAAAAGAAGAGATTATTTCCGTTACTTTGAACGTTGATGTTCAATGTAGAAACAAAACTAGGTTGAAGGTAAGATATGTTTCACGACTTGCGTTTTAAGTTCAGTAGATTATGGATTTTGGAAGAAAGAGTGGAGATTTTGGAACAATTTCTGGAAAAATGAATTTGTAAAATGAAGTGGTGGATTCCAATGTTGTAAATTTTGATCGATTTATTTAGGTGGGAGAATATGAAACAGATTGATTTGCTTTTTATTGGAAGACAAGTTTTTATGGATATAAGAACATATCATCAGAATTGTGTCAGTTGGGTTAATGATATTTTGACTATAATACCCTTTTGTAAAAAGATAAGAAGATAAAAATTTAGAAAAAAAATAGATAAAACAAGGACCATATGATCAAAAAGTAAGATGTTCAAGATGGAATGTGATGAGATTTGTGGGTTTTCTCTTGAAAGTAGGGGTTTAATATGAACCAAGCCCTATCTATATCTATACTATATTATAATACACAAACCAAGGACATCTTAAATTTTAAGTAGTACAAGGATAATTGTTCAAAGTACAACAATTGATGCATTTGGTAACTACTTTCTAGGGGTAAATATGTCTTTTTAAATAATACTTACATCTTTACTCCCTTAACTTTTGGTTATTTTAACAATAATTACACTTTTAAAATCTACCCTCCACGATTTTTAAACGGCCATAACTTTTTCATACTGTAATATTTTTTTATAAAAAGTTACACCATAAAAACGAACATTTTATTATCTTTAATTTGATTATGGTATTACTATAGTTTATTTAAAAAAAAAATTAAAATGTTACGTAATTACATATCAACACCTCCGTTTTAATTTCCTCTATATTCACTGATGGTATCTTCACGACAATCCCGAAAAATTTTAAAATCCGACAAACCCCGCTGAAATAAAATTCTTAAATTCAATGATATAAGATCCGACTACTTTGACAGTTTTTCAAATACACACATAGCAAAGCAACCGTACTCTCAGTTTTTAAGTCTCGGTATAATCAACACCCACTAACAATTTTTTTTTGTAAATGTCCGTACATAAAGTTAAATTTATTTAATAAATAACTTATCTCATAAAATTAATAACTAATGATGGATTGACATTTTAAAACAGTTCCGTTGATATCACATATTTGAACACTTTGAAAAATAAATAAGAATGACATATTAATTTGAGTAAACTACAATTTTCGTCCATGAGGTTTTGACCCGATTAACAGGTTCAGTCCCTCCTTAACAGTATGGGTCTTTGAGGTTACATTTCTTAACAGTTTTCGTCCAATTTCGTTAACTTCGTTAAGTTTTTTTAGTTAAATCATGTTAAATGACCAAAATACCTCTACTCCACTCCACCACCACCACCACCTTCCACCACCCCCACCCACATGTCCGATGAGTGTTCTCAACCCTCACATTTCACTTCCCTTCCGTTGGAAATGGTTCTCCGGTGCCGTTCCAAAAAGATCACGTGTCCGATGATGGACCATCGTAGCTGATTCCCTTCACTAACGAATGGAACTTGATGTGGGGTGTGAGGTTGAAGTGGGTGGCGTAAGATCGGAATTCGGATGTAGTTTATTATCTCTTATTGGGTGGGGAATTCGTCGGTGACAGATTCCGGCCATGGGAAATCGAAAACTGATACATGGGTTTGGGGATTTGGAGCCCGGTGGTTTTTATGGTTCTAGCCTAGACGCCGCTGATATCGGATCCGAAATCGAATAAGGTGGGGTTGAAAACTTTGGAAAGACAGTGTTTACAGGCGAGGTGACCACCTACTCCAGCTCCGATGATGTCTATCTGCTTCTTTACCATTGGTTCCGACGATTGATGGGATATCAGATGAAGATTTACATTCCATTTCTTGATTTCTGTTTTATGAATATTTACAGGAGGTTTTGGTTAGGGTACAGAGAATCCCTAATTGACCCGATTTGTTTAGGTAACAACGGGAAAGGCGACAGGTGGTGGTCGGCCACCGGAGAGGGGCTGCCGGAAGATAAGGCGGCAGGTGGGTGGGGGTGGTGGTGGTGGAGTAGAGCGGGGGTATTTTGGTCATTTAACATGATTTAACTAAAAAACTTAACGAAGTTAACGAAATTGGACAAAAACTATTAAGAAATGTAACCTGAAGGACCCATACTGTTAAGGAGGGACTGAACGTCAAACCTTAGGGACGAAAACTGCAGTTTACTCTATTAATTTGTCAAATTTTAAAACATCACCATTAACCCCAAATGTAGTTAGGTTAGTGAATGAGTCGGGCTTAAATATTGACCACTTCAAATGTAAAAAAAAAAACTGAATGAAGGATCAGAACAGAGACGAACAGTTACTGAATGTTATACTCAGCCCAGATTTAGTAGCTAGCCATTAAAAATGTAAATAAATAAAAAAACAATAGACCCTTAAACATATAATACAAAACAATGCATAAATTGTCTTTAACGTGCATCTACGCAGGTGAAAAAATTCGGTGCATTCAAATCGACCATCTGAGGTAAAAAAAAAAATCCTAGACATTAATGCATTGAATGTATTTAAATGTTCTAACCAGTAAAAATGATATTGTGATAACATAAATTTAGTGAGAAACTGCATTTTCTGGTGATAACGTGCATGTATCAACTGCAACACTTAAATAAAAACTGAACCTATAAAATTCGAATAACAGTTAATAATCAATTTAAGTTGCTATGTTTATGACTCGTATTTTCTTATTTGGGGTGTTTGTTATTATTTAATTGAGATCTGTAAGGCATAGATGGACCACCGATGCTACGAATAACAAAACTAACATAAGTACTATACAATATATCATGAGATGATTGATAAACTACAGAAAACGAGTTTAGATTATAATACAAGTAAAGATATTAAATAGAACAATTAGCTAACCTGATTATGTATGTTCTAACACATATAAACATAATTTCACATAATAATGTTTTTAACAAAGAAACTTACTTCCCTTTTTCCTAAACAATTTATATATAAATATGATTTAAAAAGTTAACCCTCAGAAGATCTTTGTAGTTCGTCAATATTGAAACTACAGTAACATGTGTAAACCCTGGAATTAAAAACGTTGATGTTAATTTATTTTATTTGATTGTATAAAGTTTTCAGAACGTTAATTTTAACGATTTAATGCGCCGCAACGCGCTCAGGTATAACACTAGTGTATATATATATATATATATAGGGAAAGGGTAGAAAAAACCCTCTTTAAATGAAGAAACCCACTAAACCTTTTGAAAAAAAATTAGATTATTTATATAAAAAAAGCCTGGTCGCAAAAAAAAATTAAAAAAGCGCCGAATAAAAATAAAAAAATAACAAAAATCAGTGTTTTTTTTTTCTTACGTATGCATACTGTAAGGCCTTCTTCCCGGGTTACCTCACTTGTTGGATTTACTCATAAACATAGTCATCAAAACAGAATAAACTATAACTTTTAAAACATAGTGGAAGCCTACATCATTTTATTACATAAACAACGGAAGTCTTAACATATAAAGGAATTATTGTTCTAACACATTAGCAATTAAATAGGATGTCAGTCTTGTGTCAGGTAGCCTTCATGCCTTTGCCCGTCGTTTCTTCTTACTACCTGAAGTGCATACTAAAAGTCAGCTAACGCTGGTGAATTATAGTTTAAAACAAATATGCATAAACATTAATTCTTTATAAGTATAAATATATATGCATATATAAATACACATTAACACTTGAATTGCTTTCATTTATCATTCTTTGTAAATACATATAAATATATATTCACATCATTGGCTTCATTTAACATTCATTGGTCATACACATAAGGGTGATCAACCCATCTTACGTAAGTCACAAAGACAAACGTTCTTTGAACTACCGTCGTAGCTCCATTACATCCCGTTCGGTCCAAGAAACCGTCCGTCATCACTTAAAACCGTCCGTCATACCGTACTACCGTCGTAGTCCGTAATTCACCCGTCTACCCGAAGGCATCCGTTTCCCATGCAGGGCCGTCCGTCATACCGTACTACCGTCATAGTCCGTAATTCGCCCGTCTACCTGAAGGCATCCGTTTCCCATGCAGACTATATATGCAGCCGTGCTTCGAATAAGGGCCTCCGTCCTACCGTAGTAGTCCGTATTTACTCTACCTTTTTAGACTTTATCATACCGTCTGCATACTAGTTGCATGGTCGTCCATCTACCGAAGTAGCCGTTATCATCGAAGTGTCCATAGCGTTTACATACATTCATAACATGCGATATATAAAAATATAAGTCAAGAATTCATTCCTTTACGTTATATCATTCATTCATTCGTTCTTTGTAAACATATATTTCATTCTTTGTAAACCTTCCATTTCATGTATATATATATATATATATATATATATATATATATATGCATTTATACATCACGTATGATCACATTGGCAGTCATAACATTTATTCATTTAGTGTATATACTTCAGTCCTAAAACATTTAAAATGATTTGCACATAACATAGAAGGGGGCACATAGAACTCACTTGATGAGCGGGTCCTAAGATATTATCACTGGTCAGTAAGCGTCTCTAGGTGTCACATAATCTGTATAAATCATTCATATAAGTTTAAGATTAACTGTCCTATTTGTCACAAGACATTTCTAACCTTAGGGTTAGGCGAACTTAGGTAAGTTCGCCATTCATGGCTTAGGCGAACATGATAAGTTCGCTACTTTGACTTAGGCGAACATGCTAAGTTCCCTATCTCGGCTTCAGGCAAACATGCTAGGTTCGCCTGAATTGAGTCATTTCCCGAACCATAATGAGGACGTCTAAGTTGTAAAATACTCTTATTTAATCCTAATGAAAATTGGACAGAGTCCCGATTGTTTTTTCTAAAACCCGACAATAATAATTGTCCATTTCCTTTATCAAATCATAACCAATAGCCCACAATAATCGAGTTTTTAACTACTAGCTTAAGACCCATCCATATATACTTAAATTAATTAACTTTTACAAGCATTATTACTCTTTTGTCGGCTATTATTTATTAGATGGAATCATTGATATTCGTCCTCGATACACTATTCGTAACCCGAACTAATAATAGTAATTAACATTATATGGGTTTTAGAGGGTATACCTTCCCGAACCTGAACTGTTCCTTTTCAATCGTATCCGTAACTCGCCTCGACTCGCCGATTATACTTTCTAACAACACTTTCATCATCATTATGCTATCATTGCTTTCTTGAAAGCATCATCACCACCATATGACCATTATCATCGAAACTACTATCATGGGATCACCATCATTGAAACTACTATCATGAAATCATCATCATCGAAACTATTATCATAGAATCATCACCGTCAAAACTACTATCATATAAACTTCAATCCAAGCCACCATGAAGCTGCCATTATCACTAACGTTAACAACTTTAACAACCACCATCATCGTTCATCTCTCGTAACCTACTGTTAACCACAGCCTTGAACCGCCGCCATGAACCGTCAGGTGATCACGATCACCCGAAACTACCATTGTGGAGCTTTCGTACATCACCACCATAACCTACTAGTTGCTATGCCACCATGAACCACCACGAAGCTCACCATTAAATCTGCCATGGTCACCAACGAACAGCCGTGAACATTCGTAACCGAAGACGCACGAGCTAGTACTGCTGCCAACAACCAATTCTTCGTAACCAGAGACACACAAGCTCCCATGCTGCTGCCGGAGCCTTGGTAGCAGCTCATACGTTCACTGCCACTGCCAGGTTCACCACAGTTCGCCGGCCACGAGCTCCGTTCCCCTTCTCTTTCGACTCCGTCTAACCTGAACCATCGTGGTCGCCATGTTCTTGTGAGCTCTTCCTCTTTGAAAGGCCGAATTTCATTGTTTAAATGGGATTATTGTGGTGTCTGGTCTTGGGTTTGAAGGCGACGAAGGAACACAGAAATGAAATTGATATGGAACATGCTTGGCGGCTGGAATAAGATAAAGGAGGTTTAGGTTTAATAAGAATTTTCATTTCCTCCCCCTCACCTTTTGTAGATATTGCAAATTTTATCTTTAAATTTAATTTAGTTGTTAATTATCGTACCGTACTTTCATTCTTGGAAACTCTAATGTTAAATGGAACCTTGCGTTTTAAGTGATAGAGGATTTGGGATGTTACAAGTCTACCCTCCTTATAAGAATTTCGTCCTCGAAATTCGATGCCTCTTATACCCGATTAACTCTGTTTCTTGTGATTAAGTTGTCTCTTAGGTTCCTGTAGACTTACCTGTTCTGTTTTATGAAAGTGAGATGAGCATTCGATGTTATACGTGATTTGCACTTGGTTAGGGTCTTCATGTCCTTACTACCTCTTCTTCTCTTTAACTAACATCTTGGATGTTTCATTGAATGGTGTAACCTATTTTATTCTTATGCAAGTCTCGTGGGTGGACCTAACTTGAATCCACTACACACTTGTATGAATTATCATTCTGAGAGGGTCATGAGCTATTTTCAACACTTAGGAGTGTCTCCTTGATATTCTAATATTTTGTTTAAATTGTGTACTCTGTTATTTAGGCAGTTGTTATCAATTCCTTCTAAATCACCTTGATTATTACGTGTACCTTATAGATTATCCTTGGTGTATTCGCCCACGAAGGGCCATACCACGTCGTTCCCGAATGAATCCTTGTATCTCGTTTTGGAAGGAACCATATCCGTTTGTTCCCGAAGGAACCATATCATTTCGTTCCCGAAGGAACCTTATCGTTTCTTTCCCCAAGGAACCGTATTTTGTGTTCCCGAAGGAACCATATGAAACATTACTTTATCATACTCAAATTTTGTTCGGGCAGGTATTCATTCAGACGGAACACTAGGTTTGCAATCCTTACATTCACATTCCTGTACACGTAACTCCCTTCTTATCTTTCTTTAAAACATACCCGTCATTAGTCTATTGCGCACTATTCTTTCTTCATATCATTGAATAGTATTAAGGATTGGCATCCCTTGTGACCAAAACATACATTTCTAACTTTTCGTGCTCGTTGGCATTTTTCGTATGTGATTCTTTTATTATTTCGTTCATAGGTTTCATTATGAATAGATGACACATGTGGTGTTACTTGATCATTCATTTCCTTTCTAGTTTCACTGAGTCCTTTATCGGCTTTTTACTTTCAGCAGCTTCACTTGCTATTGACTTAACTAATCATTATATAGTGTTTCCTGACTCGTCTTGAGTCCGTGCTGGTACTCATTCCTTAGTTCACATCATTTTTCAAAACTTGAACCTCACATTTATTCTGAACATCCAAACCCTAGGTTTGATCTGTTTTCATTTGGTTTACGTCCGCGCCCTAATTAACATCATGGTTCGAGTCATTTGTTATCGTTGGTATCTTTATTTTCTCGTTATAGTGAATACTCATACTAGTTTATCTGGGGTTGTCTTCTACATGGAAAGATGTCGTTTATGCATTCGTGTATTCATATATTCTTTGGACATACACTTGCGTGGTTATTACCTTCATATTCATGCATACTTCGACTGTAGACTCATGTTTATTCGTCATATCGCGTTTGTGTTAAGCATCGACATTTGTTGTTCAAAAGCAGTTCTCTAAACGCATGCTCTTTTGGCGTATTTTAGAGCTCATATCTCGTGTTAATGTGTAACATTTCTGCTTTTCGTGTACTTGTAACGCTTACCATATTCGTGAATCAATGAAGCTTGAAACCCTCATCATAGCTCGTGTTCACATCATACTTGAAACATACGTATTTCATGCACATTATACTTATTACATGGTCACATGTTGACTGCAACGCTTGGAATTGCCTTAAATTGCAACTTGGACCGTTAAACCGTTTAAAAACTCGTTTACCGACATGAAAACTCACCCATTAATAATTCAAAGGCAATTTATCAAACATATGTGCCTAACATAGTTATTTAACTCATTCAAGTTGTCACATAATTCAAATTAACGCCCTAGTACGTTAGTTAGTGCCTATACGTATCCGTTCGCCTTCCAAACCGCAGTTTGACTCCGTACCGTCCACAACCAACAAATACATCCTTTATGACACTAAATTATGTTTTAAAATGACTAACACATCTATTTCATTAAATAAAACAACTTTCATTTATAAAACATTCCTTAAATAAACACCGAAATTCGAAAAACGATCAAACTGCGCGTAAACGAACCGTTTGGACCATCCATGGGTCAATACGACCCAAGACCCTTACCCACTTGACCATTTGCGAAATCCAAGCCCCAACCCACATGAAAATTTCGGCCTCCTTCCCTTTTTGCACCCCTTGAAACCCTAAAACGTGTTCTCAAAGTCTTTCCATACTTAAACCCCTTAACCTACAACTATAAATACAAGGCTTAATTCCCCCATTCTCTTCACACTTTGATATAAATTTTACTAGCCAAATCTTTGCCCTAATACCCTTCAAAATTCGTGAGCCACCATCCTCCATCCAAGAAGAAATCGCAACAACAAGGTAAGCTAGTTCGTCTTTCGTTCTTTCATCCTTGTCTCGACAGAATGCTTGTGTCGAATTTGAATGGCCATATCTTGGCCATTACTTAACCAAAAAGGTTGATTCTTGATTCTAAAAGTAATTTAGAGAGTCTTCTTTCCATAAAATCAAACCCCGTAATTTTTTTGACAAGTTTAAGGCTTTCAAACATATTTTTTTTAGAGTTAAAGATCAATTCTAACTTTTTGACAGAATATTTGTCATTACTTTCCGGGACCATATCTCTCAATATACAAATCCAATCGTGTTCAATCTTTTTTCAAATCATTTTTTTTAATATTATTTAAAACCATATATAATTAACATCCTAACTCTTAGTAATACTCCCTAAAATGACAAATAAAGACAGAAAGGTCTATTCTGGACCTCTGATCTTGTGTCATGATTTTGGGATATTTAAGTTGCGCAAATTTCTTAACAAAAGTTGTTTATTATAACCTAATTAAGATCTGGAGAAACTTATAATTTTTGGAATTTTTTTATTATTTTTAAAACTTGCATAAAGTTCAGTAACATAATTTGTCTAAATCTGAATTTTACAAAACTAACCCTAATCTTCTAATATTTGAGCATCCTTAATTCTTTGATTTTCTTTTCTTAAAAATATTTTATTCATAATCTAAGGTGTTGCATGCATTAGAACCCTATCCAAGCATACGATGTACGTATATGATAAATGAATGGTTCTGGCTAGGAAAGACGCGGTAATCTAAACGAGTCCTTTGCGACCGACCCCCCTTTCCTGGGAATCTTTTCATTGGATGTACTACTCTAGGTGGATTATCATGTTCTATTATGCAAGCACCTATCCTCCTTCATCGTTCTCATTCAAACTTTCTCTTCGCTTAACGATAATTCCTTAAACTTATTCAATTCTTAAATTCTATAGGGCACGTTCACTAAGGTTGATACACCCGCCTCCTCTCTAATCAACAAGGTGAGATTAATAGCCGTTTTTCTTCTAATCTTTTGGGGTGGCACATGTAAACATATCAAAAACACGTTTTCTATCAAATACAATTCAAACATAGCAAGACGTTCAACTAAACTTCTTATTAACAAGTTGAACATGATAATCATAATCTTTCACAAACATTGAACTACTCGGGGTTTTGAGTATTCTTGTTCAAACACGAGAAATCTATAAACTTTGAACTACTCGGGGTTTGATGTATTCTTGTTCAAACACGAGGGAGCTATAAACTTTTGGACAACTCGGGGTTTGACGTATTCTTGTTCAAACACGAGGGAACTATAAACTTTATGCGTAATCTTGAGTATTATGCCATCTATCTAGGACAGCCATGGGGTTGTGCCACATTGTTATTCTTTGATTGCTTTTATTATCTACATACGTGCTTGCTTGATAATGTGTTTATATGAATCTTGTTAATGAATTGTATAAAATCTTGTATTATGCTTTTATCTAAACCTATGCATCTCACTAACTATGTTTAGTTGACCCGTTTTATTACATATTTCAGGAAATACCGCGTAAGGATAGACTTTAGATTTGCTCACATAGGATGGCGTAGTTATCAATTGAAGACTTATGATTTATTTTAAAATTGTTTTGTTTGATCAAGATTGTTATCTTTGGTTATTTTGAGACACGTGTAATCAATTTAGTGTTTATGAAATCTTAATAGTAATTTTCTTCATTGCCTTGTGTTCTCTTATTCAATTTCGTCGCACTCCCGTGTTTCCGCCGCTGGCGGGGGTGTGACAGATTGGTATCATAGCCTTGGTTATAGAGAATTAGGTCCCCTAGAAATGACCTAGACTATAACCGTTGGTATCCCTTATCATAGGAACTATGTGCATACGTGATTTACTTGTACTAACCATTCCTCTTATAAAACGTTGACCTATTCTGCTAACGTCTCCGACAACACCCTTATCACCTCGGCTCGTGAGGACTGGGATCTACCATATTACACCGGAGAATCCTTGATCCCAAGGCCTAACCCGTTGGAGTAAGCTAATCTCACCGCGATCATCTTCACGAAGCCCACTACCCTTGAGCTATTTCGTCAAGCCTGGAGATCCCGAATTGCTCTATGATGCAATAAGCCAATACCATCGTGCACCAGTACCTGAGGTTGGAGTCATCAACATCTTGAGTGATTCTGAGCCCAGCGATGCAGAAAGTAGAGTTGGACCGAAGAGCAGCAGCCCAAGAAGAAAATGAAGACCCAGCAAGAGGAAGAAGACCCTAAACTCCCATCCAATGCGACAAGCAAACACCAAAGCAACGAGAACCCAAGCGACAAGGTAGGCTAGGTTAGGCCAGCACCTAAAGCCTAACTACCCTTCAAGAAGAGAAGAACCAAGACCAATGAAGAAGGATCAAGCTTTTGGGTTACAATGCACAATTCTTAAACCATCATCGAGATCAAAGGACCAACGGTAATACTCATGACACATGTGGACTGGAAGAGTGAGTGCATGTACGTTGGGGTCTCTGCCACTAAGGAAAGTGTGTTGCGCAGGACGTGGTGCACTTTCCTGGGATGCCCTAGTTGTGAGTGCTTGCTTATAGGAAAACTTGTCTTTTAGTATAATTTATTGGACCTAGAATCTTGATAAGTCAACCATTATCCCTTTTAAACATTTCAATCTTTTGTAAACATCAAATAGACATTGCATCCTCGTCGTGTTCCCACTGACACCACTGTCTCTAATATTGGCAATACCACCTACACTTCTTCCACTGCTGACAGTACTGCCATAGCCATCCTCCTCACACAGCAACTCGCCGCCGTACTACCTGACTTGGTCACACATCTCGGAACTACAGAACCAACACCAATAATGCCACAATCACCAACCTTGCACCTTTCAGCTATGTTAGGGTCTGCTATATAAGCGATGGCCTTGACCACCTCAAAAATAAAAACTGTTCTGCCAAACTTCACCCTGTTAACAATCAAGCTGCTCAAGGTTGGGTTTTTTTTGTCTTAGGAGCACGTGAAGACCCTGTCGCCCAAGATGACGTGAACCCCACTGTTAAGTTTTGGGATGAAATCCTCTTAACTATGGGAGACATGATAACTACATTTCTCATTTGATTTCTTGATTTTTATCTTGGTTTATCAAAGCTTGGATTCTATGTTTGCTTGGATGACTCTATCTTATGACTTAGATTGATTTTTATCAATATATCGTATTTGCTTTTAAATTTACACTATGTTTGTGATATATTATTCAAGCATTTGTACTAGTTTGCTTTTGTGGATCGCTATATGTGGATGTCACACTTTACACACTACTACTTGATATGCATATCTACTTGAACATGATTTTTTAATCTCAAAAAAACATGTTTCCACTGCCTTCAATAACATTTACAACTCCCGTCTACATTACTATCATCACTTATAGGTGCATTGTAGAAGGACATAACACACCCGTGTAAGGTAAATTGACGATTGCAGCCGCGAATGTAATTGTGAATTTACATGTACATTGGTGTGAGATGAAATTCTACGGTGTAGCAACCCGTAACGATTCTCTGAACTCAAATCATGCCACCCAACATTATCCGTGTTAGTGGTAGTTTTGGTAGGTGACTAGTACGCTTCCAAGGCGCCAAAAGTGTGGTGGGTTAACTGCGGTATACCCTATATATAAACACTGATGGTGCATTGGGAGTGAGACTAGCCGTCAGACTAAGAACTAGCCCTAGTCAATGTATATCATAACTTATCCTTTCCAAAATATCACCGTCTCTACTAGTTAAATTTCGGGGACGAAATTCCCTTAACTAGGGGAGACTGTAACATTTCTGCTTTTCGCGTACGTGTAACGCTTACCATATTCGTGAATCAATGAAGCTTGAAACCCTCATCATAGCTCGTTTTCACATCATACTTGAAACATACGTATTTCATGCACATTATACTTATTACATGGTCACATGTTGACTGCAACGCTTGGAATTGCCTTAAATTGCAACTTGGACCGTTAAACCGTTTAAAAACTTGTTTAACGACACGAAAACTCACCTAGTACTAATTCAAAGGAAATTTATCAACCATATGTGCCTAACATAGTTATTTAACTCATTCAAGGTGTCACATAATTCAAATTAACGCCCTAGTACGTTAGTTAGTGCCTATACGTATCCGTTCGCCTTCCAAACCGTAGTTTGACTCCGCACCATCCACAACCAACAAATACATACTTTATGACACTAAGTTATATTTTAAAATGACTAACACATCCAATTCATTAAATAAAACAACTTTCATTTACAAAACATTCCTTAAATAAACACCTAAATTCGAAAAACGATCAAACTGCGCGTAAACGAACCGCTTGGACCATCCATGGGTCAATACGACCCAAGACCCTTACCCACTTGACCATTTGCAAAACCCAAGCCCCAACCCACATGAAAATTTCGGCCTCCTTCCCCTTTTGCACCCCTTGAAACCCTAAAACTTGTTCTCAAAGTCTTTCCATACTTAAACCCTTTAACCTATAATTATAAATACAAGGCTTAATTCCCCCATTCTCTTCACACTTTGCTACAAATTTTACTAGCCAAATATCTGCCCTAATCCCCTACAAAATTCCTGAGCCACCCTCCTCTATCCAAGAAGAAATCACAACAACAAGGTAAGCTAGTTCGTCTTTCGTTGTTTCATCCTTGTCTCGACAGAATGCTTGTGTCGACTTCGAATGGCCATATCTTGGTAATTCCTTAACCAAAAAGGTTGATTCTTCATTATAAAATCCATTTAGAGAGTCTTCTTTCCATAAAATCTAACCTCGTAATTTTTTTACAAGTTTAAGGCTTTCAAACATATTTTTTTAGAGGTAAAGGTCAATTCTAACTTTTTGATAGAATATTTGTCATTACTTTCCGAGAACATATCTCTCAATATACAAATCCAATCGTGTTCAATCTTTTTTCAAGTCAAATTCTTTTTGAATATTCTCTAATACCATATATAATTTACATCCTAACTCTTTTTAATACTCCCTAAAATAACAAATCAAGACAGAAAGGTCTATTCTAGACCTCTGATCTTGTGTCACGATTTTGGGATATTTAAGTTGCGCAAATTAAAAATATTTCTTAACAAAAGTTGTTTATTATAACCTAATTAAGATCTAGAGAGTGTCATAATTTTTGAAAATTTTTTATTATTTTTAAAACTTGCCTAAAGTTCAGCAACACAGTCTATCTAAATCTAGATTTTACAAAACTAACCCTAATCTTCTAACATTTGAGCATCCTTAATTCTTTGATTTTCTATTCTTAAAAATATTTTATTCATAATCTAAGGTGTTGCATGCATTAGAACCCTATCCAAGCATACGATGTACGTATATGCCAAATGAACGGTTCTGGCTAGGAAAGACGCGGTAATCTAAACGAGTCCTTTGCGACCGACCCCTTTTTCCTGGGAATATTTTCATTGGATGTACTACTCTAGGTGGATTATCATGTTCTATTATGCAAGCACATATCCTCCTTCATCGTTCTCATTCAAACTTTCTCTTCGCTTAACGATAATTCCTTAAACTTATTCAATTCTTAAATTCTATAGGGCACGTTCACTAAGGTTGATACACCCGTCTCCTATCTAATCAACAAGATGAGATTAATAGCCCTTTTTCTTCTAATCTTTTGGGGTGGCACATGTAAACATATCAAAAACACGTTTTCTATCAAATACAATTCAAATATAGCAAGACGTTCAACTAAACTTCTTATTATTAAGTTCAACATGATAATCATAATCTTTCGCAAACATTGAACTACTCGGGTTTTGACGTATTCTTGTTCAAACATGAGGAAGCTATAAACTTTGAACTACTCGGGGTTTGATGTATTATTGTTCAAACACGAGGGAGCTATAAACTTTTGGACAACTCCGGTTTTGACATATTCTTGTTCAAACACGAGAGAGCTATAAACTATATGGGTTATCTTGAGGATTATGCCATCTATCTAGGACAACCATGGGGTTGTGCCACATTGTTATTCTTTTGGTATTCTTTGATTGATTTTATTATCTACATACGTGCTTGCTTGATAATGTGTTTATTTGAATCTTGTTAATGAATTGTATAAAATCTTTTATTATGCTTTTATCTAAACCTATGCATCTCACTAACTATGTTTAGTTGACCCGTTTTATTACATATTTCAGGAAATACCGCGTAAGGATAGAATTTGGATTTGCTCACATAGGATGACCTAGTTATCAATTGAAGACTTATGATTTATTTTAAAGTTTTTTTGTTTGATCAAGATTGTTATCTTTGGTTATTTTGAGACACGTGTAATCAATTTAGTGTTTATGAAATCTTAATAGTAATTTTCTTTATTGCCTTGTGTTCTTTTATTCAATTTCATCGCACTCCCGTGTTTCCGCCGCTGGCGGGGGTGTGACAGATTGGTATCATAGCCTTGGTTATAGAGAATTAGGTCCCCAAGAAATGACCTAGACTATAACCCTAGGTATCCCTTATCATAGGAACTATGTGCATACGTGATTTACTTGTACTAACCATTCCTTTTATAAAACGTTGCCTTATTCTGCCAACGTCTCCGACAACACCCTTGTCACCTCGGCTCGTAAGGACTAGGATCTACCATATTACATCGGAGAATCCTTGATCCCAAGGCCTAACCCATTGGAGTAAGCTAATCTCACCGCGATCATCTTCACGAAGCCCACTACCCTTGAGCTATTTCGTCAAGCCTTGAGATCCCGAATTGCTCTATGATGCAATAAGCCAATACCATCGTGCACCAGTACCTGAGGTTTGTCATCAACATCTTGAGTGATTCTGAGCCCAGCGATGCAGAAAGTAGAGTTGGACCGAAGAGCAGCAGCCCAAGAAGAAAATGAAGACCCAGCAAGAGGAAGAAGATTCCGAACTCCCATCCAATGCGACAAGCAAACACCAAAGCAACGAGAACCCAAGCGAAAAGGTAGGCAAGGTTGGTCCTGCACCTAAAGCCTAACTACCCTTCAAGAAGAGAAGCACCAAGACCAATGAAAAAGGATCAAGCTTTTGGGCTACAATGCATAATTCTTAAACCATCATCAAGATCAAAGGCCCAACGGTAATACTCGTGACACATGTGGACTGGAAGAGTGAGTGCATGTACGTTGGGGTCTCTGCCACTAAGGAAAGTGTGTTGCGCAGGACGTGGTGCACTTTCCTGGGATGCCCTAGTTGTGAGTGCTTGCTTATTGGAAAACATGTCTTTTAGTATTATTTATTGGACCTAGAATCTTGATAAGTCAACTATTATCCCTTTTAAACATTTCAATCTTTCGTAAACATTAAATAGACAATGCCTCCTCGTCGTGTTCCCACTGACACCACTGTCTCTAATATTGGCAATACCACCAACACTTCTCCCACTGCTGACAGTACTGCCATAGCCACCTCCTCACACAGCAACTCGCCGTCATACTACCTGACTTGGTCACACAACTCGGAACTACAGAACCAACACCAATAATACCACAATCACCAACCTTGCACCTTTCAGCTATGTTAGGGTCTGCTATATATGCGATGGCCTTGACCACCTCAAAAATAAAAACTGTTCTCCCAAACTTCACCCTGTTAACAATCAAGCTGCTCAAGGTTGGGTTTTTTTGTCTTAGGAGCACGTGAAGACCCTGTCGCCCAAGATGACGTGAACCCCACTGTTAAGTTTTGGGATGAAATCCCCTTAATTAGGGGAGACATGATAACTACATTTCTCATTTGATTTCTTGATTTTTATCTTGGTTTATCAAAGCTTGGATTCTATGTTTGCTTGGATGACTCTATCTTATGACTTAGATTGATTTTTATCAATAGATCGTATTTGATTTTAAATTTACACTATGTTTGTGATATATTATTCAAGCATTTGTACCAGTTTCATTTTATGGATCGCTATATGTGGATGTCACACTTTACACAATACTACTTGATATACATATCTACTTGAACATGATTTTTGAATCTCAAAAAAACATGTTTCCACTGTCTTCAATAACATTTACAACTCCCTTCTACATTACTATCGTCACTTATAGGTGCATAGTAGAAGGACATAGCAAACCCGTGTAAGGTAAATTGACGATTGCGGTCGCGAACGTAATCGTGAATTTACATGTACATTGGTGTGAGATGAAATTCTACGGTGTAGCTACCCGTAACGAATATCTGAACTCAATTCATGCCACCCAACATTATCCGTGTTAGTGGTAGTTTTGGTAGGTGACTAGTACGCTTCCAAGGCGCCAAAAGTGTGGTGGGTTAGCTGCGGTATACCCTATATATAACACTGATGGTGAATTGGGAGTGAGACTAGCCGTCAGACCAAGAACTAGCCCTAGTCAATGTATATCATAACTTATCCTTTCCAAAATATCACCGTCTCTACTATTTGAATTTCGGGGACGAAATTCCCATAACTAGGGGAGACTGTAAATTTCAGCTTTTCGCGTACGTGTAACGCTTACCATATTCGTGAATCAATGAAGCTTGAAACCCTCATCATAGCTCGTGTTCACATCATACTTGAAACATTCGTATTTCATGCACATTATACTTATTACATGGTCACATGTTGACTGCAACGCTTGAAATTGCCTTAAATTGCAACTTGGACCGTTAAACCGTTTAAAAACTTGTTTAACGACACGAAAACTCACCCATTACTAATTCAAAGGCAATGTATCAACCATATGTGCCTAACATATTTATTTAACTCATTCAAGTTGTCACATAATTCAAATTAACGCCCTAGTACGTTAGTTAGTGCCTATACGCATCCGTTCACCTTCCAAACCGTAGTTTGACTCCGTACCCTCCACAACCAACAAATACATACTTTATGACACTAAATTATGTTTTAAAATGACTAACACATCCATTTCATTAAATAAAACAACTTTCATTTACAAAACTTTCCTTAAATAAACACCGAAAATCGAAAAACGATCAAACTGCGCGTAAACAAACCGTTTGGACCATCCATAGGTCAATACGACCCAAGACCCTTACCCACTTGACCATTTGCAAAACCCAAGCCCCAACCCACATGAAACTTTCGGCCTCCTTCCCCTTTTGCACCCCTTGAAACCCTAAAACTTGTTCTCAAAGTCTTTCCATACTTAAACTCCTTAACCTACAACTATAAATACAAGGCTTAATTCCCCCATTCTCTTCACACTTTGCTAAAAATTTTACTAGAAAAATATCTGCCCTAATACCCTACAAAATTCGTGAGCCACCCTCCTCCATCCAAGAAGAAATCGCGACAACAAGGTAAGCTAGTTCGTCTTTCGTTCTTTCATCCTTGTCTCGACAGAATGCTTGTGTTGAATTCGAATGGCCATATCTTGGCAATTCCTTAACCAAAAAGTTTGAATCTTGATTCTAAAATCAATTTAGAGAGTCTTCTTTCCATAAAATCTAACCTCGTAATTTTTTGACAAGTTCAAGGTTTCAAACATATTTTTTTAGAGGTAAAGGTCAATTCTAACTTTTTGCAGAATATTTGTCATTACTTTTCGGGACCATATCTCTCAATATACAAATCCAATCGTGTTCAATATTTTTTCAAACCAAAGTTTTTTTGAATATTCTTTAAAACCATATATAATTGACATCCTAACTCTTTGTAATACTCCCTAAAATGACAAATCAATACAAAAAGGTCTATTATGGACCTCTGATCTTGTGTCACAATTTTGGGATATTTAAGTTTCCCAAATTAAAAATATTTCTTAACAAAAGTTGTTTATTATAACCTAATTAACGATATGAAGAATCTTATAATTTTTGAAAATATTTTATTATTTTTAAAACTTGCCTAAAGTTCAGCAACACAATCTGTCTAAATCTGGATTTTACAAAACTAACCCTAATCTTCTAACATTTGAGCATCCTTAATTCTTTGATTTTCTTTTCTTAAAAATATTTTATTCATAATCTAAGGTGTTGCATGCATTAGAACCCTATCCAAGCATACGATGTACGTATATGACAAATGAACGGTTCTGGCTAGGAAAGACGCGGTAATCTAAACGAGTCCTTTGCGACCGACCCCTTTTTTCCTGGGAATCTTTTCATTGGATGTACTACTCTAGGTGGATTATCATGTTCTATTATGCAAGAACCTATCCTCCTTCATCATTCTCATTCAAACTATCTCTTCGCGTAACGATAATTCCATAAACTTATTCAATTCTTAAATTCTATAGGGCACGTTCAGTAAGGTTGATACACCCACCTCCTCTCTAATCAAAAAGGTGAGATTAATAGCCCTTTTTATTCTATTCTTTTGGGGTGGCACATGTAAACATATCAAAAACACGTTTTCTATCAAATACAATTCAAACATAGCAACACGTTCAACTAAACTTCTTATTAACAAATTCAACATGATAATCATAATTTTTCGCAAACATTGAACTACTTGGGGTTTTGACGTATTCTTGTTCAAACACGAGGAAGCTATACAAATTCAACATGATAATCATAATCCAAACCGCACTCGTTGCGTACCGCACTTGTAACCACCGTGCTCGTAACCGTCGTTCGGGGCTCCTCGGGAGTCGTGTGTGTTAGTGGTGGTGTTGTTGTTGATTTCATTTGAATGGCCAAAGCCAACTATTTATAGGGCTGGATTGGGACTTATGTCGGATCGATATCTTTGGGGATGTCGGTCCGACATCTTTCTGTCGGTCTATTTGCCTTGCTCGCTACATGTCGGACCGATATGTGCCTGGATGTCGGTCCGACATCAAGGCTGAGTCATCAAACGCGTGTCATGTCCGGAGTTCTTCCTTACGCCCTACATGTTGGACCGTTATGTATGATGTCGGTCCGACATCTTTCCATTTTCACTATTTTTCACTTTTAGCCGTCTAACTTTGGGTTAATTGCACTTTTAGCCCCTGGACTTTTATTTCCTATAGAATTTGGGGTGTTACAACTCTCCCCCCCCCCCTTAATTTAGGTTTCGTCCTCGAAACCTATTAATCCTTAAAGATTTGAGGATAATTCTTTCTCATTTCATCCTTAGTTTCCCAGATCATCTTTGATCCTTTTCTGTGCCTCTATTGCACTAATACTTGTTTAGTCGCCTTGTGACGTAATTGCTTTTTCTTTGTGTTTAGAATCTTATAAGTCAGTTTCTCGTGAACTTCTATTTTTTTCAAAGTTTCTTGATCAGTTTGGTCTGTTATATACTTCTGTAGATGTGGAACGTGTTTCGGTTCTTCATGTAGCTTTAACTGATAAGTTCCTCTTTCGACTCTTTTAATGATCCTTAAAAAGGACCAATGAATCATGGACTGATCTTGCACGTTTCTTACGTCAGATTAGACCTTTGCAATGAGATATAAAACATAATCTCCTTTTTGGAATTCTATTGGTCTGTGTCCCTTGTCTAATGGTTCTCGTAGTGATACTAATTCCTTATTCCAGTATGTGCTGATTGATAATGAGGCTTAGTCACTGGCTTAGCTTCAGGAATTAAGTTGAATTCGATCTTTCTCTCACACTTGGAAGATCGTCTAGAATTTTTCTGGGGATTTGGAACCTGCTCTGGTTCTTTTCCCCTTTTTATCTCTACATCGGCCGTATGAGCTATGAAGATACTTTGACCTCATCTCACATAGCTATATGCCTTAGCCATTGTACAATGCATAATCTGCTTTCGCCGTTTACTAATGGCATTATTTTCCTTTCCTGTAGACGTCGTACAATCTTTTGATCGTATATAATCGTCATAGTATGCGAAGATAACTAGTCTACTCTAACATTCATATTGAATTTTTGACGAGATGGTCTTCTCCTTCTATTAATAGCTGGTAATCTCGACATATTTTGGTTATTACGCGGTCTCTATCACTCACGTTTTTAACCTCTAACTTCCTAGCCAACTTCATTGAAGTTTATTGAATTCACCTATCTTAATGAAATAAATAATCGACTAGCCTCCGTATTGAAGTAAACACAAGCAAGTATGGAGTTCAAAAGGAAGGCACCTGCTATGATGTCAGAGACATCTTTTGCTTCCTCGGTCATGATTTAGAAAGTTCCACCTCTTGGTTTTGAAGCCTCGATCCTTTTGATTTCATTGCTTGCTACTCTTGACCCTTCACCGTTCTTCTCTGTCTGAAATCGTAGTTCAGGACATTCTCTGCTGAAATGTCCCGGCTTGTAACAAGTGTAGCATAGTTCAAAGTCTAGTTGAACTCGCACACTGTATTGCAGTGTGTCCAGCCTTCCCGCATTTGCTACAATTTACAGTTTTGAACCGGCATTCTCAAGGATGCCCCTTTCCACAGATATCACAGTTGCTTACCTCTTCCTTTTGAAAGGAATCACTATAAGGTTTTCTAAATTTAATTCTTCTCAGAGGCATAGGAGACGGAAAATCCTCTCCTTTCCTCTTCCTGTTCTCTTCTTCCTGTCTCTTGAGCTCTGTTTCTCGTCCTCGTGCCCAATCAATCATTTCCTCCAAGTTCGCGCACTTTGATGGATGAATTCTCTAATTTCTGTTTTCAAAATGAGATGGTATCGTGTCATCCACATCTCAGGAGTTGTTAATAACGCCGGACAAAATCTGGATTTATCGAAGAAAGTGCCAGTAATCTCGTCCACAGATTCATTTGTTTGGCGGAGTTGAAGGAACTCCTCGGTGATTCTGTTTATTGCCGCTCTTGGGCAATAATGCTTCAGAAAGATTTCCTTGAATTCTTCCCACTTCATCTCTTTGATCTTTTCTCGACCTTTCTCTCTCTTTACTATGCCCCACCAATCGTCGGCTCTCTCTTTCAATTGGTTGGTGGCAAAGGTTACTTCGTCCTCTTTCTCACAGTGTCATGTATCAAATGCCATTTCTATTGAGGCGATCCACCTCTGACTTTCTAAGGGATTAACCGCTCCCTTAAACTCTAATGGCTTGCATGTCATAAAGTCCTTATACGTGCATCAAATCGATTTAGAACTTCTATGCTCTCCGTTATGGGGTTTCTCTATGTTTCTATGGTTTTCGAACCAGCTTTCCAGTGAGCATTGTAAATCAGCTTGCATAATTGGGAGGTTTGTATCGAATGCCTTCCCTACTTCTAACGCAATATGTCTTCGAATATTCTCTGAAATTCGTTCTATTTCTGCAAAGTTCCACACTTAGCCAAATTTCTACCATTTTCACCAACATGTCACAAAAACATTTCTATCATTTTGGGTTTGAACAAAAAACATTCATACCACATTTATAAACACCCAAAAACATAATTTCTTGTATCAATTTACACTACCACCTAAGGATTTTCCTTTAAACCCTCAAAATACCAAAACGCGTACGAGAATCCCTCAACGCCTTGGACTTGAATTTGACCTACATCGGAGCTTTCCCTATATAACCACATTAACATATCACCGTTAGTAATGAAGATAAACAAATTCAAACAAGTATTTACACTTGTTTCCACCCTTTCACCCATTTGACCCGTTTGCACCCATTTGGTCAATTAAGGTTCTTAACACTTGCATTTCTAGTACAAGTTTGATTCATTTCATATAACTTTCATATTTCACCATTTCATATCCATTATGACACATAGGCCATAAACTCATATACATTATGATACTTAGATCATAACCTTATATCCATTATGGTATTTTAACTATAACCTCATATCCATTTTGATTCATAGATCATAACCTCATATCCATTATGATTCATAGATCATAACCTCATATCCATTATGATTCATAGATCATAACCTCATTCACACATATCCATTATAGTATTACACTATAACTACATTCATTCATTGAACATATCCATTATAACATTTCAACTATAACTACATTCATTCACGTAACCATTACGGTATTTCCACAATAACCACATTCATTCATTTACACATCCATTATAGTTTTATCACTATAACTACATTAATACTTTTCAACATACTAGTTCATTCAATCATCACACACATTAATTTCAACACATAGTATGCATCATAACACATATACCACCCAATTATCAAAATTACTAAGTAAGTGCAAAAGCACTTACCTTTTGAGTTAGAAGATCCCGCACCACCTTCTAGTTTGTAATTTGATTACCTAAAAATATACACCTAGTTTAGTAATCTAACATTTATCAAATTCACATTTCAATTGAGTCCACAACCCAATTTTCATTTCCAACCCAAACTGACCCGTTTGGGTTATCCTCATAACCGAACACCCTCTTTCAATACAAACTCACCTACTTGAGTTTTCTTTCCAATACCTTGACACTAATTTCTCATTCAATAACTTTTATTAGGTCAATTTGGTGTTCGTTCAAGTGTCTAATACCACCTAAACACTTAATCGTCACTAATTCAACAATCTAGCATCATGATCCAAACACCCCCAATTTTTCACCATATGAACCCTAACTTTTCAAAATCAAAATCAAAGGGTTTTAGGATGTTAATCACCACTCTTTACCTTTAGTTTAGCTAGATTATCCACAATCTAACACCAATTAACTACATGCATACATGAATTTTGGATTTCTACAAAACCCACCTACTAACACAATCAAAGGTGAAATCAATGGAAGATTACACTTACTTGATGTTAGAAAGGTGATGTGTGAGCCAAAACCTTCACAAATCCAAGCTCAAAAGCACGATTTAGGCTTCAATTGAGTTTTCTCCTTTTTCTCCTCTTTAACACCAACGACCTCAACTCCTCAAATGAGGTTAATTTTGACTTCTCCAAGTCAAAATGGCAGATTTGTCATGTTACACTTTTGACCCCTCAACTTTCATTTCACCCATTTCATTCCAAAACTAGTATAACCCCATTACTAACTTGAAACCCACTTGTTTCAACTTATTTTTAAAATATTATTTTCATCATAATATTTATTGAAATATTTTATTTATTTGAAAACGAAACCCGGATTTTGGTTCGTTACAACTTCGTTCTCATTATGAGGTGGAGATGCAGCTCTCCTATGACTTCCTTCATCGCGTACTTCGTTGTTATGACGTTCAGCCATTGTTGCTGATACACGAGTTTCATTTCAATCGTTCGCTCATTTATCGTAATTATAGTCTAGGGTTTTATCTTTACGGGCCTCATACTATTCTAACCCTAATTAAGCATTCTAGGGTTTTATGTAAGGCCCATTCCATATACTTACACAGATTCAATCATACATTTTAATCATATATATACACATTCATAGCTTACTATCTGCTGACATAAGTTATCATATGGTGTTTGGGATATCATGATGGTCCCATGCATTAAATCTTATACTGGCCAGGCATAAGGTAATGTATATTACATCCTCATACTCCCAACTATCATATGGAGCTTATCTCATAATAAGTTATGCCCACGTATACTCACACATTTATGTTTAAGCACTGGAATTTAAACATACATGCTTCCTTGGACGACTTAGGATTGAATCCCTATTTATATCACGTGCACTTATGGTTTGAGTTTAAGTACCCCTTCTGATACTTAAATCTCTCAAATTGTGCTCTGATACCAACTTGAAACACCCTACTTTTACTATATTAATTTATCAGAGTTTTATAGCGGAAAACAGTTCCAGATTTTTAAAACCTTGTCACTAAAGTGACATAGGTATATTTTATTATAACTATTGTTTTACATAAAATATTACATCATGTTACATAGGGATTCTTCAACTTCGATCAGTCACGTCCTCAGGAAGCCTCATTCCACATGCTTTTAACCTTCAATGTTTGGAAAACGTTTTTGGATTAGCTTACGCTAAGTAAGTACACTGCATCATTCATTTTATTATGAACCCTTTAGGTTCTTATTTTTCAAGTTTTCTAGGGTTCTCGAGCCCACGTGACCATCTTCGGACGTACCTCCGGCCACGCTTTTCGTATATTTTATGGGTGTGCTAACCCCTTCGCAACCATCATAGACCGTATCTCCGATCCGAGTTTTTCATTGGAGACCCGCACCGTAGGCTGGACATCTCATTTCATTCATTCATTCATTCATTCATTTCTTATTGAGACCCGCTGTCACACCCCGCCAGGGCGGAAACGCGAGGCGCGACGTTCACTTGTTTCCAAAGCATATGATTATCGCAAACACATACATGTAATTGGATACATAATCGAGTTTAAAATATTTAAATCACAAAATATCAACTTGAGTTTACAAAAGTTTAAGATTTCGCAAATATGACTCAAGACAATGAGTTATACAAGAGAAATCCTTTCAAAAGCCGTATCCACGTGCATGCATGAATCCTACATTGCTAACCTGATGGCCACGTTCAATTTCCTGAAAACATACTTAAAACTGTCAACACGAGGTTGGTGAGTTCACAAGTTATTATAAAGAGTTATCATAAACCCAATGTTTAAATCTGATCATTTTCCGATCAAAACTCCTTGTTAAACCTGATCACTTTAACCTGATCAGAACTCTTTTGTTTAAACCTGATCACTTTAACCTGATCAGAACTCTTTTGTTTAAACCTGATCACTTTAACCTGATCAGAACTCTTTTGTGTAAAACCTGATCACTTTAACCTGATCAGAACTCTTTTCTTTAAAACCTGATCAGAACTCTTCTCTTTAAAACCTGATCACTTTAACCTGATCAGAACTCTTTTGTGTAAAACCTGATCACTTTAACCTGATCAGAACTCTTTTACATGTATTACCAATGAATATGAATACTAATCCGATCTATTGACCCCATTTGTAAGCTTGCAAGGAATACAAAATAGTATGTAATGTACGAGACCGTAACCAAACCCCAACATTCTGTGCCTCCCCTCGCCTTTCTGCTAGTAAGACAATATGCGGTCATTCGACCATTTTGACCCCTGGTTAGCGCGACTAACCATGAACGGAGGCGTCACCCCCAATAGTACTATTCATATAATCCCGGGCTAAATCCATAGCTAATGGTTACTAATTTATTCAGAGGACTTTAAGCGCTTTACTTTTCCCTCAATACACACATACGGTCAGATCATTAGTTCAATTCATTTATACACAAAAGTCTTTTACAAGTATGTTTCCACCCCAAATCATTTCAAAACTTTAGAAAAAGGGGAATTAGTGAAACTCACCTCGACAGTATGAATGCTAGCAAATATTTGAATAACAGCAGACTTGCCTATCCGTATCCTAATTACTCAAGGATAACATACACGTTAAGACTACCCGTCTTAAACGCAAGTTGTTCACCGACTTAGCAGATCTGATTACTTTTGTTTAAATATCTTTTTAGTTTTTTCAACACTTGTTTCATTATAAAATAGTTCTAAGTTACTGCTCCATGGGACTGATGAACAGGTATCGAAACTTTCTTAGTTTCGATTGAACAGAACAGATGTCGAAACTACTTAATTTCGATTGAGTAAATTGGGTATCGAAACTACCTAGTTTCGATTGGCAAAAATAGTATCGAAACTACCTAGTTTCGATTGGGCAATAGGTATCGAAACTCCTAGTTTCGATTGAATAACCGGTATCGAAACTCATAGTTTCGATTGAACACAGGTATCGAAACTCCTAGTTTCGATTGAACATAGGTATCGAAACTCCTAGTTTTGATTGAACACAGGTATCGAAACTCCTAGTTTCGATTACTGTAATTCTGATTGACAGAATCAGTCCTGCATATTTTTATGTTTTAATCTTGAATTTGACACGCTTTTCTTGTTATCTTACTTGCGTTTGAACGATTTGTATGTTCAGCTACGGTTTTAAAGAAATTAATATGGACAATATTGAGTTTTTACCTCTAACAGAGATGGTGATTTCTGAGAGAAACAGAGAAGATAGCCTTGAATTCTTTTGCTAAGCTCTCTTCAGGAACACTTGAAATTCTCCTTATAACACCGAATTATTGTGGATTTTGCTTTAAAACTTGAATTCAACTTGAAGGGAAATGGAGAATTTGCCGTAAGAAAGTGAGAAAGATTGAAAGGAGTTGTGAGAAAAATGATTGAAGAAGTATGGTTTATATCAGAATTCTTACGATTAGAGTATGGTTTCTCTCTGAATTTTGGTTAAGAAAGTCAAGGAGTTGGGGGGAAACAGACCCACTTGTTTCGATTACTGATGATTGGGTTTAGGGTTAATTTATTAATGGTATTATAATTTTAACCAGTTTATGGCTCGTTGAAGAGAATATTAAAATCTTGGTTCAACGTAAATTTTGTGTAATATATATATATATATATATATTTTTTTTCTGGTTATTTTATTTAACCATTAACGTTCGTATTTAGTCGGGTTATACTGCTTACTTTTTCTAGTAATTCTTTAAGATTTACTAGACTTGGAATAACTCCTTTGCTAGACTTCTTGACTTTACTTAGTCAAAATAAAATATCAGGAAATAATAAGTATGAACGTGCATTTATGTAATATGGATATTGACCTGAAATGCTGGGTGTCACACCCGCCCCGTAGGCTGCACATCTCATTACATTGGGATCTTGAGTATCATAGACTCACAGCCTCCCAATGTTTTCCCAACCAGTCTTCACCTTAAAACTTCCTAACGGTTTCCCCATAACGCACTAAAGAAGCTTATATACAGGAAGTACCAGCGGCGTATCCACCACCCCTTTAGCATTTCATGAGTACTCCGTTATTCCACTTTAAGACTTAGACTCGTTCCCATCATACATTCATATTTACATATATAGCATGATTATCTATCATGCATTCACATATTCCCATTTAACACACATTGCATATTCGCACATATAGTATGATTTCTTGTCATCCTTTCATCCCCGCTCTAATTCCTTATAAAGGTTTCTACATGTTACGTTAAAGAGGTTTATATATAGGAAGTACCAGCGACGTATCAATCACCACTTTAACGTCCCATGAATACTCTGTTACTTAGAATTAAGCTTTCCCATTTAATTCTCTTTTAATAGCATGATCTCTTCATGCTTTTAACTTAACTCTTGCTCTAATCCCTTACAAAGGTTTCGTCATGTTATGTTACAGAGGTTTATATATAGGAAGTATCAGCGGCGTATCCACCACCCCTTTAGCATCTCATGATTACTCATATGCTTAAGATTAAGCGTTTCTCATCGTTTATTTAATAGCATGACTTCCTCATGCTTTTATCCCATTCTTGTCCTAATTCCTCGTAAAGGTGTCTCTATGATGTATTAAAGAGGTTTATATATAGGAAGTACCAGCGGCGTATCCACCACCCCTTTAACACATCACAGATATTCCTTTATTTAGAATTAAGCCTTCCTTTATTCATATTTATCATATATTGTAAACTGGGGTGATTATCCTTCGAGAGTAGTACCTCCAACAGAGATGTTCCCAGGAAAGAGTGACGGGTCTAGGAGAGATTTATACACCACTCTTTCCTTAGACTTCCGTTTGTCAGATAACTACATACCGGTCGGAAGTTCTCCCGTGCGTTTACTATATTCTTATTACTTTTATTTAGTCTATACCTCTAAACATTCATAATGGTTTCACCATAAAGTATCAAGAGGTTTATATATAGGAAGTATCAGCGGCGTATCCACCACCCCTTAGATACGTCGTGGCTACTCAATTATTCCCGTTTAGTGTTTAGACTAATCCGTCATTACCCCTTTTTATTTCCCCGTACCTTAGTTCCACATATAGCACATAACACATAATCACATAATTCACATAAACATTTATCTATGGTACGGGTCCAGTGTACTTACGGTAGTCTCGGGTTGTTTCCTACGCTCGTTCCTCGCTTAAACGTCTCACCGGATCCGAACCGCACTCGTTGCGTACCGCACTTGTAACCACCACGCTCGTAACCGTCGTTCGGGGCTCCTCGGGAGTCGTGTGTGTGTTAGTGGTGGTGTTGGTGTTGTTGTTGATTTCATTTGAATGGCCAAAGCCAACTATTTATGGGACTAAATTGGGACTTATGTCGGACCGATATCTTTGGGGATGTCGGTCCGACATCTTTCTGTCGGTCTATTTGCCTTGCTCGCTACATGTCGGACCGATATGTGCCTGGATGTCGGTCCGACATCAAGGCTGAGTCATCAGATGCGTGTCATGTCCGGAGTTCTTCCTTGCGCCCTACATGTCAGACCGTTATGTATGATGTCGGTCCGACATCTTTCCATTTTCACTATTTTTCACTTTTAGCCCTCTAACTTTGGGTTAATTGCACTTTTATCCCCTGGACTTTTATTTCCTATATAATTTGGGGTGTTACAGGAAATAACTTCGGAAACAAAATAAGTAACCAGTGGATGGGTGTCCCAACCTCCTATGCCATAACCATGCTTCTCTATCAGTACTTCCATGAGCTAACATCACAGTCCCCTGATGAGTCACTTCATCCACATAGTACAGCCCTTGGCGTTCAGTGTCACGACCAATGATCACTCCCGTCCTAATATCCTGTAAGATGCAGAAAGTAGGATGTATTAAAACCGAACAATTTAATTCTTTCGTGATATGGCTAATGGATAAGAGTTTATGTGACAGAGAAGGAATATAATGACAATTGGACAACTTCAAAAGTTGGTGATACTTCAATTGTTCCCCCCTTTAACTGTAATAATTTCTCCACTGGCAGTTTGGATATGGTCCTTCAATGGTTTCGACCTTGATTTTATATCTGAAAGGTCAAATGTCATAGTATCTGTGGCACCACAATCAAGTATCCATGCTTTGTTAAGATTACCACAACTTTTTGCCATATTTACATTTCCCATTACTTTTATACCATTATTCTCTTTTCCATTTTTACAAGCCATAAATCTCTGTTTCAAATTATGAAAGTTTCCTTTTGCTAGTTCAAGATTTAAAGGAGTGTTCCCAAGCAATTTACAAACTTCAAAAGAAAAATATTCAGGGTTGAAAAGGGTAGGAGGACTACTAGTAGAAGGGCTTGAGTTGTAAATCTCAAACCCTTTACCTGTGTCATTTTCTTCCTCATCTGATGCCGCTGCTAGACCTCCAAAACCTCCTCCGCCACTGCCTTTTTTTTCCGGGACCGCCGTCGTTGCAGGTAGCAGCGTTGTTGCTGCCCGCGGTGGATCCCATTTCCCCCCATCTTTGCTGTCTTTTTTGTGGCCATCGGTCCACCAATCGGGAAAACCGACGATCTTGAAGCATTGCTCTTTGGTATGTCGGGTTCTACCACAATGGGTACACTTTAGTTGGGACTTGTCAATCCGGGATGCAGACCCATTTTGGCCATGGTCTGACCGATGATGGCTTTTAGATACGAGCCCAAACCCTTCATCATTGCTCGGCTCAGTTGCAACCAACCCGACTGCCACTCCTTATGTGTAACCGGAGACTGCCCCAAATATATTCTGGTTGGCTGATGGCGGCGTAAGCTTCTTCGGCTGATGGCAGGGGATCCATTCAGAGGATTTCTCTTTTGATAGTATCATATTGTCGATCGAATGCATTCAGAAACTGAAACAACTTCTGTTTTGTTCGAAGTTTGTTGTAAGTGGCAATATCTACCGGTGAGGTCATGGGGTTTGGATCTCTTCGATCAATCTCTCCCCATATCCCTTGCATAATGATCCAGAATTCTTCAAGCGGAATCCCATTCTGTTTAAATCCATTTGCCTTAACATGTAAGTCAAATGTTTGAAGCTTGTCCTTACCACTGCTATATGTGGTCACGAGCGCATCCCACAACGATTTAGCCGTGGGAAATTCGGTCAGATTGCTTGCAATAGTTGGTTCAATGTTTTGTATCAACCAAGAAAAAACCACGAGGTCGTCTTGTTCCCATTGCTCATACCCGACATTTGTCGGATTGGGTGGTGCTGGATTTCCTGACAAATGGCCAAGGAGTGTTTTCGATTTTCCACCAATGGCTACTTTAATCATCCGAGCCCATAGTGCATAATTTTGATTGTTGAGTTTGAGACTAATCTTTAAACTATCAGACATATTGTGTTTGGGGTTTTGATTCTGGGATTGGATTCCATTGAGAAGGTTTGCTAATTGAATTGAAAGATCGGAGTTGTTTTGATTGGCTGAGCCGTCGTCGGTAGACATGGTGGCTTTAGGATGGTTTGTAAAAGGTAAATGATGAGCAAACTATGAATCGGTCCAAGAACCGTTCACTGCTCTGATACCATCATAACAAGTGATAATCTGAGAATATTGAAATTGAGAGAAAATTGTTCTTGAAGTCTTGTAAAACTAAAGTCACAGAAGGAAGAGATATATACAAGATTTTTTAGTCAAATGAATAGGAACTCAATAAATGTTATACAAGAAAATACGGCTCTATCTTTGGGCTGTCAATCACCTATACTGACCAAGGAAATGATGAAAATCTTCTTATCCTATATTGCCTCCATAAAATATTGTTTCTTTTTTTCTTACACTGCCGGTTCCAACGGAAACGACCTAAATAGGCATAACCGAACCAGTTTTCGGTCCAACCGGACGGTCCGCTTCTGAACACATTGCTTCTAATAGTTTGACTTACCTGCAAACCTAAAAACTCATTACATAATCCAATTCACATCTCAAGATTATCTAGCAAAAACACAAAGAGAGAAAATTGCGCATTCAAGCATTTTTATAAAATTTGTCGTTAAATTATTAAGGTGAACAAATCTATATACATTCTCATTTTAATATAAGACGATAATGTTTGACCGCCAACATTTTTAACATAAAGTGTCGTTAGTGCTTGTTTAGAATGTACTTAACTTAGAGGTGTATTACAACAAAGTTAGGTTAAAGAAGATGTTAGACAATACAGTTCTCATATCCGGCAACGATGTATGATATAAAATTAACGAAAATGATAATTGAGATGATTATTTTTCACTTAATTTCAATTGTTGCAAGTATTGTATCGAGTAAATATATGAATGTTTACGTATAAATTATTCAACATAAATTTATTGTTTATTTAGTTATCAAGCGTCTCAATTTAGACAAACAATTTCATATATAATTGTGGTTTGCGTGTATATTGAATTAATATCTTATAAATTAATTGAATTCATATCTTATAAATTAAAATTTCCTGCATTGTTTTAAGTTAATTAGCCATTTATTTCTAATCAAACATTAAGTTATGAAAATTCTACATACAATAGATAAAATAAAAAAATGCATCAAATGATAACAAGTACGAACCATACAGAGGACATGCATTTCAACATGGAGAAAATCTTATACAAATTCATGTATAACTAGAAATTTTTACTCGCGCTCCGCGGCGGAAAACGGACCAAGCACAAAAAAACATGTTTAAATAAATTTTGTTTCAGGTTTTTGAAGACTTTCTGGGCCTGTTTTGAGGATGACTTTTAATAAATGTTTCAGGAATTTCTTGAGAGTGCAAGTCTTAGTAGAGGGTGTGCTTCCTCCTTCATTGCCCTTGTTCCTAAGGTAGCCGACCCGACGATAATTCAAGAGTTTAGACCAATAAGTTTAATCGGATGCATAAATAAAGTGGTATCGAAAGTCCTTGCGAATAGATTAAAAGGTGTCATTGGTAAGTTAGTTTATGTAGAACAGTCCGGCCTTTTGACAGGTAGAAATATCATTGACAGGCCACTTATCCTGAATAAAGTGGTCTCTTGGCTTTGGAAATCAAAGTCAAAAGGGTGGATCTTAAAAGTTGATATTGATAAGGCTTTTGATTCCTTGAATTGGGGTTTCCTTGATTCTGTCTTGGATCAAATGGGATTCCCAGCCAAGTGGAGGGACTGGATTATGTCATGCGTTTCTTCCACAGGAGCCTCGGTGCTAGTTAATGGGTCACTGACCAGGGAGTTTGACTGCTTTAAGGGTCTAAGGCAAGGGGACTCGTTATCCCCCTTCCTATTTATCATTGCAATGGAAGCTTTAACTTGTGTTATGAACAGGGCGGCTTCTCTTGGGTTTTATCAGGGTATCAGGTGCACCCCGAGTGGTCCCCTCTTAACCCACTTCCTGTATGCTGATGATGTTGTTTTCCAGGGGTCTTGGTCGGAAACCAGTGTTACAAACCTATGCAGGATCCTTTGAGGTTTTTACTTAGCCTCGGGTCTCAAGGTGAATCTTTCTAAATGTCATTTTTATGGAGTTGGGGCTGAAAGTCATGAAGTAAACTTGTTTGCTTATATTCTGAGATGCCAAACGGGTTCTTTTCCTTTTACGTTTTTGGGGCTGCAAGTTGGGGCAAATATGAATCTTGTGAAAAACTGGAAGCCGGTGGTTGATTCTTTAAAAAAAACGCCTATCAAATTGGAAAGCTAAGCTATTATCCTTTGGTGGGAGAATTACTCTAATCAAGTCTGTTCTTAATGCCTTACCCTTGTATTATTTCTCCCTATATAAAGTGCCCGAGAATGTTCTATCTACTCTTGACAGTCTGAGGAGAAAGTTCCTGTGGGGTGGGGGGGGGCTGAGGAAAAATCTAAGGTGTGTTGGGTTGCGTGGGAAAAGGTGCTTTCTCCCCGTAGCCACGACATATTAGGACTGACTTCGCTATGCACTACTAACATTGGTTTGTTGGCCAAATGGTGGTGGAGGTACAAAGTGGAAGATAAGGCCTTATGGAGGAAAGTAGTATGTGCGTTGCACCAAAATTCCCGACACTAGAACTTCATCCCTGTAAAGCTTTCATTGACAAGGGTTTGGAAACAAGTTTCGGTTTGTCTAGGCACTTTTTACAGGTTGGCGTGGATTTAACAAAATTGATCAGGGGCGAAATTGGGTGTGGAAGATCAATTCATTTCTGGAATGAATGTTGGTGTGAGTCTGAATCACTGGCCAATTTTTACCCCACTTTATTTGCTCTTGAAAGGGATAAAAATTGCAAGGTGTCGGATCAGATAAGTGTGGTTGATGATGTGGTGTCATTGAACTGGGGCTGGGCGGGCCTCCTTCCTCCGCAGCAGAAGTAAATGAGTTGCTGGGAATCTCGCAAGCGCTGTCTTCTGTGGTACTCTCAAGTTCGGCGGACAAATGGCGGTGGGTTATTGACACATCTGGGTGGTTTTCGGTGCCGAGCTTAAAGCGTCAAGATCAATTCGATAAGTTAGTCCTCTCCTGGTTATGCCTTTGACCGGATCAATTGGGTTCCCGCAAGGTGGGTGTAGTGGCATGGAGGGCTAAACTTGATAGACTTCAGACGAAAGGGGCCCTAATTAGAAGGAATATCAATGTGCCATCTCCGTGGTGTGTGTTGTGTGGCGAGGCTGATGAGACAACGGAACACGTACTCATTTCGTGTGCCTTTGCCCAAGATGTTTGGCAGGTAGTTTTCAATGGTGCAACATCTTACCATTTTTTGCTTCTGATGTTCGAGATCTCTTGGGTATCTTCAAATTCATTCCAGGTGGGGAAACGAAAAAAAATTAATACATGCTGTAATCCTAACTACTATATGGTGTATCTAGAACACTAGGAATAAAATTCTGTTTGAGGAGGGAGAGAGTTCCTTGGAGAAGATAATTGAAGACATAAAAATCATGGGGTACTTGTGGATTAGCAACATATCTGGGGTTAGTTCAATCACGTGGGATAAGTGGTGGAAATTTGATTTAGCTAGTTTTTGTGGTTAGATTTTGCTCATTGTGTGGCTCTGTTTTTGGTTCCTGGTGTTTTTAGCTAAGCCACAGGCTTGTTGTTTGGTGATCTAATAAAATTCTTTTGTTGCTAAAAAAAATAAAAAATAAATAAATAAATTTTGCCTCATCTTAAACGGTTGAGGCGGTGACATTAACGTGGCTAGGCACAAAAAGAATCGTATTTGTGACAATCCGGACTTTTCCAGTCTAACTCCATTATTTAAATCCGGTTAAAGTTAACTTATTTAACTTATCTTAAACCTTAGGGACTATTTCTGCCAATTTCCAAACTCAAACTACAAGGACTGGTTGTGTAATTAGTCCATTCTGTTGACCTCTAAAAGTCAAAATTGAATGAATCTAGTTCCTGTTGACTTTTGAAAGTCAAACAGACTTGTTCTTAACCCAAATTCAAACCTTAAGGACTAGATCCGTCAATTCCTAAACTTATATGCATGAAATCAGAGGGACTATATATGTAATTACCCTAATTTTGATTTCTGTTTGACTGTAGAAAGTCAAACCGGTTGGTTTGATTCAATTCAAGCTCTATGATCGCTTTTCCGTTTGATTTTGTAACTGATATAACACGTACACTGCATTAACGATCATAACTCTCGATTTAATCATCATCATTGTCGAATTAAACCCATTAATGAGCATTTAAGCTATAACCGTTGACACAATTCACAATTCAACACCCTGCGCACATTAAACAAACACCTCTGAAGTTGTTTCTTATGACAATTCAATCTGAGAAGCAACACAGAACACCGTAGACCAAAACAGTCATCGTCGGCGTCGGTTCAACTTGAACACCCTCAATTTGTCATCTATTCTGGTAACCATTTGCGCCTGTAGCTTCGTTTTTATCCATTGAATGAAAACCCTATGTTAATTGGGGCTCATAACATCAAATCGATCGAAACCCAGATTCTAGGGTTCTTAAGAAAACGTTTTAGTCGAACACCATACCAGACACGATTTCAATCTAATTAGTTGATATGGTTAGTTTCGCAATCTTCCACTTATTAGTAGCCCCATGAATTCAGCAACTAATATTACAAGAATTGAGCAAATTGATATAGGGTTCTTAATCTAAGGCTTCGGTTTCTAAACATGATAATTAACGATCTTAAACCTGATGTTTTCTCAATTAAACTTCACACCAGATTCGCCTAATGCAAATAAACAAAACCCCTATATCTTTGGTTCAATTCACAAACGAAATCGGTGATTATTGGGACTGGGTTCGATCGCGAGTGGCTTGGGGGAAGAACTCAAGGGAGTTAATGTTCAAAACCAAATCAGTCCGGATTCTATCGCGATACCCTAGCGGGCTGGAGTGGTTAAGTCTGTGTGTTGGTGTAGGTGAGACCCGGGTTCGAACCTCACTAGCACCATTTATTTTTCTAGCCATTTTTGAGACTATATTTTTATATAAAATCTGTTCTAATACTATTATGTTAATATATTAAATGGGTTTTAGCTCGGGAAATCACACGTAGGCTTGGGTTACATTTATAAACCATTTTAACATTTTTTCTCCACTTTGAAATAATATATATTATTTCAAACCACGACTCCGAATAAATTACATATTTATATTATTTTCAACCCGTGATTTTCAACAAAAAATAATACATATTTTATATTATTTCCTCCAAGTTTATAAACTCTATGAAACGTTTCAGACTAATAAATGATATAATTTTATTATATTATTTACTCATGTTTCATCCTCGATCTAAAAATAATATATTTATTATTTTTTACACAAATGATTATTTATAAATCTTGAAAACTTAAAAATAATATATTAAATTATATTATCTTCCTAACCATTTTAAAAGGCACGAACGTACGAATATAATTATTTATTATTATTATTCATTCGACACAAAATGTATTTATCTTAATTATTAAATTAAGAAATCCCTATTACCGTGGACGCGTTCGTCTACTCGTTGTTTCCTAAGCGTATTTTACGACGTTCCAACTTCCGTGTCATCGTCAACAAAATCCCATATATCCCTAACTGCTATGTTTGAATTTCTAGGGCATACATAAGCCGTTGCAGGCTAACAGTTGTGCACCTAACCTCTTTCTCGGGTGATTCAATCCATAACCCGACTCAGGTGAGTTTCACGGCCCCATTTTACATGTTTTCCTATTGGGGGAGAAACATGCATACTTACAAACATTATTTTACTTATTTTCCCGTTGAGGAGAAACATGCATACACACAAACAGTATTTTACTTGTTTTCCCGTTGGGGAGGAACATGCATACAAACGAATATCATTTTACTTGTTTTCCCGTTGGGGAGAAACATGCGTACAAATAAACATCATCTTACTTGTTTTCCCGTTTGGGAGAAACATGCATACGAACAGGCATCTGTTACTTGTCTCCTAGCCAGGGAGAGACATACACATGGACATGGATCACATAGTATTTCATTACCACTTGTGTACTTAAGCGTAAACACTATCATGAATTTCCTCACATCGAACCGTTAATATGGACTTAGCGAGGTAATTTGAGTAGTACTACCGGGTTTGACAAACCCCACCCGGGCTAGTCGCGCTAGCGCGATTGGAGGTCGAACGGGTGTAAATTGGCCTAAACATATTAGTCAGGGTTGATAGACCTGGCTGGAGGCAAATAAACAAACAAACAAACAGTCAGCTTCGGTTGCGAGCATTTAGAGTAACTTGTACATTGTCTAGCTAGCAATAGGTGTGACTTACGTATGTGGATCCAGCAACACTCAAACAATTTATTTACATACAAACCTGTGAACTCACCAACCTCGTGTTGACACTTTTTCTTACATGTTTCTCAGGTCGCTTTGGCACAGGTTGCACACTTAGGACATGCATGGAGTCCTACTGTCATATCATTCATTTCAAACATTTTAAATAGTTTTACTTATTTACATTAATTGACGCTTGTTGCGTGTAATTACTTTTGATTTCATTCTAACGTTTACGCTTCCGCATTTAACTCTGAACATTTATGTTATGACTTTTTAACATTTATGTTATGACTTTTTAAGTCTCATATAGTGTCGTTTGATGTAACTAATGACTGAGATCCTGGTGTGTCACCTTCCAAATGGTAAAACTCCGTTAGTGAAATTTGGGGGTGTGACAGATTGGTATCAGAGCCATTGGTTATAGAGAACTAGGATTGCATACTAGACTATAACCGCACACATGCATTAGTTACACGACACAGACACTCATACATGATACACATGGTATCCATACATACATTGCATTGCAGGCATGATGACAACATCCATATCACCCTCTTCTGACGAGGAACATGTCATTCTCACTATATCATCATTCCCGGTGGCGACACTCGGGGAGTCATCAGAACAACATCCACTCCCGTCCGTGGGCAGCGAGACGAATCCTTCAGAGGAGTCACTCACACCACCATCATCAGCACCTTTGTTACACCATCAGAGCCGAAGATGACATCGGCTTGAGCCTATCGATGACACAATCAGGGAATGGTGAGCCTTCTCAAGTTCGTGTTGTGGACGACACACAGCACTAGCACATGTCTCTGTGGGGGTTGGGATCGTCGGAGGCGAGTCCCTACCGTACCCACTAGCAACGATACGTCGTGTGAAGGCAGACTGTTGCACGCATCATTGCAGAATCCATTGACACGTAGATGTCATCACTTTCCCGAGCCGTGGGCTCGCGCTTTGGTCTATATTCTGTTGAAGAAAGACTAAACACAAGGATGAGAACACCTTGCTCATTGCATACTCAAACCCTATCCTGACTCAGTTGGAAGGACATCTACTTTGCCCCTTCCAGTAACACATAACCATGAACTAGTTTCACTTCTCAAAGTCGCATTTCGCGCGCGTGATTCCATCTACAATCCGCTGGATTGGACCATCGCAGTGTATTTTAACTCGAGTGAATACCTGGATCAAACGATTTCTGACAACTCATCCTGATATGAGTCCTAGTTGATCAACTTATGGTTGATGACTAAGCCTCTCGATAAATTATCGTATCTGATAACACTCTATACTCGGCAATACAAACTAAAGGACATTTTGACACAGGATAGAGAGAAACTAGGGTGAGCATGCAAAGCAAATTATCATTTCGGGTGCACACGTAATAATAATTTGAGGTGCATGTAAGTCCTGGTGAGACCTAGTGTGTGGATAAATGGTCCAAATCTGTGATCTACAGACTTATATTCCCACTGTCAGTAGAAACTCTCGTAACCCACTCAACGACTAGTTGGTATATTTAAACCCGTTCAATAATTGATAGACGTGACTATCAGGTTGAAGGTATTTACGGACACACTGAACTATCATTAATGGAATCCATCGTGTTATTTTCATTCACGTAAGAGTCGTAGTGACCTTAAGACTCTCATTCAGACTTAATCAATGGAACCACCTAGAGCGAAAACTCTAGTAGAACCTCATGGTAGACCCACCGACTCCAACTATGTAAGCGAAACTCAAGGAATTCTTTCTAAACTAACGCGTTATTCTCTACACTCCAACAATAGATCCTATTTGACCCTATTGCTTTATCCCGTGACTAATCCTGAGTCTAATTTGATCTATACCCCAACATACCTAGTTATTTCAATGGCATTAGGAATCGAGGATTTAAGCTAATTAACCATCAGTTGAACACTATTACTTAAACAGACATCCTATCCCTTGTACTCCTGATATCTATATCTCATTAAAAAACTTTCCTACATGTGAACCTCTTAGCCTTTGTGTTGACCGACGCTTACCTTATAAGCGCGAGTCTCACTAGAAGTTTTATCGTAACCTCACAAATTTTCTTCTGGTAAAGTCGTACACCAACTTTATTGGACACTTAGTACACTATAGAGATAACAAACGGTCAGATGAAGCAACTCAAAATCCTTAAGAGATGTAAAATAGGATTGACTGGTCATAAGCTTGACATTGACCTCACGCCAATTACACTCGGCAGCTTTGACATAATTTCCGGTATGGATTGGTTATCTAAGAACCAAGGCGAGATTACCTGTCATAAGATAATTGTTCGCCTTCCTCTCCCGAGTAGAGAAACCCTTTGTGCCTAAGGCAAGAGGAGTGATGCGGCCATAAGCATCATATCCTTCGTGAAAACACAGAAGTGCTTACGTAAAAGCCATCCTGCTATTCTGGCTCTCATCACCGAGCAGCCATCTGAGGAGAAGGAGATTGACGACATCATGATCGTTTGTGATTATCTAGAAGTATTCCTTGAAGACCTTCTCGGTCTTCCGCCTCATCTTCAAGACGAACTTCAGATCGATCTAACACCCGGAGCATCGCCTGTTGCTCGGGCATCGTATAGACTTGCACCCAGTGAGCTACCAGAACTATCCACACGACTGCCAGAGTTGTTGGATAAAGGTTTAATCCTACCTAGCTCATCGCCATGGGGAGCTCTAGTCCTATTCGTCAAGAAGAAAGACGGGACTTTCCACATGTGCATTGTTTACCGTGAGCTAAACAAAGTAACCATAAAAAACCGTTATCCTCTACCCCGCATTAAGGATCTATTTGATCAACTCCAAGGATCAAGCTTCTATTTCAAGACAGATCTTAGATCTGGTTATCATCAACTGAGATTCCGAGATGAGGCATCTCAAAGATGGCATTCAGAACTAGGTATGGTCACTACGAATTCATGGTCATGCCATTCGGACTGACCAACGCACCTGCAGTATTCATGGACCTCATGAACCATGTGTGTAAACCCTACCTTGATCCGTTCGTCATTGTCTTCATTGATGACATCCTCATCTATTATAAGAACGAAGAAGAACATGTGGTGCATCTTCATTTGATTCTGGAATTACTGAAACAAGAGCAATTATATGCTAAGTTTTCCATGTGCGAATTTTGGATTCGAGAAGTGCAATTCTTAGGACATGTAGTCAACGAGACGGGAATATATGTCGATCTAGCTAAAGTAGAAGTAATCAATAATTGGGCAGCACCTACAACGCCGATGGAGGTGCGACAATTTCTGGGATTGACTGGCTATTACCATCGTTTCATTGAAGGATTTTCCAGGATTGCTCAACCCCTCACTACCATAACTCAAAAGGATAAACCCTATGACTGGGGTGACATTCAGGAGTCAACATTTCAACTGCTCAAACAAAATCTCTGCAGTGCACCTATCCTATCTCTGCCAAAGGGAGTGGATGATTTTGTGGTATACTGCGATGCGTCCACTCGAGGTCTTGGATGTGTATTAATGCAACGTGAGATGGTCATTGCATATGCTTCTCGTCAACTGAAGATCCATGAGAAGAACTACATGACCCATGACCTATAGTTGGGAGTCGTGGTAATTGGACTGAAGATCTGGATACATTACTTGTACGGTACCAAGTGTGTTATCTACACCGATCACAAGAGTCTTCAGCATATCTTCGAACAGAAAGGGTTGAACATGCGACAACGTCGTTGGGTGGAACTCTTAAACGACTATGACTGTGCGATCAGATATCACCGGGGCAAGGCTACGTGATAGCCGACCATATGTGGAAATGGGAACAAATTTCCATGAACCTTTTCACCAAAATACCCTGAACTTCTAGCGGATGCGACACCATCTGGGTGATCGTATATCGTTTGACAAAATCTGCACACTTCCTTGCAATCAAAGAGACCGACAAGGTGGAAAAACTAACTCGCTTTTGTTTAAAGGGAGTAGTCTCTCGGCACGGAGTTGCCAATCTCTATCATTTGGGATCGAGACGCTCGATTCACCTCTCGGTTTTGGCAATCACTACAAAAAGCCCTAGGCACACGTCTAGACATCAGTACAACATATCATCCACAAATCGATGGTCAAATGGAATGTATCATCCAAACCCTAGAAGACATGCTACGAGCTTGTGTGATTGATTGTGGTAACAGTTGTGTGACAATTCGGACTTTTCAGTTAGTTCCGTTAGTAATTCCGTCAAATATCCAGTTAATTCCTAACCCAGTTAACCCAATATTAAACCCCAGGGACTAATTCTGTCAATAATCTAAACTTAAACTCCAAGGACTAGTTGTGTATTATCCGTAAACCATTCTGTTGACTTTACAAAGTCAAAGTTGAACTCCTGTTGACTTGTGCTAGTCAAACTAACCAAGTTCTAACCTCAATCCTAACTACAGGGACCCTTCCTGTCATTTCCTAAACCCTAATTCATGAAAATTCAAGGATTAAACTTGTAATTTAACTAAAGATGATTTTGTTGACTTTTGAAAGTCAAAATTCGTAACCTTTAATCCAAATTCGAATCTTAAACCTCGAATTCGTTTGATTTTGAAATCGCTATACACGACCAGATCATTAACGAACTTAATCAATGCTTTAATCATCGCCATTACATCGAATTAAGCCCGAATAATGGACATTAAACTCAAAACCATCGACGATCATCATATACACATCAAAAATTCATTCATTCAATTCGTTACTCTCCCAAATCAAACCCTGCGCACGCTGGACGAGTTCTACAGAAGCTGTTTCATACGTCAATCCAATCGGAAAAGCGGTAGTATTGGCCGGAGGTCAACTAGTTCACAGTTGGACCCGTATTTATCCGATTACCACCAATCCATCATCTAACCTGGTAATAAATCTCATCACTAACTTCGTTTTATCATCCATATCGAAAGTGCTATGTTAATTAGGGCTTACAATATCAATTCGATCAAGATTTTGATTCTAGGGTTCATCACAAACCGGTTTAATCGAACCCTAGTCTAGACTCAACCATAATTCAATTAACCTACATGGTTAGATTCGAAATCCCATCCTCTTTGAAAGCCCTCTGTTTATTCAAACTCATAATATCGAATTTATAATAATCTGGAAGTTAGGGTTTGTTTATAAACCAGTTTGGGGGTTTTGATCTTAGACGCTGTTTAAATCAAATTAAACCATATCATTAGATTTGTAATCATTCGTTTAGTGAAAGCCCTATGCTAATTGAACCGATCAATATCAAATTTTTCAAAATCCAGAACCTAGGGTTCATGCACTTTCGGGTTAATCGAATGCTAATCAGGACACGTTTTTAATCCAAATAAATCGTACGGTTAGCTTCTCAATTGTCAATTAAATGAAAACCCTATGATTCCAACAGATTTCATTATCAAAAATTCTTAATTTGATTCTGTGTTCATAAGTGAGGCTTTCGGTTCTTATTTCAGTGATTAAACGATCTTAACCACGTTAGTTCTTCAATCAAACACACACACAGATGCGCATTGACCTGATTAACAAAACCCCTAGGTCTCCATGATCGATCGTTATCAAATTCGTGGGAATTGGGGATGGTTTCGATCGGATCATGATAGGGGGGGAGATCACACTACACTTGTATGATAAAACCAATTGGAACCGAGTTATGTCGCGATACCCTAGCGGGCTGGAGTGGTTGCGTCTGTGTGCTGTGGTGGGAGAGACCCGGGTTCGAGTCTCTCCACCCACTTTTATTTTAAAAATCGATTTTTGATATTATTTTAAATATAAAACTTATCCCTATATTATTATAATAAAATATTAACGTGTTTTAGCTCTGGAAACAACCCGTAGACTCGGGTTTGGTTTATAACCTATTTTAATATTATTACCCACTTTTTAAATAATATATTTATATTATTTTCGAACCACGACCCCGAATAAATAATATGTGTATATTATTTTCACCCCGTAACCTCAAATAAAAATAATATATTTTTATATTATTTTACCATGTTTGTAAACCCTACGTAACGTTTCAAAAATTAATAAATAATATAAATTTTTATATTATTTACTTAAGTGTATATACTCGAATTAAAAATAATGTAATTATTATTTTTCCACACAAAGGATTATTTGGTAAATCATACAAACTTAAAATAATATATTAAATTATATTATATTATTTCCCCGTGACCATTTTAAATGAACACACGAATAAATACATTTATAAATTATTATTCGCTCGACACAAAACGTGTTTATCTTAATTATTAAATTAAGAAAACCCTATTCCTATGGACAAATTCGTCTACTCGTTGATCTTTAGAGCGTTTCTTTTAAGGCGTTCAACATTTCGTGTCGTTGTCACAATTCCCATTATATCCCTAATTTATGTGTTTATAATTTTAGGGCATCCGTAAGTCGTTTGAGACTTACACACGTGGTTCCAACTTGTCCTTTGTGTGATACTACCTACAACGCAACGCATGTGAGTTTTCACGGCCCCTTTTACTGTTTTAACTTGGGGGAGAAAACATGATTAAACAATTTTGGATTTTGTAATTCGTATGATATCAATGTTAAATGCTAAGCGTAACACGCTATTACAGAAAGTCCTCAACTAATATCGGACCATTAATATGGATCTTAGCGAGGTAATATTTAGTATTACTACTGGGTGTGACAAATCCCACACGCGTTAGTCGCGCTAACTCGATTAGATATCGAACGGGTGAAATGTTAGCCTACTAACACCGCCAGTGTTGATAGACCTGGCAAGAGGCAATAAACAAACAGTCAGCTTCGGTTGCGAGCGCTTGAGCTGAACATGAACATAGGTTAGCTACCTATAGATACGTACTGAATGAACATAAATCCGGTAAACGCTTATTTACATATATTGAAACCTGTGGACTCACCAACCTCGTGTTGACATATTTTCTTACATGTTTTCTCAGGTCGCTAAGATAAGACACAGGTGCATGTTAGGGCATGCATGGGATTCAACTACTTTGACTATAACTTATTTATGTTTGTTTGAATTATTCTATTGTACTTGTTTTGGTTGGACGTTTGGACTTTTTGGACTTTTGGTTTTGGGCGCGTGTATTTTGCGCATTTACTTTCCTTACGCTTCCGCATTGAAACTCTGATTAGTATAATATTTTCATTTTGAGTCCTATGTAGAGTCGTTCAAAGTAACTAATGTCTGAGATCCTGGTTCGTCACTTCCCAAATGGTAAAACTCCGTTAGTTGAAATTGGGGGTGTGACAAGTTGGGAAACTCACTTGCCTTTAGTGGAGTTCTCCTACAATAATAGTTATCATACTAGCATCAAAGCAAAAACATTCAAGGCATTGTACGGATGTAAATGTCGATCTCCTATATGTTGGGCTAAAGTTGGGGATAGCCAACTTACGGGCCCTAAGCTTGTATTTGAAACTTCTGAAAAGATCGTTCAAATCTGAAACCGTATGGCGGCAGCTCGTGATCGTCAAAAGAACTATGCCGACAAACGTCGAAAACAGTTGGAATTTCTAGTAGGCGATATGGTTCTATTGAAAGTCTCACCTTGGAAAGGTGTAATCCACTTCAATTGAATCCTCGTTATGTTGGACGATTCAAAATAGTGAAGAGAATTGGCCCAGTAGCGTATCAACTGGACCTACGGAAGGACTTAGTGGTGTACACGACGTCTTTCATGTCTCAAACTAGAAGAAATGTCTAGCAGACGAAACACTCGCGGTTCCTCTTGAGGAACTACACATCGATGAACAATCGTGGTTCGTTGAAGAACCGGTAGAAATCATGGATAAGGAAATCAAAACGCTGAAACGCAGTAAAATCCCTATTGTCATAGTTCGTTGGAACTCAAAGCGCGGACCGGAATTCACTTGGGAGCGCGAGGACCAGATGATGCGCAAGTATCCTCATCTGTTCAAGCAATCCACTTCAAATTCTTAAAGTATTATTCTAATTTTCGGGACGAAAATTCTTTAAAATAGGGGATGATGTGACACACTCAGAATTTTTTTTTATTATTTTAATTTTGGAGAAGAAAATTCTTTCAACTAGGGGATGATGTGACAATCCGTACTTTTCTAGTCTAACTCCGTTATTTAAATCCGGTTAAAGCTAACTTATTTAAATTATCTTAGACCTTAGGGACTATTTTTGCCAATTTCAAAACTCAAACTACAAGGACTAGTTGTGTAATTAGTCAAAACCCATTCTGTTGACCTCTGAAAGTCAAAACTGAATGAATCTAGTTCCTGTTGACTTTTAAAAGTCAAACATACTTGTTCTTAACCCAAATTCAAACCTTAAGGACTAGATCTGTCAATTCCTAAACTTATATGCAAGAAATCAGAGGGACTAGATATGTAATTACCCTAATTTTGATTTCTGTTTGACTGTAGAAAGTCAAACCGGTTGGTTTGATTCAATTCAAGCTCTATGATCGCTTTTCCGTTTGATTTTGTAACTGATATAACACGTACACTGCATTAACGATCATAACTCTTGATTTAATCATCATCATTGTCCGATTAAACCCATTAATGAGAATTTAAGCTATAACCGTCGACACTATGATCATATACAGTCGAATTCGACTAAATCTGGTAACCAATTCACAATTCAACACCCTGCGCACATTATACAAACACCTCTGAAGCTATTCTTACGACAATTCAATCTGAGAAGCAACAGAGAACACCGGAGACCAAAACAGTCATCGTCGGCGTTGGTTCTACTCGAACACCCTCAATTTGTCATCTATTCTGGTAACCACTTGCACCTGTAGCTTCATTTTTATCCATTGAATGAAAACCCTATGTTAATTGGGGCTCATAACATCAAATCGATCGAAACCCAGATTCTAGGGTTCTTAAGAAAACGTTTTAGTCGAACACCATACCAGACATGATTTCAATCTAATTAGTTGATATGGTTAGTTTCACAATCTTCCACTTATTAGTAGCCCCATGAATTCAGCAACTAATATTACAAGAATTGAGCAAATCGATCTAGGGTTCTTAATCTAGGGCTTCGGTTTCTAAACAGGATAATTAGCGAACTTAAACCTGATGTTTTCTCAATTAAACTTCACACCAGATTCGCCTAATGCAAATAAACAAAACCCCTATATCTTTGGTTCAATTCACAAACGAAATCGATGAGTATTGGGACTGGGTTCGATCGCGAGTGGCTTGGGGGAAGAACACAGGAGAGTTAATGTTCAAAACCAAATCAGTCTGAATTCTATCGCGATACCCTAGCGGGCTGGAGTGGTTAAGTCTGTGTGTTGGTGTAGGTGAGACCCGGGTTTGAACCTCACTAGCACCATTTATTTTTCTAGCCATTTTTGAGACTATATTTTTATATAAAATCTGTTCTAATACTATTATGTTAATATATTAAATGGGTTTTAGCCCGGGAAATCACACGTAGGCTCGGGTTACATTTATAAACCATTTTAACATTTTTTCTCCACTTTGAAATAATATATATATTATTTCAAACCACGACTCCGAATAAATTACATATTTATATTATTTTCAACCCTTGATTTTCAACCAATTTTATATTATTTCCTTCAAGTTTATAAACTCTATGAAACGTTTTAGACTAATAAATGATATAATTTTTTTTATATTCTTTACTCATGTTTCATCCTTGATCTAAAAATAATATATTTATTATTTTTGACACAAATGATTATTTATAAATCTTGAAAACTTAAAAATAATATATTAAATTATATTATTTTCCTAACCATTTTAAAAGGCACGAACGTACGAATATAATTATTTATTATTATTATTCATTCGATACAAAATGTATTTATCTTAATTATTAAATTAAGAAATCCCTATTACCGTGGACGCGTTCGTCTACTCGTTGTTTCCTAAGCGTATTTTACGACATTCCAACTTCCGTGTCATCGTCAACAAAATCCCATATATCCCTAACTGCTATGTTTGAATTTCTAGGGCATACGTAAGCCATTGTAGGCTAACAGTTGTGCACCTAATCTCTTTCTCGGGTGATTCAATCTACAACCCGACTCAGGTGAGTTTCACGGCCCCATTTTACTTGTTTTCCTATTGGGGGAGAAACATGCATACTTACAAACATTATTTTATTTGTTTTCCCGTTGAGGAGAAACATGCATACACACAAACAGTATTTTACTTGTTTTCCCGTTAGGGAGGAACATGCATACAAACGAATATCATTTTACTTGTTTTCCCGTTGGAGAGAAAAATGCATACGAATAGGCATCCGTTACTTGTCTCCTAGCCAGGGAGAGACATACACATGGACATGGATCACATAGTATTTCATTACCACTTGTGTACTTAAGCGTAAACACTATCATGAAAGTCCTCACATCGAACCGTTAATATGGACTTAGCGAGGTAATTTGAGTAGTACTACTGGGTTTGACAAACCCCACCCGGGCTAGTCGCGCTAGCACGATTGGAGATCGAACGGGTGTAAATTGGCCTAAACATATTAGTCAGGGTTGATAGACCTCGTGTTGACACTTTTTCTTACATGTTTCTCGGGTCGCTTTGGCACAGGTTGCACACTTAGGACATGCATGGAGTCCTACTGTCATATCATTCATTTCAAACAATTTAAACAGTTTTACTTATTTACATTAATTGACGCTTGTTGCGTGTAATTACTTTTGATTTCATTCTTGTAAGGTCCCAAACCCGGGAGGCCTCACTTGTTGGATTACTCATTCACAAACAGTTCTTAACTTGAATATCAAAATAACGCAGTGGAAAATTTCATTAAAACATACCCATAACATTGTTCAACATGCGGAAGCGTAACATAGTCTAATACATAAACATAACATAAACTAATCATAACGCGATGTCAGTCTTCATATCATCCGGGTAACTCTTCTCGCTTGCCAAGCATCACCGTCCATCATCATAACCTGCCCTTAACCTGAATGTGCGTACTAAAAAGTCAGCTACGCTGGTGAGTTCTAGCTTTATACAAAACCTTAACATAAACATTTTGCCAAAAACATAACATACATTTGTTTAACAAAAGCGTACGTAAAACATGCAATAACTTAGCATCATCAAAACATCATCATAACATAAGTCAACATGAACCGAATCTGCGCCTTCACGTAACCATCAATTCCATACATTGCATACCAGCGGATGAACTTAAGGCTCGTTACATCTAAGTCATCCGTCACCAGGTCTCCTAAAGCACGTTACCTCTAGGTGGACCAAACATATGTCTCCTATGTCTCCTAAGGAATAGTACCTTCCATCGGGATCCCAGAAATCCCATGGGTGACCGTCGTCACCCCATCATAAACCAGTTGTACAACCGTTAGCCAGCCACAAAGGCCCCCCGTAAGGGTGAGGCCAATACATACATACATACCTTAGCTCCCATAGGAACTCGTGGCAGATTCGTTTATTCATGACTTTCATAAAACCTTTACCTCATTTTAGTTAAAGTATTCGTACGTTTTATTAAACAAAACATCGTCTCTTTCGTAAACTTCATTTGGCAAAGCATTTCATAAACATCATCTCGTAAACGACATTTCGTAAACATCATATCGTAAACATCGTTTCGTAAACCTCTTTCAAAAACATCATTCCGTATGTATGCACACCAGCCCAAAATTTTTTAATTAAAACATTAAAAGAAGGGCTTCTAGAACTCACCTGATAAGCTAATCTGGGTTGTCCTAAACAAAGGTCCAACAACGTCACTTCCGATCTGAATTGATTAGTTAAATACACATCAGACCTAATCCCGACTCTAACGGTTTAACCATTCTGATTTAGACGACTATACTGACTTTACTAACCAGCCTGATGCCTGCGCACTTAGCAAGTGCGCAATGCCTTGTTCTTGCGTACTTAATAAGTGCGCAGGGCCTTGTTCTTGCGTACTTAGTAAGTGTGCAGACTTTGCTTCATGCGTACTTGATAAGTACGCAGGACCCTCTTCATGCGTACTTGATAAGTACGCTGGACCCTCTTCATCCGTACTTGATAAGTACGCATGATCCGCTTCCCCGTAAAAACCCAAACTTTCGCATTCGGGTCTGATCACGTCAAGATCCCGAACTTCTTTACATTCAAAACGTTTGCTTTTCATTAAGGAACTCAAATCTATGTTTTTCTTCCAGTTTCATCCGTAAAAACGTTACCTTTTCATACAAAACCCGAAAAACCCCAAAACGAACAAAAACTTAGATCTAGGGAGGTTCTTCTCACAAGCTCTGGAGCAACACACTTCTTCAATCTTGGGTCGATCCGCCAACTTTCTCTCTCTACGGTTTCTCTCTCTAGATGTTGCAAATGAGAGAAAAGGGTAGTGACTTAGGCTATTTATAGGGGAGGCTCCCCCTATGTTCGTCCCTTCTAGCCGGCCGGCCCATCCGGCCCGTCATGCCTCATTCGTTTATTACGTTATTATAACTGTCGTTTTATTTTTGGGATGTTACAATTCTACCCCCCTTACAATAGGTTTCGTCCCCGAAACCTATCATAAGTCAAATATTTGGGGGTATGACTCCCTCATTTCCGTCTCCGTTTCCCAAGTAGATTCCGATCCCTTTCGGTGCTTCCATTGGAATTTAACCAATTGAATAATCTTATTACGCAAACGCTTCTCCTTTCTGTCTAAGATGGCCATGGGTTCTTCGATGTAGTTAAGGCTGTTGTCGACCTCGATGTCAGTAAGTGGTACGTGAGCCGATTCATCCGCCAAACACTTTCGCAAGTGTGATACATGGAAGGTAGGATGAATCCCACTTAACTCATCAGGCAACTCTAACCGATAAGCGACTTCACCAACTCGTGCCATTATCCTAAACGGTCCGACAAACCTCGGACTTAACTTTCCTCTCTTCCTGAATCATATGATTCCCTTCTAGGGTGACACTTTTAACATTACTCTGTCCCCAACATCAAACTCAATAGGCCTTCGTCGTTTATCCTCATAGGATTTCTGACGATCTTGCCCGACCTTCATTCGTGCTTTGATTTTATCAAACCTTTCAGACGTTTCTCTTACGACTTCAAGACTTCCTAATTCCTTCTGTCCAATCTCACCCCAACAAACCGGGGTCCTGCATCTTCTCCCATACAACATTTCGTAAGGCGGCATGCCTATCTTCGTGTGATGACTATTGTTGTAGGAGAATTTGGCTAACGGCAGATGACTGTCCCAACTGCCACCGAAGTCGATAATACAAGCACGAAGCATATCCTCCAATGTTTGAATGGTCCTTTCGGGCTGACCATCCATTTGTGGGTGGTATGCCGTGCTGATATTAAGCCTCGTGCCCATCGCCTCGTGAAATCTTTTCCAGAACCTCGATGCGAATCGTGTGTCCCGGTCAGATACTATCGTCAAAGGCATCTCATGTTGTGCTACTACTTCGTTAATAAATACTTCCGCTAACCTTTCCGACGAGAACGTCTCACGAATAGGTAGGAAATGAGCACTCTTCGTTAAACGGTCCACAATTACCCAAATGATGTCATGACCTTTAGTTGTGCAAGGTCGCTTGGTTATGAAGTCCATGGTAATGTGTTCCCACTTCCATTCTGGTATATCAAGTGGTTGAATCTTCCCATACGGTTTCTGGTGTTCGGCTTTTACTTGTGAGCAAGTCAAGCACTTGCTTACATACCTTGTCACTTCATGTTTCATTCTAGGCCACCAGTATTCCTTCTTCAGATCTTGGTACATTTTGTTGGTACCGGGATGAATAGAATACCGAGACTTATGAGCCTCATCCATGATTTTGGTTCTAAGCTCGCCACCCATAGGTATCCATACCCGTCCAAAACGTGTCCTAACACAAAGGGTGTTATATTCCAACTTGTCCTGTTGGCCAACCATCCTTTCCTTCTTTGTGTTTTCTTCCTTAAGTGCTTCATATTGAGCTCTTTCAATTTCCCTCATCACATCTGATGTTACCACCAACTGGCAAGCTTTCACTCTAATAGGAGCAGGCACATCCTTTCGGCTTAGAGCGTCAGCCACCACGTTTGCCATTCCAGGATGGTATATTATTTCACAATCATAGTCTTTCAATAGTTCCAACCATCGTATCTGCCTCATATTAAGTTCCCTTTGTTCGAAGAAGTACTTCAAAATTTTGTGGTCGGAATAAATAGTAAACTTCACCCCGTAAAGGTAGTGTCTCCATATTTTCAATGCAAATACGACAACAGCAAGTTCCAAATCGTGAGTCGGATAATTGGCTTCGTGAATCTTCAACTGTCGTGACGCATACGCGATCTCTCTCCCGCGTTGCATCAACACGCATCCCAATCCCTGACCCGAAGCGTCAGAGTATACCACTAAGTCTTCATTGCCCTTTGGAAGGGCCAAGACTGGAGCTTTGGTTAGCTTCTCCTTCAATTCCTTAAACGCCCCATCCTGGGTCGAACCCCATTCGTACTTTACCTCCTTCTGAGTCAACTTTGTCAACGACGAAGCTATTTTTGAGAAATCCTGGATGAATCTTCGATAGTAGCCCGCCAATCCCAAAAAACTGCGGATTTCAGTTGGCGTCTTAGGAATATTCCATTCCCTTACCGTCGTTATCTTTGTTGGGTCAACCATAATGTCGTTCGGGTTAATGACGTGACCTAGGAATTGAACTTCCGTAAGCCAGAACGCGCATTTGGAGAACTTAGCATACAACTTTTCCTTCTTCAGAGCCTCCAACATTTCCTTTAAGTGACATGCGTGATCACCCCCATTCTTAGAGTCGATGAGGATATCATCGATGAACACGATTACCGATCGATCCAGCATTGGTCGACAAACCCTATTCATCAAATCCATGAACGCTGCGGGGGCGTTCGTCAATCCGAAAGACATTACGCGAAACTCGAAATGTCCATAACGCGTGCGAAACGCATTTTTCGGTATGTCTTCTTCCCTCACCTTTAACTGATGGTACCCGGATCGAAGGTCGATTTTTTAGAACCAACTTGCGCCTTGCAATTGATCGAACAGGTAGTTGATCCTTGGTAAAGGGTACTTGTTCTTCACCGTACGTTTGTTCAACTCGCGATAATCGATACACATTCTCATCGAACCGTTTTTCTTCTTCACAAACAACACCGGAGCACCCCACGACGAGATACTCGGTTGGATAAATCCTTTCTCAAGTAACTCGTCTAGTTGTGCCATTAACTCTTTCATCTCCACTGGTGCTAGTCGATATGGAGCCTTAGCCACGGGCTGGGCATCTGGTACTAAGTCGATTCGAAATTCAATCTCTCTATCGGGTGGTATCCAAGGCAAATCCTCTGGAAACACCTCCGGGTACTCGCGTACCACGGGTACATCGTCTAGTTCCTTCACTTCCTTACACTTGTCAATTACGTACACCAGATAAGCCTCGCATTCGCGTCTCAAGTAATCTGTTGCCTTAATCACCGAGATGACGTTTGGCATCGGGGCGTCACGATCTCCAAAGACCTCGACTTTGCTACCATCCGGAACCTTAAGTCGGATTATCTTTCGTTTACATATGATTTGTGCTTCGTTGGCAGCTAACCAATCCATACCCAACACGACATCAAACCCTCCCAAAACCATAACAAACAATCTAACAGGGAACCTATGACCTTCTATTTTATCGTGGAGTTGTCAACTACATTGGTCACCCTCGCAGTTCTACCCGCAGCGGTTTCTATGCATAAAGCCATTTCTAGCTTACTGATAGTGTACTTCACTCGTTTACAAAAAGTCATAGATATAAAACTTTTACTGGCACCCAAATCAAATAACATAGAAACAAAAGTGTTGTCGGGGTCTGCCCTGGCTTGGTCCTGCGTCAGTGCGTACGCACGAGTCTTTGCTCGGGGCCTCTCTTCTTTCTTCTCGGGGCCTTTCCCTTTTCCCGCTTCACCCATTCTTGGTTTGGTGCATTCCCGGCTCATGTGGTCGCTTTCACCACAATTAAAGCATTTAATGCCTTGCATGCATTCACAGGAGTAGTGCTCAGTCTTGCCACATTTGTAGCACAGATTTGTCCCTAGCCGACATTCACCCGCATGCCTTACCCCACATTTTCCACAGACTGCTGTCTCGCCTACCCTGGCCTGTTTGTCCCGAGCCCCAAACAACTTCCCAGTCGATCGCTTAGCGGGGAAACTCAGCTTCTTCTTAGGCTCTTCAATGGCAACTTCCCAGCCCCAAACAAATTCCCTTTCTACCTTTTCGATCTCATTCCTTGGACAGAAATTCTTGATCACCAAAATTTTCAAATCAATCCACATCATCGCATCCACAGCCTCGTCCCCTTTGGCTTGACGTACACCTTCCCACCAATGGGATGCTTCCTCTCTCAAAGAGTTAGCAGCAAATTTCACAACTTGATTCGCTCGACACTCGCTCAGACGAATGGCAGCTTCCATACGGATTACCCAATCAAAAGTAGCCACCACGTCCTTCTTCCCAGTCAGGACCGGCGGGTCATATGCCTTAAAGGACTTATAGTCGCAACCACGGTTAAGTGGTGTGTTGATTGCCTCAGTGTTCCGGGTACCAACCGCCGTGTTAGACCCACCCGTCTCACTAGCCTTCTTTAACGCTTCTGCCAACAGTCCTGGCAAAGAAACCTTCATCAACTTAGTGAACTCGCGTGTCAGAGCCGCTCTCACTTTCGGTTCAAAAGTGAATTGTTGTTCTTCGGCATGAGTCGGCTCAGTTCCGTGCATACTAACTTCTGGCTCAGTGTGAACACTTCCTTCTTCACTGTACTCTTGGCGTGCAGGGGTCCTGCCATGCCCACCGTTACGACCACCGGTATGGCCCCCACCACGCCTTCCGTTTCCTCTCCTTGCTATTTCGTTCTATAAGACAAGGAATCCAATGTCATCACGCTAGTTAACAAATAGAATTCAACAAGCACTGTAAGATGTTAATATACACTGGCCATCTGCAATTAAACATTACACTACCTTTCGATTTCTATTTGACCACCTTTGTGATTCCATCGGAACACAAGTCCTTACCTAACCCTTTCTAAGGCATACTATATATGTAAATATATACTACTTTCATACCTGATGTTGTGGCTCGAGTTACCCGTACTGGCATCCGCTTTTGGTCCCATTCACAGTTTAAGTTCAGACACTGGGAGTGTCCGAATCTTTCAAACTATTGCTCTGATACCAACTTGTAAGGCCCAAACCCAGGAGGCCTCACTTGTTGGATTTACTCATTCACAAACAGTTCTTAACTTGAATATCAAAATAACGCAGCGAAAAATTTCATTAAAACATACTCATAACATTGTTCAACATGCGGAAGCGTAACATAGTCTAATACATAAACTAATCATAATGGTATGCCAGTCTTCATATCATCCGGGTAACTCGTCTCGCTTGCCAAGCATCACCGTCCATCATCATAACCTGCCCTTAACCTGAATGCGCATACTAAAAAGTCAGCTACGCTGGTAAGTTCTAGCTTTACATAAAACCTTAACATAAACATTTTGCCAAAAACATAAAATACATTTGTTTAACAAAAGTGTACGTAAAACATGCAATAACTTAACATCATCATAACATAAGTCAACATGAACCGAATATGCGCCTTCTCGTAACCGTCAATTCCATACATCGCATACCAGCGGATGAACTTAAGGCTCATTACCTCTAAGTCATCCGTCACCAGGTCTCCTAAGGCTCATTACCTCTAGGTGGACCAAACATATGTCTCCTAAGGCTCGTTACCTCTAGGAAGACAGAACATAACATAGGCATTATTTCCCCGCAAGGAATAGTACCTTCCATCGGGATCCCGGAAATCCCATGGGTGACCGTCGTCACCCCATCATCAACCAGTTGTACAACCGTTAGCCAGCCACAAAGGACCCCCGTAAGGGTGAGGCCAATACATACATACCTTAGCTCCCGTAGGAACTCGTGGCAGATTCGTTCATTCGTGACTTTCATAAAACCTTTACCTCATTTTAGTTAAAGCATTCGTACGTTTTATTAAACAAAACATCATCTCTTTCGTAAACCTTTCGTAAACTTCATTTGGCAAAGCATTTCATAAACATCATCTCGTAAACATCATTTCGTAAACATCGTTTCGTAAACATCATTTCGTAAACATCGTTTCAAAAACATCATTCCGTATGTATGCACACCAGCCCGAAAACTTTTAATTAAAACATTTAAAAAAGGGCTTCTAGAACTCACCTGATAAGCTAATCTGGGTTGTCCTAAACAAAGGTCCAACAACGTCACTTCCGATCTGAATTGATTAGTTAAATACACATCAGACCTAATCCCGACTCTAACGGTTTAACCATTCTGATTTAGACGACTATACTGACTTTACTAACCAGCCTGATGCCTGGGCACTTAGCAAGTGCGAAGGGCCTTGTTCTTGCGTACTTAATAAGTGCGCAGACTTTGCTTCATGCGTACTTGATAAGTACGCAGGACCCTCTTCATGCGCACTTGATAAGTACGCAGGATCTGCTTCCCCGTAAAAACCCTAACTTTCGCATTCGGGTCTGATCATGTCAAGATCCTGAACTTGTTTACATTCAAAACGTTTGCTTTTCATTAAGGAACTCAAATCTATGTTTTTCTTCCAGTTTCATCCGTAAAAACGTTACCTTTTCATCCAAAACCCGAAAACCCCAAAACGAACAAAAACTCAGATCTAGGGAGGTTCTTCTCACAAGCTCTGGAGCAACACACTTCTTTAATCTCGGGTCGATCCGTCAACTTTCTCTCTCTACGGTTTCTATCTCTAGATGTTGCAAATGAGAGAAAATGATGGTGACTTAGGCTATTTATAGGGGAGGCTCCCCCTATGTTCGCCCCTTCTAGCCCGCCGGCCCATCCGGCCCGGCCCGTCATGCCTCGTTCGTTTATTCCGTTATTATAACTGTCGTTTTATTTTTGGAATGTTACAATTCTAATGTTTACGCTTCCGCATTTAACTCTGAACATTTATGTTATGACTTTTTAAGTCTCATATAGTGTCGTTTGATGTAACTAATGACTGAGATCCTGGTGTGTCACCTTCCAAACGGTAAAACCCCGTTAGTGAAATTTGGAGGTGTGACAGATTAGTATCAGAGCCATTGGTTATAGAGAACTAGGATTGCATACTATAATATAATCGCACACATGCATTAGTTACACGACACAGACACTCATACATGATACACATGGTATCCATACATACATTGCATTGCAGGCATGATGACAACATCCATATCACCCTCTGTAAACTTAAAGGGGTCAAACTAAAGGAGGTAAACTCGAAACATTGTAAACTTAAAGAGGTCAAACTAAAGTTTAGGGTTAGTTTTGAAGTTTGTCTAAAGTATAAAGGGAGAAGTGGTCGGTGGCAAAAGCTACCGACACTTCTTTTTAAGTAAGAGTCTGATATACAGATTATAATTTACACATGACATAATATGCATTTGTTGAGAATAAATTTCGTTACACGAAACAAATAAAATATATCGAATTCACATCACATTTAATAGATGTATGAATTGTTAATAGATATTCATGCAAAAGACTAAGGGTATATTTGATAGCCTCTTAATGATTTTATTAATATGTTACCTCTGAATCTGTCAGAGGTAGGGTAGAATGTGTTTGTTTCAGATTTTGTCAGTCTTTTAATAGTTAATCCAACCTTTTAATGGTTCAACTCAAAAACAATGTTGAACCATTAACAACTTTTAATGGTTAAACTCTTAATAAACCAAACAACTCCTAAAAGTACCGCCAATGAGGTGAGGACATCCCTCTCTCTCATCCTTGCTAGCGCACTACATGACTTACCCGACCGATCTATCCCCATTATCTATGGACGCAAACAGACGTCTCCCCTCTCCCGTCCTCCCTCTCTCCTGTCCCTCTCACGGACTTTACCCGTGGGTGTCCGTCCTCACGCGCGTGGTCCTCCTGGTGTCCCTCCTCTCTCCTTCACGTTATACAAGTAATAGAAAATTGTTTAGTTTGGTGATTTTGTCTTCAAATACAATAATTGAAAAGAGAGTATATACTCGGACAATGCCATTTCTCGAATTCACTCACGTGACACATTAGGACCGTTTCTTTCATATCTCTACCCACCACTACTTCCTCAACTCAATCTCTACGCATACGTCACGTCGTCTTCTCCACCTCAAATGTCAAAATTGGCATACATCTCCGGCGGAGGAACACTTCCGATCTTACTCTCCACCACATCAACGATAGCCACGCCTTCCAGACGCTTTTCGATTTCATATGCTTCTCTAACCTCACCACCACCTCCGTCACAACCAAAGTCAAACACAAAAACGCCTTTTGTCGTCGACTCATCGAATAGCAGCTTCAATCACGCGATTGTAAACCCTAACGGAACCAATCCTACTTTGCGGTTTGCGACGTCCACCGAGTCTGAGATCGAAAAGGTGTGTTTCATGTTCTGTGACCTAGTTTGAGTCATGATTAAAGTTAAATTTGGGGAAACATGATACGTGATAAATAGAATAGGGACCTTAGAGTCGTTTGTTGTAAATAGAGGGTCATAATTATAAAATTATTCGATTGATACTGCTCTTGGCTTAGTTACAACCTTTAAGCACTCCCCTTTCCGGCTAATCTTCATTAACGACGTCATAAATAGAATAGGGACCTTAGAGTCATTTGTTGTAACTAGAGGGTCATAATTGTAATTATGACCATCTATTTACAACAAATGACGGGCGTATCATATTCAACGGAATTGGAATTTGAATTCAATTCCTTTGGGTGTTTGGTTCTTAAAATTAATTGGAATCCTAATTCCATTCTTAACGTGTGAAGGAATTGCAATTGGAATTGGAATTAATTCCATCAAATTCCTCCAAATGAAGGATTTCAAATTCCTTCCATCTTGTGAAGGAATTCAACTAAAGCAAATGGAATCTCCGACTACCGACCCTTGTCACTGTCGCCAACATCGTCACTAACCCTTGCAACCACTGCGGCCAACCCCGCCGCCACCACCGTCTCCCCGACTCCTGCCACCGCCACCCCGACCATCCCCATCGCCGCTCTCGCCACCTCCGCCTCCGACACCGACCGTTGCAACCACTTCCGCCAACCCCACCGTCGCCACCGACCACCACCTTCGCCCCGACCATCCCCGCCGCCGCTCTCCGCCCTCGACACCTCCGCCAACCGCCGCCAATCGCCGCATCCGACTCCGACCACCGCCGTCGACCGCAAACGAAAATTCAACTATTTCTTTTAATCTTTTTTATGGAACGAGGCAAACGAAATAAACATTTTGGTTTTTTTATTTTTTAGTTTTTAGTTATTTTTTGTTTTATTAATTTTTTTATATTTTTCTTTATCTTTTTTTTTGAGGGTTTTTTTTTTGCTTATAAAAATACAATCCCAATCCAATTCCTTAATGATTGTTTTCCAATTCCTTAAAATTTCAAATCATTTGAACAAAATATAATTCCAAATCCAATTCCTTAAAATTCCAATTCCAATAAATTTCGCCCCAAGGTCCCTGTTCTATTTTTCACGTATCAAAACATGATGATTATTTTAGGTATTTGTGGTTGAATTTATACTTACTGCTTGGTTGTTAAAGTTTAAAAACTTAAGTTGTTAAAAATGCTTTTGCTATTGATTGTTGTTCTTTTGGTTGAATATATTGTAATGGGTATGGTTTCGTTGCAGTTTGTTAATACAATCTTTTGGTTTCAATGTCTGCTACCGATCAGGTGATATTTGACTTTCGTTTTCTGGCTCTTCTGGCTGTTGGGGGCTCGTTAGCTGGCTCCCTGCTGTGCTTTCTAGATGTAAGTCTCTTTAAACTCATTTCTGTAATTTTGACAGATTACCAATATGTCAGTCTGTGTGTGAATGATAATGTTGATTGCATGATGTTAATATTATTATAATTCCATTAAAGATAGAGGAGTAATTTGGTACCTAAAAGTCCTTTCTGCTGACAATCTGATTCATGGAATTATGGTTGCAACAATGAGACTTGAAAATCTCTCAGTAGAGATTGTGTTGTTTCTTGTAACTACTAATTAGTTGTTGCTCATCCTAAAATTTAACTCAAGACTAAGCCTGGCAAAATGGCGGGTTGGGTGAGGTATCAAAATGTGTTTGGGTCAAATCGGGTTGTTTTAGAGAAGTATCAATTTGGTTCAAGTCAAAACAGGTTCTGCCCAACATGGACTCTGGTTGAGACGGGTCGTTTTTTTCAAAAAAAAAAGTATCAAAATGGGTTCACTCACCATAATTGTAGTTATGGCAGTTAGTGGTGGCAACAGGCGGAGGTGGTGGCGTCAGTGGCGACAGATTGCAACATGGGTTTGTCAAATTATGGGTTGCAACATTGAGACTTGAAAATCTATCACTGAAGATAGTGTAGTTTCTTTTGAAACACTAATAAGTTGTTGCTTATCCTCAAATTTAACTTGTGACTAGGGAAAAATGGACGGGTCTGGTAACGGGCCAAAACAGGCTTGGGCCAAATCGGGTCGTTTTAGAGAAGTATGAAACTATGAATTTGGTTAGAGTCAAAATGGGTTCTGCCTAAAATGGACTCTGCTTGAAACGGGGTAGTTTTAGAGAAAAAGTATCAAAATAGGTTCACTTCTTGCTATATTTGTTTTTATGGTGGCTAGTGGTTGGCAGCAGACGGAGGCTGTGTAGGCAGCGGCAGATTGCAAGTTGCAACACTGATTCTTCAAACTATGAGTTGCAACACTGAGACTTTAAATTCTATCACTAAAGATTGTGTGGTTTCTTTTAACTACTAATAAGTTGTTCCTCATTCCCAAAATTTAACTCAGTGACTTATTTGGCAGTAAATACTAAATACCCTAACCAACTATTAGCTGTTTTTTACATAACTTGTGTTTTAACCTTTTTCTGTGTTTATATTGTTATGAATGAATAAACGAAATGATGCTAACTTGTTTCGATCTTCCTAGGGTTGTGTTTACATTATTGATGCGTATAAAATCTACTGGAATAGCTGTTTGAAAGGAGTTCTTTCAGGGAAAATGGTGCTGCGCTTGGTTGAAGCAATCGGTTAGTTTTGCATATCATGTCTACTTTTCAAAGATTTTGGAGCATTTCCCAGTAAATATATTCATGCATCGTTACTTTTAAAAAAATTTAAACGCAGATGTTTATCTTGCTGGGACGGTTATGCTTATATTTGCTATGGGTTTGTATGGATTATTCATCAGTAATGCCGCTGATGATTTAGCACCAGCAGATGATCGCGCTCTCAAGGGTTCTTCCTTGTTTGGGATGTTTGCTTTGAGAGTAAGATTTTCTACAGTGCACATGCACACCGCACACGCGCACGCATGCACCCATAAGGTAATATTATAATCTGATTGACGTGTAGGAGCGACCTAGATGGATGAAGATCAGCTCACTCGATGAACTGAAGACAAAAGTTGGACATGTGATTGTGATGATTCTTCTAGTAAAGATGTTTGAAAAGAGCAAAATGGTGACCATATCAACGGGTTTGGATCTGCTAAGCTATTCTGTATGTATATTCCTATCTTCTGCTTCGTTGTACATTCTTCACAATCTTCATAAAGATGACCATAAATAACTAACTCCTTAACTGTCTTTATCACTTGGAGTTATGGTCATTTCTAGCTTAGCTTTAATGGCAAATATTCAATTGTTACTTGTAAGTTGTAATCCATTTGGACATATTGACCCTTTTAATAATGAACGGGTCGAATTGGTTTGTGTTTTATCTCAAAAAGATCAAATGGGTCTTATCAAATAGTTGAAGCTAAAAAGGGAACGGGACAAATGGGTCAATCAGGTCAAAGCCGTCCAAAGTCTTTGCAACGCAAACAACTTCCTAGGGTTGATCAACATTTTAGTAGTTGAGTGTCTCTACCACAGTTTACCATAAACCCCACTTATACTAGAAGTTTCCTAATCCTATGAGAATCCCTTGGTAAAAAAGCGTGAGGCGTTCAGAGGCATTTTGGTCCCAAAAGTCGAGGCGCGAGGCGCAAGCATTACGTACGTGATGCACGCTTCTATGTACAACCAAATAAGGTTTACTTACAACCATAAACCACATATCTTCATCTGATTTACATATACACTTATTTACCAAGTAAACCTTTAACAAGTTCTACACCCCTTAGGTTGATTTTACATATAATTGTCTTACGGACCCTAATTTTGACCAATTCTGACCCAGAACTACATGAAGCGCGCCTTCATCACCCTGATGTATTTTCCTCAAAGCCTCGTGCATTAGGTGTGCCTATTTAAACCAAGGACAATATTAAAGCTTGCTCCCCCCAAGTAATAACAATATACAACAAGAATACAAGTAGCCCTGTGCATTAAATATACGAAGCTATTAGAAGTAATTTCAAACCACATGAACAGATACAACACACATACCACTAGATAGTAGAATCAAGAAGAGGAAACAACTTTTGCACAATTACAAGACTCGATATAACCAATGTCTTTAGAATCCATCTATATTTGAAGAACTAGAATCTAACTACTTTTCATGTAGTAAAAATTTATAATTCCACATAAATTTGTGATCAACAATTAATACGGTTGGTCCAAACCAATATATAAAATACATATAATCGGAAAAAGAAACATAAACCAAACTAGAATATTTAGCAACAGGAATAGAACAGTAAAGGAAAAAACATAATTGATCGCAACCCGTGTTTAACACAGGTCCTTTAATATATATATTTATGGCCATTGGATTTCTTGTGTCGTTTTATATCTTTCATGGAATTGAACAAAAGTGGTACGAGTTTTGAAATTTATCGTGTAAATGAACAAGAGAGTTCAGTCTCTCTCGATCTTCGCTTGTCTCGAGTACAATGAATCTCGAACATGATGGAGTATAGCCTCTCTTTTTTCTCTATAATTGTTTGTGGAATTGAACTGAAATTTTTGTTTTATAGCCCAATAATATGAAAGGTGATATGTTCCGAGAACATTAAAGGCAACCACTCAGTTTTCGTAGTTTAATAAACTTCAGAATTTTAAATTCTATTCAACACCCTATTTTAGACGTTGATATTTAATTCATGTTAGCACTTCTACCTTGATAGTTAGGGGGGTTGAATTCCTTGGGGTTTTCCCAATGGTTTCCCTCTGTGAAGGTAATGAGTTCGAATCTTGTAAGGTGTACTTCATAAAAACTAGAAACATCCTCTGTAGATTTCGAATTCCTTGGGGTTTGTTTGAGTAGACTGATGTACGAGCCTCCCCTAGTGGGACGTGTCAGTCGAGCCCACGCCGTTCGAATTTTTTTTTTAATTCATGTTAGCTTCAGTTTGGACAAATCTTAACTCGTTACGAAGTTATCATCAAATAACTCGTTACAAAGTTATCATCAAAGAGAATGGAAATTTGTGAATTATTTATCATACGTACACATTAACGTAATTAGTTGCGTTAAAAGTTAGTGAAAAATCATTTTTTTCAAATAGTTAGTGATAAACAAAAGTTAGCAGATAGATATAGAGAACAATGGTCGGGGTGGGAGAAGTGTTTGTATTTTCATTCAACATGCTTCATAGTCCGTACGTGATTACAAACGGAATATATAGCGATTACATAACTAGACCATTCACCCATACGTTATATTTTAGGGGGTGTTTGGGATTATTTTTGGAATCTCTTTATGACTTTTGGATTTTAACTTATCATCTCACATTTTACACCTCCTTTTGGATTACCCAAACAACATTTTAACTAAAAGTTAATAAGTTAATAAGGAGGTTCCAAAAGTAATCCCAAGCTATGTAGATATTTAGACATTTACACATGCGTAATTCACTTTGAACTACAAATATAACAAAATAATATAGATTTTAATAAATAAACGCCTTAGCGATTTACAATCCGTGTCAGGTCAACAGGGAAAGTCCTAAAGAGGTTATATACCCTTTCATTTAGATCTACTCCCATGACATCTCGCAAACTACATTAGCAGTTTTACCAATATGTCTATTACCGATTAAGGTGTCAAACCCTAAATTTAGAACCGGTATAAAATCCGAAGACAGTAAAGATTAAATCTGACATGAATAACTTCATATAAATATTTAAAACCACGCAAATTGGATCAAAGGCTAATTGAAGTTTGCAAACATACACACCATAAGATTAGCAAATAAAAAACTACTAAAATCACACATTCATAAGTAACCCATCCAATCATCATCCCATACAAAGAATCATCTCATCCACGGGTGTGGATGTCCCGTCAGTATTATGCCCTTGGTGTTCTGATCAAGTGGAGGATATTGAACATATTCAGGGAGATTTTTTTTGACGGGCAAGGCGTGGAATTCTGTTTTTAAATGGCTCGATATCGATTATCCGTCTTCTACATGTCTAAAGACAATTATGTCTTTTGTTGACTCCCTCTTGTTGCCCAAAATGAAGAAAGCATTGATTGAAGCGGCCTGTTTTACCACTTGGTGGGTTCTTTGGAGTTTTCGAAACAAGTCCATCTTTGATCATCAGTCCCATATGTAGGAAGGTTTTTTTGATCTCATTGTTAATTATTCGTATTTGTGGTATATTAATAGGAATAGGAAAATTTCCTTTAGTTGGGATGAGTGACTTAAAAACCCTCTCCTGCTGTTGTAATCTCTTGGTGGTCCCAGTTTTTTTGATCGGGTCTCTTGTTTTTTATATATTGTTTAGCCAGACATAGAAATGAAAAAGCATAGCCAAATCAAAACTAAACATGATCACATAAATGTTAGGGAATGTAAATAAAAGCAAACCATGCCAATAGATGTCCAACAACACTAATGTGTAGCTTAATCTTCACTCTACAAGCCTCTTCTCTCCAAAATTAGCCCTTTTGCTTCAAATCAGTGATCTTCAACCTCTTCTGGTTCGTGAAACCCCACAAGTTGAGCAACATTGACTTTTATAATGCTCAGTTAGGGTTTCTGTTTTAGCGGATTACGGGCCTCGATACATGTCGTATTGTCTTCGAATGGGCCTCAATGCCATAATACACAGCAGAGTGTTGCCCTATTTCGCCTAGGGTTGTTAGATGCAGGTACATGTCGTACTACATATAATAGTATTGGTCGTACTTAGGTCGTATTCCTTGACGTACTTCACTTTTCTCTAATACTGCTCTAGCACTTCACGAACTCTTCACTTTAACTTCAAACCTGCAAATCATTTGAGAAACATTAATACGTACCTATTCTTACCATATTTGAGGCAAAAACAACATAAAACGTAGAGAAATATGTTGAGAAACATGTGTTATTTAGAACACATCAACGCTAACAAAATGGTGGCAGCAACGATGTCAGTGGTCAGTAGCGAGGTGGGGGTGGTGGCACGGTGGTAGAAGGGGTTATCGTAGGTGGAGGTGCGGATGCGATAGCAATGAGTTGTCGGTGATTCCGATTCTTTTTGTTGAGTTCCTTCATAATTTAAAAAGGAATGTTGAAATCTTTTAACTGATGGAATTAATTCTAATTTCATTTCCAATTTCAATTCCTTTCTCACCCAAACACGTTAAAAATGAAATTCAGATTCCAGTTCTAATGAATTTTACGAACTAAACACATTAACAAATGGAAATCAAATTCCAGCTCATTGAATTTCATTGAATTTTGTGAACCAAATACTCTCTAAAAGTTTTAGTCTTAAACATAAAAATAAAACATGTGGGACCCACAATTTACCTATCATCACTTCCATTTCTCTTTCTCGTTGTCTTCCACTCGGTCTCACAATCCACACCCCTTCGACTATTCTTCCAACCCCACCACCATTAGCACCGAACAACAATCTCCGTCCACCTCCAAACCCAAGCGACTCTACCAGTCATGCCGCCAGCCCATCTACCATATGCACAGATTTAAAAACCACGTTTCAGGCGAGACTTGGGGATACGCCACGGTGGGTGACACTCGGTTATGCGGGAAACATAATAACTAGTCTTAGTAAGGCGCCACGGTGTCCGCCACTTCAAGTACCTTGCAGTCAGAGATGGTGTCGGTCTCACCTGGGCTGAACCAGTGGTTCCCTTGAGACTATTTAGAACCCTGTTAGAACTTTTGTTAAGAGATATGGTGATCAAAGGTGGTTGTTCCACAACCCAGTAGGATAATTCTTGCCTTTAGAAGGGATTGCATCCGGGGTATAGGAGCTATTGAATGGAGTCAGATGACGTAGGTATGTTCCAGGCCAAAAGTTTAAGCCCAAGATAAAGGTCAAGCCCAAGAAGGGTTAAGCCCAGCCAAAATACCTAAGGCTAGGTAATACACACACTATCTCCAAGAAAGGTCAAGCCTAAGAAGGTTTTAGCCCAACCAAGATACCTAAGGCTGGGCAATACACACTATCCCTAATAAAGCAACAGTCTTCCCATGAAAGAGACTATGAGTCAAAAGAGGAAAGAGCCAGGCCATAAGAAGTTAACAGTGTTTTCCCCTTTTCGCCTCCAAACGAAAGGACATGCCAGTCCCTATAAGATGGAGATTAGGCCAGAAGCCTATAGCAGCCCTATGCCAACATGTTTCACACTTAAAGGGGAATCTCAGCAAGAATGAGGCAGGACCAAATAACAAAGGGTCTGACAGTCACCGAAATAGAACACCTAGGGTCAAAAGACATCCGACCCTGGGTAAACATCAAAAGTATAATAAAGAGCACACCCCATCAAGGTAAGAGACTAAGCATGGAATACTAAACTTTCTCATATAATTCTCCATCAAGACATCCCTCCACACCTTCTCTCCAGGAAGTCTATCTCTTTTATCCCTAACTCCTTATCCTCATTCTCTCTTATATTTATGTTTATTCATGATATCTATGTTTGATATGTTCATCTTTATATAAGTTACTGACTTGAGCGTCGGAGTACCTTCGGGGCTAACCCCCCGAGCCCTCTAACGTAGATCTCCTTTGTTGTTTCAGCTCATGTCCAAACTCGGAAATGCTAGAACCCAGACGAACAAGACTCGACCCGGATTTGGATGTAGCAACAAGTGGCGCCATCCGTAGGACCGAGAATTTTAACCCACATGAATGCCTTGCGCCCACTTTTCTAGACAAAAGAAACCATCTATATTCTCCAAATCAGGTTCCAAATATCATTTTCTATATTGTATTTGTTCAAGGCATCTTTGTTATATCAGATTTTCAAATATGAAGAAAATTAGTTGCATCAAAATTAAAAAAAAAACATTTGAATGGAAAACCGATTATATGAAGTCCACATAGTTTTTCATAAAGAGAAGGAAATTAATTGGCAAATGGCAATACTATGGAATTTACTATCTTTCAAGTATTAGTAACTTAAAATTCGTTTATCGAGCAAAACTCAAGGCTAAGTTAGAGTTTTTTATTAACGTTTTCGAAGACTTATGTCTTCACTGATTTAACGAATAGCCTTAGGAGGAGAAGTCATTCTTTTCATTTATTTACAACATATATTTCACTTGGGTTACAACCCACAAAATATGCTTTCAACATATGTTTAGAGATGCTTTATGTGTTTCATTATCTTTAATAAACAAAATGCAAGTGAAGAATTGATGTACAATCATTTTTACCCAAGTTACTATTCTCAAAGCACAAACGGTGACCGTTTTTGGTAGAAATTACTCACAAATAATATACACCATCATGTGTGTGACAAAGAGTACTAAACAGAAATATTACACGTTTTATATTGGAAAAGGATTATTTCAAAAGTTAATACTTATATAAGTGGGTACAAGAAATTTCACATTTTAATATAATGCAATAGAAATCTCCATAAGTTTGAGAATATTTGTATTATTTCTACACATGAGTATGTTATGAATTTCCAATGACATTAATCATTCTGCTAAAGTATCAGTATTTAACGCATGTTAATTTTGTACCACCATATTTTCTAGAGTACAACTAAAGGCATGGTGTACAACATAGCGGATTGTGATCTTTACTTCTTAAATAGTTATAAAAAATTATTTACTTGTTAAATAGTTAAAAAAAAATAGATGAAAACTATCGTATATGCATGGCTTGTGTTAAGATATTCTATATAATACTTTTTAACCTTTTGTATTTACTTACACAACATTGAATCACTGGTTTTGACTGATACGTGTTTACCAAGTCACCTAATAAAATGTTTGTTTTTCTTTTTTGTTACTTTCTACGTTACTAGATTTAAACAACTACAGTATAGACCTACAGACTTGAATAATTGTATCCTTACTAAAAGCCTTATGCTTTTCGCAACCAAGAATCTACATATGGCGCATCAGCGCATGCATGCCTGTCTTGAAGCATTCGATCTACTTTTTTGATTTCTAAACTAATATATGTTGGGATGTTGTGACTTTATCAAGAACCCAGCTTTCTGGAAAGTTAATTTCCTCTCATTTAATCTTTCTTTCGGTAGTTTTATTAGATTTACCAAAATTAGTTTCTATGACTATAGTTTCATTTAATGGTTTATCAACCATTCTACACCGTGGATTTAAAGTATATAAAGGCTTATAATAATTTCTATAACATATACAGATATCTTCTGATCTTGGATCATAGTTATAACCATGAGTCTTAACATTTAATGTTAAGACATATGAAATATTAACATCTGATAAAGATAATTGCATATTAGGATAAACATTAAAATATTAGGATAAACATTAAAATAGACTAGTCAATGGGCCAGACTAGTCTGAACAATCCCTATAAGAGATTGTTTCTAGTTCAGATTTCGTAACATCTCTAAGAGCTGCTACAAAACTTTCTGGATGATCGTTGCATATTTGCAGAGTAAATTGATTATTAATAATTTTTATCTGATCCTGTAATAAAATAGTATCAGAGCAAAGTGCTCTTAAAATAAAAACCTTGTTCAAAGTTTGATTGTGCAGATCAACACTTATTCACTCAAAATGGATATTTTGAAAAGCAACGATACTGTTAAAAACAGTATTGAAGAGAAATATAAAATTCCTCATAATTTAGATTTATTAAATAAATAGACTATTCAAAAAATGGAACACAAACTAATTTATAAATTAGGAACCTTTGAAAAATTAGGACTAAAACAAGTTGTTAAAAAAACTGAAGAAACATTTTCTTTAAACAAAGAAGACATGGTTATTAAATTATTATTAAATAAATATAAAACAGATTATAAATTCCTTCATATAGGGCTTGTGCAACTTACATTCAAACCCTTAACTTTAGAAGGTCTTCTAGAAAGTTTTGTAGCAGCTCTTAAAGACGCTAGAAATCTGAACTCGAAACAATCTCTTATAGGGATTTTTCAGACTAGTCTGGCCCATGGACGAGTCTATTTCAATGTTTTTCCTAATCTGCAATTATCTTTATCAGATGTTAGTATTCCAGATGCCTTAACATTAAATGTTAAGACTCATGGTTATAACTATGCTCCAGGATAAGAAGTTATCTGTATCTGTTATAAATTTTTTTATAAGCCTTTATACACTTTAAATCCACAGTGTAGAATGGTTGATAAACCATTAAATGAAACTATAGTCATAGAAACTAATTTTGGTAAATCTAATATAACTATCGAAAGAAAGATTAAATGGGAGGAAATTAACTTTCCAGAAAGATGGGTTCTTGATAAAGCCACAACATCCCAACAGTATATAGATAATAATCCTTTAGAAGTTATATAAAATGAAGAAGGATCTGTCAAAATCCATTTTGAACAGCTCAGAAACACTTCTTCTTTACCTAGATCTTTGTCTTCTAGATTTTTATCCTCTCACCAACATATATCTCCTTTATGATATACTGTTAGAAGTCCTTCTAGAGCTTATACTTCAAGAATAAAGGGAAAATTTCCCTACAACAGAAACATTCAATAGATTGAGAATAAATTCTGATAATATAGTTACAGGAGTACAAGTAGATCCGGAATCAACCGAATCAGAAGTCGATTTTGTTTAATGGATTTTAAAGAAATAATAGATTTTAATCCGGGATCGCCGGTAAGAAAAGAAATTAGTAAAGAATTCCAATTACCCAAATGAGAATTATTTAGAAATTGGTTTTTTGAAAATTTTAAAGAAACTGATATAAATTTCTTTAAAGATGAATATTATAAAGATCTGATCATAAAAAATGAGGTTATACCCTTTATTCCATGGTTTATAGAAAGTTATACTGGAAGTATTATCTCTGTTATTGAAAGAAAATTTAATATTAATGGAGATATAATCTCTAGGTTTTCCCTCCTACACAATCTTTTAAGATAGAAAAAGATAATGAGATAAGATATTATCAAATTTTCCAAAAAATATTAGAAGGAAATACTTTACCTGTTACAGTTTCTCATATAAATGAGTTAATTAAACAACAGAATTACACAAATTTATATTTAGTAATTCTGGGAGAACAACTACAAGATTTGTCTAATAAAATGGATAGGATTATATCCTATTTTAAAGAGAAAAACATATCTACTAACAAAAATTTACAAGAAAAAATTGCTACTCCTAGTATTCAACTTCCTTCAGAAGTAACAGATTTTAAATTAAAATCTCAGGATAATTTAATAACAACTCTAAATGATACTATTAATGCTCTTAAAAATCTTAAAATGAGTACTATAACCGAATTTCATGAAGAAAATTATCAAGAAGAAATAAATAATCAAATTTCTAAACTTTCTAAATTGGCAGATAAGCCAACCCAAAGAAAATATTATTATCCTAGACCTACTCCTCAAGATGTTCTTATAGAAGAACAAGAGTATACTGTTAATAACTCTTATAGTGGAAAAATGATCTATAAATGGAACATAGATGGTCAGACTGAAGGACAGATTTATAATACCGTCCATAGAATGCTTATGTATAGCACAATATGTAAGAATAATAGTAATTCTGTTACAACCATAGCAAATATGATTATATCTGGATTTACACGCCAACTAAAAGGATGGTGAGATAATTATTTATCTCAAGATGATAAAAATAAAATCATGAACAGTGTCAAACAAGAAGAGGGAACTAGTAATACTGAAAATAGTGCAGTTTACACATTGTAAACATTATAGAACACTTTACATGCAGATGGTCTGAAGATTCTGAAAATATAAGAACTCCTCTACAAAATCTAAGAGGTAGAACTCTCACGTCTTTTAGATGGTATAAAGACACTTTTTTATGTACAGTCATGGAACTCCTTGAGGCTAATAGTCCACATTGGAAGTCGAAATTCATAGATGGCCTCCCATATGTATTTGCTGAAAGAATAAGAAACAAACTAAGAATAGACGGAGTCATAAATTATGAAAATTACACTTATGGTAAACTTATAGGTACCTGTATTCAAGAAGGTTTAAGTTTATGTAATGAAATAAAACTTAATCAACAAATTAAAAGACATTCTCTAAATGAAAAAAGACAATTAGGAGAATTCTGTGATCAATTTGGGATAGAAAATAGACTTGATAAGTCAGCCAAAACTAGGAAAAGAAATTATTCTCCTAAGAGACATTATAAAAGAAAGAAAATCAGAAAAGAAGATAACCAACATAATAAGGAGAAAAAATATAAAGAAAGAAAAAAAATTTCAAATGATTTAAAAAATTAATAAAATGCAGAAAGTGTGGTAAATTAGGCCACAAAGCAAAAACATGTTGGGTTAGGAAAAAACTTAACAAAATAGAAGATCGGGAGTTAAGAGATAGAATTAATGAAGTTTTATTAAATGAAAACTTTGAAGAAACTAATTCTGAGCAATCATTCTCAGAAGAAGAAAATCTAAGTGTTTTAAAATATGAAAGCTTTTATTCCTCAGAAGAAGAGGAAGATCAGTGTTCAACAAATTGTAAAAAAGATTGTTACAAAAACCCTTCTGACATATCAGAAGAAGGTCTATGTCAAATAATTTCTCAATTCCAAAACATGAAAATTAATGTTTTAAGCAATGAGATTTTAGATTTCTTATTAGTCATAAATGATCCTCAAATCAAAGAAAAATTGATTTCAGAATATTTAAATCAACAAAAATCTAAGGGAACATCTTCTTCTAACAATTTTCAGCAAGATTTAAAACATTTTTCTCTAGCCGAATTAAAAAGACAGCTAGTTGAAAGGAACCAAGTCTCTAGACCTGTTAATATACATGATCTAAAAACTGAAATTGATAATCTAAAGATTGATATTAAAATACTTCAAAAAGATAATAGAAATCTAGAAGAGAGAATCATAAGACTTGAAATTCCTCAAAATAAAATTAATAATAATTCAGGAGTATTTTTAGAAAGTATAATGGATATTATAACCACACAGAAGTGGAACATCAAAGTTAAACTTCTTATTGAAGACAACTTCTTCATAACCGTTACAGCATTAGTTGATAAGGGTGCTGATCTAAACTGTATACAGGAAGGAATTATTTCTACAAAATATTTTCATAAACCTCCCACAATTTAAGTTCTGCTGGAGGAGAAAGATTGAAGATTGAGTACAAATTACCAAAGGTTCATGTCTGTCATGATGAAACCTGCATTCCAACTAGTTTTATTCTAGTTAAAAATCTCACTAGCCAAACCATACTTGGAACCCCTTTCTTAAATAAAATTTTCCCTTTAAGACATATTGATAATCTATACTATATAATAAATAAAGGTTTTTCATGCCACGTGTCGTCTCCATATTCATTCTCACAATTTTTTTCCCGCCTCTCTCTCTTATTTAATGCACTTCCATATTTTAACAATAATATATATTTAAAAAAAATACTAATTATAATAATAAAACACATTTATTTTAAATGATCCCTTATTATAAGAAACTTTAAAATTTAATTATGTTTTCAATCAAGTACTACATGAAAGCCAATTATATTAAATAGTAATTAACGTATTTTTGAAACCCAATTATATATTAATTTTTACATATTTTGAATTTGTTTTCTATACTTAGTATATGTAATATATTTTTACATCTGTAAATTATATACATAAAGATTTAAAAAATTTATGTATTAATATATTTCACACCGCGTGTAGACACGGGATCTAAATTAGTAAATGAATAACTAGATCTTTTCAAAATAAAGAAATATATTTTTCATTCATTACAAATCATGTTTCTAGAACTTTAAATAATGTAAAAGAATCTCTTTTATAGTAAAAAATAAATCAAATTGATTTTTTATAAAAATAAATATTTTCTTTAAATATTCAAGATAGAATAAATAATCTAAAATTACAGGATAAGATAAAAATTATTAATAATCAATTTACTCTGCAAATATGCAACAATCATCCAAATGCTTTTTGGAACAAGAAGAAACATATTGTTTCTCTCCCCTATGAAAACAATTTTAATGATAGTAAAATTATTACTAAGGCTAGACCTTGTTAAATGAATTCTGAATATATGGAATTATGTAATCAAGAGATCAAATCTCTTCTTGACAAAAACTTAATCAGAAGATCAAAATATCCTTGGTCTTGTAGTGCTTTCTACGTTAATAAACATTCAGAACAAGAAAGAGGTATTCCTACATTAGTTATAAATTACAAACCTCTTAATAAAGTTTTAAAATGGATTAGGTATCCTATACCTAATAAAAAAAGACTTACTCGATAAATTAAATAACGCTATAATATTTTCAAAATTTGACTTAAAATCTGGATACTGGTAAATTCAAATCGATGAAAAAGATAGGTTTAAGACTGCTTTTGTTGTACCTACTGGGCATTATGAATGGAATGTTATGCCATTTGGATTAAAAAATGCCCCATCAGAATTCTAGAATATTATGAACGATATTTTTATTCCATACAGTGAGTTTATAATAGTTTATATCGATGATATCCTTGTATTTTCTAAAGATATTGAAACTCATTTTAAACACCTTGATATATTCAAGAATATTGTCATAAATAGTGGTTTAGTTATTTCTAGACCAAAAATGATGGTTTTCTAAACAAAAATCATATTTTTAGGCCATAATATTGAAACTGGAAATATTATTCCCATCAACAGAAGCATTGAATTTGGGTCGAAATTTCCAGATGAAATTCATGATAAGACTCAACTTCAAAGATTCTTAGGAAGTCTAAATTATATACTTCCTTATTATAAAAATTTTGCCGAGGATACTGCTATCTTATATGACAGACTAAAAAAGAATCCTCAGCCATGGTTTGAAAACCATTCTAAGACTATCAAGAAAATTAAGCAGAAAGTTCAAAATCTTCCTTGCTTAATGATAGCCAACCTAGGTTGGGAAAAAAATATTGAAACAGATGGCTCTGATACCATTTTATTACACGATCAGACATTTTTTCAATATAAACAAAATTTAAAACTTTAACTTTATAGCATAAAATTAAAAGCATTTAAGAATTACAAACCATAGGATGTTTTACAAAGACAGTATGGAAAGCTAAGATGGGGTTAGTAAAGGTCAGACCATAAAAGCCTTTTGCGCCCATCTTGGCATTAGCGGCTACGAGGTCCCCAAGAGTTCAACCATCACCTTATTATTCTATTATATCCTTAACCTGTCTATATTCTATTATTCAAATATTTTCAATTTTATACTTTAACTTTTTTTTAATGAACTTGTTCAAGTTATCATGGCATTTCAACACTTAAAAGACTTATCCCCTGAAAGAGGCAATCATTAAATAAAATATATGTAAAAAAATAATTTTATCAGTTTTTCTTTTTCGGATGATTGCCTTCAAGCTTCACAAATATTATTCAGAGATACTTTACAAGAGTTGTAGTAGTGGAGTTGTTTTCCGAGATGATTTTACAAGAGAATATAGTCCCCTTATATAGGCAGGGAAAAACTATTAAGATTCCTAATATGGGACCTATCTAGACAATTTTGTCAAAAAGAAAACAGTAATTAGCAATTATTTTGCTAACTTTTCAAAAAGTAAATAGTAACTGGCAATTATAATGCCAAAGTGCATAATGTTGTCTGCCACGCCAACTATTATTGGAGTCTTTTGATCATGCTCTTGTGGGGTCTATTGTGGCACTTTATTTTTAGCTTGCCAGATGATTCTTCTAGGCTGAATTCTTGCCTGTATTCTGCAAGGACTGTGTTGATATAATCTTCGTCCAAAGGATCAGTAGTATCTTTCTGACCTTCATGAAATTTTTTTTCTGTATCTTCATCTTCTTCAGTTTGGTAGGGTGTAGACATTGTTGAAGGAGATCCTCCTTTCTGAAATTTTTCATAACATCTTTTTTCATTTCTGCTAGGTAGAAATCCATGATTTCTTTATTGCTGATTTGTTCAGTTCCTTTAATACTTTGGATTTTTCTGACAATGTGTCTGAAAGGGCTTGAAGCTTCTTTATGAGGATAGCTGTTTGCCTGATCAATATAATCTTGAATTGTCTTTTTAATTTTTTCTATAGTGTCATGACTTTCTATGATACCATCCTTGTTTAGAAGAGTCATCTTTTTCCAAAATTTTGTGAAAAAGATTCTTTTGATACAAAGAATATTCTGGTTGGTATAACCAACTTCTGGAGACCATTTTCATATCCATGGAATACTGAACTGGATATAAAAATGTGATACATGCATATCTTTAATGAAATTTTCATTTTGCTAAGACTCTATTAAGGCTGGAGAAACATCTGCCCATTGGGTATATAAGTTTTTATATAACTCCGAAAGAATATTTACCGAGGGGCCAAAAGACTGCCACCAGTTATAAAACCAGACTGGAATTTCCTATTCGTAAGTGTGAGAACAAATTTTTATGAACCAAGAGTGTTTTTGTCTTGGGTTCTCATACAAGAATGTTTTATAAAAAGCATTCATGTAATCCGAGTAATTATATTTAATTGGGACTTTAGTTTGGGGATGTATAATCTCCCTTTCTTTTAATGGAGAAGTTCCCCATACTTCTACAAATATAATCTGTTTTACCACTATCTTACTGAAGTTATAAACATTAGGCTGGCCACTATGATAGTGTTTAATCTCACAATTTTCTTCTTTTAGAATATGTTCATAGTATTGTTTGGGCTTATAAGCCCCTGCATGATAGAATCATGTATCCATATATCTGTTTATTAACAGCCATGGATTATCTTTCCATTTTATATCTTTGTTTTCTAAAAGAAGTATAACTTCTTTATGTGTACTTTGAGCCTAACTTTTTATATCATCTTCTGCTTCATTAGAAACAGTTTTAGCATATGATACTTTAGAATCATTAGACTTCTCTTTTGAGGCTTTATAGGCCAGCAATTCCTTATAAAGGATATTATCTGATTGCGTAGTTGAACCAGATGATGAGGCAATATGTTCTGTTATAAGCTTTTGATTTCAATTTGGGATATGACCCTTGGATTTGAACCACCTCTTCCTCTACCCCCTCTTCCTTGATCCCAAGGAAGCATTTCTAAAAAAAATATCCACATGAAATTATAATCATGTTATCACGTAATATTCGTGATATTTTCCTTAAAGAAGCAATTTATATATTTTTATCATTAATATAATAGGATTTTGTTTTTGGGGATATGAAGGGGTTATTCTGGATTTCAATAATATGATTTTGTTGGTGTAAAATATTGTGACAATCCGAACTTTTCAGGTCAACTTCGTTAGTCAAATTCAGTTAAATCCTAACTCAGTTAACTCAATTCTAAAACCAAGGGATCAATTATGTCAAAGCTGAAGTTGCAAGGACTGATTTTGTAATTTACCAGAAACCCTAGTAGGCACGGTCGTGCCATGTTTTGGCACGGTCGCGCCTAGTGTTCTGGCTCGGTCGCGCCCGATGTGAAGGCACGGTCGCACCTCGTGCAGTTACGACGCGAATTAAAGCAATAATTCCTTTAATCAACCGAACCTAACGGAAACACGCAACAAGGATGAGTTTAATCATCATTTAATCGATTCAATTCGTCTTTGATGACCCTTATTGCGAATTACGAGCCATAAACCCGTAACCGTCGTCTTCATCGTTTTGTATCCACAAATTTGCACAATATGCGTATCATTTCCACAATCAAACCCTCTGCACACTTCACTCGTACCTCCCAGAAGATTTTGCGCATTTCCATTTGGCCAGAGAAGCAGCAAAAGTCACCGGAGACAACCCCGCCACCGACGGACCTAGGTTTACTCGAACTCCATCGATCCGTCAACGTTTCTGGTAATTTCTTTCATGTTTACTTTCGTTTTTACTTCTGGAACAAAAGCCCTAAGCCAATTCAGGTTTATATCATCGAATTGGTCATGTACCGAATCTAGGGTTCATCGTCTAATCGGTTTAATCAATCTCAACGCGAGACTCAATCTCAATGCAATTAAACTACAGGGATAGTTTTGTGATCATCCATTCTATAAAAGCCCTATGATTTCAGCGAGTAAACTTTTCCAGATTATTCAAATTGATCTCGTGTTCGTAGCTAGAGTTTTGGTTTCAAATCGGGAAATTAATCGATCTAAATCTCGGTGTTTTCACAATTAAAACCACCGTACGATTCGCATATTACTGTTAAACAGACCCCCATGTCCTTTTGGTCAATCGTGATCGAAACCAAATGGATTTCGATTTATTGGGTTATTTTGTTAAACTCTGTAACTGTAAATCTAGGAGACACGGTCGTGCCGAGTTTTAGCACGGTCGTGCCTCACCCTCTGACCCGGTCGTGCCTCTTGGCTAGACCTGGTCATGCCTCAAAACCCTAGACACGGTCGTGCCTGGCTCAGACACGGTCGTGCCTAGTGATCAACCTTGTTGTGTCTTCTGTTTGATCAACATGGTAGCGCCCCTGACCAGCACGGTCGCGCCCGTAACCTTAACACGGTCGTGCCTTGTCTTAGGCACGGTTATGTGTGAGAAAACCTATTGCAGAATGTTTTTATTAATATTTATATTTTTATTTTCAAAACAATAATTATTATATATTATTTGTCATTTATCGCGAAACGCATTTATACTAATTTAAAAATCCGTATTTCCGTTAACTCGTTCGTTTACCAATTAATCATTAGAATATTTAAAGACGTTCTAATCCTCCGTGTGTCGTCACAAATCCCATTGAGTTCCTAAAAATTATGTTGTAATTCTAGGGCATTCGTGAGCCGTGTCAGGCTAACGCTTGAGATTTCAATCTCGTACTTGTGTGATTACTACCTATGCCGTTCAGGTGAGTTTTCAAATATTTTGAGATTATTATAATTCATATGCTATCAATGTTAAAGCTAAGCATAACATGCTATCACTGAAAGTCCTCAACACACATCGAACCGTTAATATGGATCTTTACGAGGTAATGTTTAGTAGTACTACTAGGTTTGACAAATCCCACCCGCGTTAGTCGCGCTAACTCGACTTGAGGTCGAACGGGTGAAATGTTAGCTTACTCACATCGCCAGAGTTGATAAACCTGGCAAGAGGCAAATAAACAAACAGTCAGCTTCGGTTACGAGCGCTTAAGAGGCAAATAAGAGGCAAATCTATGAACTCACCAACCTCGTGTTGACATCTTTTCTTACATGTTTTCTCAGGTCGCTAAGATAAGGCACATGTGCACATATAGGACATGCATGGGATACTTCTATTGATTGTTGTTTTATTAAATTGTTTGTACTTTGTTTTGAATTATGTTTGGTTTGGACTTTGGACTTTTTGGGCGCGTGTGTTTTGCGCATTTACTTTTCTTTACGCTTCCGCATTAAACTCTGATTAATATGATATTTTCAATTGAGTCCCATGTAGAGTCGTTCGATGTAGCTAATGACTGAGATCCTGGTGTGTCACCTCCCAAACGGTAAAACTCCGTTAGTGGAATTTGGGGGTGTGACAGATTGGTATCAGAGCCATTGGTTATAGAGAACTAGGATTGCATACTAGACTATAACCTCACACATTAGTTACATGTCATAGGCATTTGGAATTTTGGCACTTATATATTACGTTACAAGAATGTCGTCAACCCCACCTTCATCACCTAAGGCACCGGAACATGATGCACTTATTTTATCATCCCCAAAGCCCAAAAGGCGCCGGACTAGTTCTAGTGACAACTCGGTGGAACAGTGTTAACCAAGTAATGCATGAGCAAGGAACACGACACTTAATTGGGGTGCATATCCGAAGATGATCCAAAGGTGGATCGAGATGGGAAATGTTCCATCGCCCTATTTTGGTTCCACTTCCTCATCCGCTACTTTACCTAGCTTGCCATGCACCATGGAACAAGATTTTGTAGCGTTTGTGTTTATCATAACTAAGGAGTTAAAGGAGATGAAGGATTCCACTGATGAGATACCGGGCATTCTAGAGCGAGAGCCACAAGTGGAAGAAAACAAGGTAGGAATTGAGCTTTTGACTGCTGAGCTAGCAGCAAAGGATCATGTCCATAACCTTTTGGTGGATCGGGTTACACATTTGGAGACGATGGTGGACACCTCAGACCATGATGTAGGAGGGATTCTGGAGAGAGTGACTCATCTGGAAGCCCAACTTCAAGTAGCAGACCATGCTGCTGAAGGACTTCGGGAGAGAGTGACCCACTTAGAAGCCCAACTACAAGCAGCCCTATTTCCAGAAGACATTCCACTTTCGGACGACGAGGAGGAGCCTTCGAGGAGGAACCCTTCGAGGATGAGCCCTTAGAGGAGGAGGCACCCGAGGAGGAACCGGTGGAGATCGACGATGCACAACCACACGTTTCCTCCGATGACGAGGATGCTTGATGATCCTTCTATTCTATCTTTTCTTTTCATTCATGCTTTGTTTATGTTATTTCTCTTTTCAAACCTTGATGGGTAAGGTTGTTCCCATTCAACAAAAGCATGAGAAGTTTAATGTTTGAGTTATTTATTTTGTAGCCTTACAATTTATTTAATTTTCAAAATGTTAGATGTTGTATTTCCTTACTTGTACATAAATAATGTTTAATATGCGATATTTTCTCATTGTTTTGTATATATGATTGTGAAGAATCATGTTGGGAAGAGGACGTGGAGGTCGTGCTGGTGGCCGAGGTACCATCAACATGACAGCAGCTGAGCTGGCGGCACTAATCAACGATAGTGTGGCTGAGGCTCTAGCAGCACAGAACGCTGTAGGTAAGTGCTATAACTAGTTAACTAGTGAAGTCAATTCATCTCTCAAAGTGCCTTTCCCAAGCTTTATAATCTTGATCCTATATTATATTTCTAAATCCAGGTCAACAGAAACAGCAACTAGCCTACACCTTCAAAACATTTATGGACTGTAAAGCCCCACACCTTTAGTGGAGCTGAAGGAGCTGTAGGACTACTCCGGTGGTTCGAAAAAGTAGAATCGGTGATTGCCATGTGAAACTGCCCGGTGGCTAATCAGGTCAAGTTCACCGCTGGAACTTTGGAGGGCCCGACTCTCACGTGGTGGAACGCCCAGGTCCAGATGTTGGGTCTGGCCATGGAAAATGGACTCCCATGGGAGGAGTTTAAGACGATGATGAAGGAGGAGTACTGTCCTCGAGATGAAATTCAGAAGTTGGAAGGAGAATTTTGGAACCTGAAATAGGAAGGTTCTGAAATCGAGCTATATACCACTCGTTCCCATGAGCTTGCTACCATGTGCCCACACATGGTGAATCCGGACTACAAGAGGATAGAACTGTACATTAGAGGCTTAGTGCCTCAGATTCAAAGTATGGTTACTTCGTCCAACCCGACTACCATCCAACAGACTATCAGACTTGCCCACAAGTTAATTGACCAAGCAGTTACTCAAGGGACTCTACCCCCAAGGGGTTCAGTTTCTAAAGCTACCGACAATCATACGCGCAAGTTTGATCACCACTCCAACTCTCACTCCAGCTCCGAAGGACCCCAGCCCAACCAACCCCAGCAGCAGCATCGAAAGTTTGAGTCTGCTAAGAACTTTAACCAGACGACATCTTCAGGTCAAAATCAGGGTGGTTATGCGGGAAAATCTCCTAAGTGTAACAAGTGCAACTTCCATCACTTCGGGGTTTGCAACCGTTGTCAGCGGTGTGACAAAATATGTCATGCTGCCAAAGATTGTAGGGGTGAGTTACAAGCCAAGCAGCCTTTTCAACAGCCTGGGTCTACAAAGGGTTGTTTTGAGTGTGGGAAGAAGGGACATTTTCAAAAGAATTGTCGTCAGTTAAAGAAAGGAGGTAATGGAAACCACAACCCTAATCAGAATAACAATAATGGTGGTAACAACGTCAATGGTGGAGGAAATGGTGCGAAGGGACGAGCCTTTGTGCTAGGATTTGGAGAAGCTCGTTATGATCATAATGTGGTCACCGGCAAGTTCCTCTTAGATAATTACTTTACTTCTGTCCTTTTTGACACTGGTGCTGATAGGAGTTTTATATCTAAGAAACTTAGTGATATGATAAAAGGAACTCCAACTCTATTAGAAGCTAAGTATATAATAGAGATAGCTGATGGCCAAATAATTGAAGCAACTCACATTCTTAAGGGATGTAAGCTTGAGCTAGCTAGTCATATACTTGAGATCGACCTTATGCCGGTCACACTTGGTAGTTTTGATATAATCGTTGGTATGGATTGGTTATCTAAAAACCAAGCTGAAATCATTTATCGTGAGAAAATTGTTCGCATTCCTTTCCCGAGTGGAGAAACCCTTTCCGTTCAGGGCGAAAAGGTTGGTGTAGTCATGGGCATCATATCCTTTATGAAAGCACAGAAATGCCTTCGAAAAGGGCATACTGCTATTTTGGCTCTCATTGCTGAGCAGCCATCAGAAGAGAAGAAGATTGATGATATTTCCATCGTTCGTGAATTTCTGGAAGTATTTCCCGATGATTTGCTTGGTCTGCCACCACACCGTCAAGTTGAATTTCAAATCGATCTAGCACCCAGGGCGGCACCGATCGCTCGGGCACCTTACAGATTAGCACCTAGTGAATTGCAAGAGCTATCTACTCAGTTACAGGAATTGTTGGATAAAGGTTTCATCCGACCTAGCTCATCGCCATGGGGAGCTCCGGTCCTATTTGTCAAGAAGAAGGACGGGATTTTCTGTATGTGCATCGACTACGGTGAACTAAATAAAGTGACAATCAAGAATCATTATCCTTTGCCTCGTATAGATGATCTCTTTGATCAATTCCAAGGATCAAGTTTCTATTCCAAGATAGATCTTAGGTCCGGTTACCATCAATTGAGAGTCCGAGATGAGGATATCTCTAAGACTGCTTTCAGGACAAGGTACGGCCACTACGGGTTTATGGTCATGCCTTTCGGATTAACCAACGCACCTGCGGTATTCATGGACCTCATGAACCGTGTGTGTAAGCCATACATTGATCAATTTGTCATCGTTTTCATCGACGACATCCTCATTTATTCCAAAAACAAGGAGGAAAATGAGGAACATCTACGCCTAATTTTGGAATTACTTAAGCAGGAGCAGCTGTATGCTAAGTTTTCCAAGTGTGAATTCTGGATCCAGGAAGTTCAATTCTTAGGAAATTTGGTTAACGAGAAAGGAATACATGTCGATCCATCAAAGATAGAAGCCATCAAGAATTGGGCAGCACCGAAGACTCCGACTGAGGTGCGACAATTTCTGGGATTGGCTGGATATTACCGTCGATTCATCGAGGGATTTTCAAAAATTGCACAACCTCTCACTGCCTTAACTCAAAAGGGTAAAGCCTACAACTGGGGCGATAACCAAGAGTCAGCATTCCAACATCTTAAGCAGAAACTTTGCAGTGCACCCATTCTAGCTCTTCCGAAGTGAACAGATGATTTTGTGGTGTATTGTGACGCAACCATTCAGGGTCTGGGTAGTGTTCTAATGCTACGAGAAAAGGTGATCGCATATGCTCCGCGTTAACTAAAGATTCACGAGAAAAACTACACCACTCATGATCTAGAGTTGGGAGCTGTAGTTTTCGCACTTGTACGGTACCAAGTGTACTATCTACACCGATCACAAGAGTCTTCAGCATATCTTCGAGCAGAAAGAGCTGAACATGAGACATCGTCGTTGGGTCGAGCTCTTGAATGATTATGACTGTGCGATCTTGTACCATCCGGGTAAGGCTAATGTTGTAGCTAATGCCCTAAGTCGGAAGGAAACCAAGCCCAAACGAGTTCGAGCATTATAGCTTACTATTCACCCCGAATTACCTGACAAAATCCGTAGTGCTCAACTTGAAGATCTAAAAGAGGAAAACCTACCGCTGGAAGGTACACGCGGTATGGAAGCACAACTCGAGGTCAAATCGGACGGTATTCGCTACTTCGCCAAGCGAATATGGGTTCCAGTATTCGAAAATTTAAGGGAACTAGTCATGGACGAAGCTCATAAATCTCGTTACTCTATCCATCCAGGTTCTGACAAGATGTATCATGACCTAAAGGTGCTGTATTGGTGGCCAAATATGAAGGCCGATATAGCCACCTATGTGAGCAAGTGCCATCGTCGTTGGGTCGAGCTCTTGAATGATTATGACTGTGCGATCTTGTACCATTCGGGTAAGGCTAATGTTGTAGCTAATGCCCTAAGTCGAAAGGAAACCAAGCCCAAACGAGTTCGAGCATTATAGCTTACTATTCACCCCGAATTACCTGACAAAATCCGTAGTGCTCAACTTGAAGATCTAAAAGAGGAAAACCTACCGCTGGAAGGTACACGCGGTATGGAAGCACAACTCGAGGTCAAATCGGACGGTATTCGCTACTTCGCCAAGCGAATATGGGTTCTAGTATTCAAAAATTTAAGGGAACTAGTCATGGCCGAAGCTCATAAATCTCGTTACTCTATCCATCCAGGTTCTGACAAGATGTATCATGACCTAAAGGTGCTGTATTGGTGGCCAAAGATGAAGGCCGATATAGCCACCTATGTGAGCAAGTGCCTGACTTGAACGAATGTCAAAGTTGAATATCAAAAGCCCTCCGGTCTTCTCCAACAACCAGAGATTCCCATGTGGAAATGGAACAGATATCCATGGACTTTATCACGAAATTTCCACGAACTCCTACCGGATGTGATACCATTTGGGTAATATTCGATCATTTAACAAAGTCCGCTCACTTCTTAGCAATCAAGGAAACCGACAAAATGGATAAGCTTACTCGTATTTACTTGAAAGAAGTAGTCTCTTGGCACGGGGTGCCAATCTCTATCATTTCAGATCGTGATGCACGATTCACCTCTCATTTCTGGCAATCATTACATAAAGCTTTAGGCACGCGTCTAGATATGAGCACAGCATACCATCCTTAAACTGATGGCCAGACGGAGCGTATAGTTCAAACTCTGGAGGACATGCTACGAGCTAGTGTGATTGACTTCGGTAACACTTGGGAGTCTCACTTACCGTTGGTGGAGTTCTCCTACAACAGTTATCACACTAGTATCAAGGAAGCTCCATTTGAAGCACTATATGGACGGAAATGCCGCTCTCTTATTTGTTGGGCCGAGGTTGGGGATAGTCAACTTACAGGTCCTGAACTCGTACTCGAAACTTCTGAGAAAATCATTCAAATTAGAAACCGTATGGTAGCAGCTCGTGACCGTCAAAAGGGCTATGCCGATAAGTGTCGTAAACCGTTAGAATTTCAAGTAGGAGATATGGTCTTGTTAAAAGTCTCACCTTGGAAGGGTGTCATTCATTTTGGGAAATGAGGCAAGCTAAATCCTTGTTATGTTGGACCATTCAAGATAGTGAAGAGAATTGGTCCAGTAGCGTATCAACTAGACCTACCTGAAGGACTTAGTGGTGTACACAACATCTTTCACGTGTCAAACTTGAAGAAATGTCTAGCAGACGAGTCACTAGTGGTTCCTCTTGAGGAACTACACATTGATGAACAATTGCGTTTCATCGAAGAACCTGTGGAAATTATGGATAGAGAAGTCAAAACGCTTAAACGAAGTAAAATCCCTATTGTTAGAGTTCGTTGGAACTCGAAACGCGGACCGGAATTCACGTGGGAGCGTGAGTATCAGATGATGTGCAAGTATCCTCATCTATTCAAGCATTCCACGTCAAACTCTTAAGGTACTATTCTAATTTTCGGGACGAAAATTCTTTCAACTAGGGGTTGATGTGACATTAAAAAAAAATTATTCTATTTTATTTTAATTTTCAGGACGAAAATTCTTTCAACTAGGGGATGATGTGACAATCCGAACTTTTCAGGTCAACTTCGTTAGTCAAATTCAGTTAAATCCTAACTTAGTTAACTCAATTCTAAAACCAAGGGATCAATTCTGTCAAAGCTGAAGTTGCAAGGATTGATTTTGTAATTTATCAGAAACCCTAGTAGGCACGGTCGTGCCATGTTTTGGCACAGTCGCGCCTAGTGTTCTGGCATGGTCACGCCCGGTGTGAAGGCACGGTCGCGTCTCGTGCAGTTACGACGCGAATTAAAGAAATAATTCCTCTAATCAACCGACCCTAATGGAAACACGCAACAATGATGAGTTTAATCATCATTTAATCGATTCAATTCGTCTTTGATGACCCTTATTGCGAATTAAGAGCCATAAACCTGTAACCGTCGTCTTCATCGTTTTGTATCAACAAATTTGCACAATGTGCGTATCATTTCCACAATCAAACCCTCTACACACTTCACTCGTACCTCCGAGAAGATTTTGTGCATTTCCATTTGGCCAGAGAAGGAGCAAAAGTCACCGAAGACAATCCCGCCGCCGACGGACCTAGGTTTACTCGATCTCCATCGATTCGTCAACGTTTCTGGTAATTTCTTTTATGTTTACTTTCGTTTTTACTTCTGGAACAAAAGCCCTAAGCTAATTCAGGTTTATATCATCGAATTGGTCATGTACCGAATCTAGGGTTCATCGTCTAATCGGTTTAATCAATCTCAACGCGAGACTCAATCTCAATGCAATTAAACTATAGGGATAGTTTCGTGATCATCCATTCTATAAAAGCCCTATGATTTCAGCGAGTAGACTTATCCAGATTATTCAAATTGATCTCGTGTTCGTAGCTAGAGTTTTGGTTTCAAATCGGGAAATTAATCGATCTAAATCTCGGTGTTTTCACAATTAAAACCACCCTATGATTCGCATATTACTGTTAAACAGAACCCCCATGTCCTTTTGGTCAATCGCGATCGAAACCAAACGGATTTGGATTTATTGGGTTATTCTGTTAAACTCTGTAACTGTAAATCCAGGAGACACGGTCGTGCCGAGTTTTAGCACGGTCGTGCCTCACCCTCTGACCCGGTCGTGCCTCAAAACCCTAGACACGGTCGTGCCTGGCTCAGACATGGTCGTGCCTAGTGATGAGCCTTGTTGTGTCTTCTGTTTGATCAACACGGTAGCGCCCCTGACCAGCACGGTCGCGCCCGTAACCTTAACACGGTCGTGCCTTGTCTTAGGCACGGTCGTGTGTGAGAAAACCTGTTGTCAAAATGTTTTTATTAAGATTTATATTTTATTTTCAAAACAATAATTATTATATATTATTTGTCATTTATCACGAAACGCATTTATACTAATTTAAAAATCCTTATTTCCATAAACTCGTTCGTTTACCCATTAATCTTTAGAATATTTAAAGATGTTCTAATCCTCCGTGTGTCGTCACAAATCCCATTGAGTTCCTAAAAGTTATGTTGTAATTCTAGGGCATTCGTGAGCCGTGTCAGGCTAACGCTTGAGATTTCAATCTCGTACTTGTGTGATTACTACCTACGCCATTCAGGTGAGTTTTTACGGCCCCTTTTTACTGTTTTAACTTGGGGGAGAAAACATGACACAAATATTTTGAGATTATTATAATTCATATGTTATCAATGTTAAAGCTAAGCGTAACACGCTATCACTGAAAGTCCTCAACACACATCGAACCGTTAATATGGATCTTAGCGAGGTAATGTTTAGTTGTACTACTGGGTTTGACAAATCCCACCCGCGTTAGTCGCGCTAACTCGACTTGAGGTCGAACGGGTGAAATGTTAGCCTACTCACATCGCCAGAGTTGATAAACCTGGCAAGAGGCAAATAAACAAACAGTCAGCTTCGGTTACGAGCGCTTAAGTTAAACATAAACATAGGTTAGCAACCTATAGATACATATTGAATGATCGATAACCTGGTAAACGTTTATTTATATACTGAAACCTATGAACTCACCAACCTTGTGTTGACATCTTTTCTTACATGTTTTCTCAGGTCGCTAAGATAAGGCACAGGTGCACATATAGGACATGCATGAGATTCTTTTATTGATTGTTGTTTTATTAAATTGTTTGGACTTTGTTTTGAATTATGTTTGGTTTGGACTTTGGACTTTTTGGGCGCGTGTGTTTTGCGCATTTACTTTTCTTTATGCTTCCGCATTAAACTCTTATTAATATGATATTTTCAATTGAGTCCCATGTAGAGTCGTTCGATGTAGCTAATGACTGAGATCCTGGTGTGTCACCTCCCAAACGGTAAAACTCCGTTAGTGGAATTTGGGGGTGTGACAAATATAATAAGCAATTTCTTCTCTCTGGTACTGAATATTAGAGAGACATCTTTTTAATGGGCCTTTGTAATGAGCCTTCTTAGTTAAGATATTCCCTGGTAAGAAAATCAGGAAGACTATTATCACTACCTTTTTTTATAAACAATATCAAAATCAAATGGGTTAAATGTGATTGCCATCTTGCAAACATTTGTTTTGAAACATCATGTTTGAAGTCTTTAGCGAACATAAATTTAGCTGTTTGACAATCAGTTTTTATAGTAAACTTTTGATTATATAAATCATCTTGAAATTTTAAAACACATTTTACTATTGCTAGAATTTCTTTTGTAATAGTAGCATAATTTGTTTTTGGCTTTTATTACATTTTTCGGAATGGAATCTTACCAGATTTTCTTGTTTATTTATTGGTAAAATTTGTTTAAGAATTTATATATATATATATATATATATATATATATATATATATATATATATATATATATATATATATATATATAGGGGAGGGATCAAGAGAAAACCACAAAGTTAGGCGAAAACCGAGAAAACCTTATCATTTCAGGCATTTTTTTTATTTACGTATACGTACCCAAAAACAATTTTTTTTTATTTACGTATACGTAACCATAATTTTTTTGTTTTATGTTTACGTATACGTAACACTATGTGTAAAAATATTTTTTGGTAAAAATGTTTAATATTTCATTGATACTCTTATAAATAAATAAAAATAAAATAAAACAAAAAATAAATATTATTATATGATTGGGTAAAATTGGGTTTTTGAATAGTTTTCTCGGTTTTCGCCTAACTTGTGATTTTCTTTAGAACCCTCACCTATATATATATATATATATATATATAGGGGAAAGATCATAAGAAAACTCAATGTTCATGAGAAAATCAAAAACTACTTATTTAAGGTAAAAAAAATAATAAAAAATCATAACTCAAAAAATAAATCAAAAATTAAAAAACTGCTTCGGAGCCCTTGTTTCCCACGTCGTCCTCGTTAAAAAAAAACTCAAAAATTAGTGGGTTTAGCTTTTGGTTTTAGTTTAGCTTTAATGTTAGGTTTTTGGAGGGGTGGGTGGGGGTTTAGGTTTTTGGGGGGTGGGTGCGGTGTTTAAGATTTTGGGGGGGTGGGTGAGGGGGTAGGTGGGGTGGGGTTAGGTTATTGGATGGGGTGGGGTGGGTGGGGTGAGGGGTTTAGGTTTTTGGGGGTGGGTTAGGCTTTTTGGTTTAGTTTTTGGGTTTAGTTTAGGTTTTTGGAGGGGTGGGGGGTTTAGGTTTTTAGGGGGTGGGTGGGGGTTTAGGTTTTTGGGGGTGGGTGAGGGGTGGGTTTAGGTTTTTGGGTAGGGGTGAGGTGTCGGGGTTAGGTTTTTGAGGGTGGGTTAGGTTTTTGGGTGTACTACACATATGCAGTAGGAGTTTTTTGGTTTTCTCATTAAAATGAGTTTTCTAGTTAACTCACCCCTATATATATATATGTTATACATGTTATAAGATATGGTACAGTGGGTAACAAATAATAAAGGTTAGCCAGAATATATATATATATATATATATAGGGTTGGGTTAATGAGATAATTCATTTTAATGAGAGAACTAGATAACCACTAAGAAAAAATATATATATAGGGTTGGGTTAATGAGATAGTTCATTTTAATGAGAGAACTAGATAAACACTAAGAAAAGAAGGGGTGGGATTTTAAAAAGAAAGGGTAAAATTGGAACTTAAAATATATAAATCTTTAAACATTTCTATCTTTTGCACACATTATTATTTTTTTTAAAAAAATTGCACCATTAAATCAAGAATTTCTTTATCTTTCATTTGAGTATAAATAACGTTATAAAAAATAAGAGTTAACTCGTCGTTTTTTTTTCTTATTATTTTCAATATTGCATATGTGTAGTATCACCAAAAAACCTAACACATCCCCAAAAACCTAAACCCATACCCCACCCCACCCAAAAACCTAAACACCCCACACCCACCCCCAAAATCCTAAACCTACCACACCCACCACCCAAAAACCTAACCCCCCACACACCCCGACCCAAAAACCTAAACCCTCCACCCAAAAACCTAAACCCACCACGCCCACCCAAAAACCTAAACCCACCCACCCCCACCTAAAAACCTAAACCCATCGCACCCAGCCCCTACCCTCAAAAAGCTAACCTTATATGTGTAGTATTACAAAAAACCTAGCCCACCCAAAAAAAACTAAACCCCTCACCCCACCCCCACCCAAAAACCTAACCCCACCCCTCAAAAACCTAAACCCCCGACCTACTGCCAAAAAACCTAAACCCCCTCCCCCTCCAAAAACCTAACCTAAAGCTAAACTAAACCCTAAAGCTAAACCGACTATTTTTTAGAGTTTTTTTTTGAACGAGGACGACGTGGGAAACAAGGTCTCTGAACCACTTTTTTAGTTTTTGTTTTATATTTTGAGTTATGATTTTTTTATTTTTTTATTTTTTTTTACCTTTAAAGAAGAGTTCTCTAATTCTCTCCCTTATGAACTTCACCCTATATATATATATATATATATATATATATATATATATATATATATATATATATATATATATATATATAGGGGAAGCTTCCACTAAGAAGTTGTTTTACGCTAAGAAATGCTAAGAAGTTGGTCAAACGAACTCCGATTGAGCTCATTCCAGTGGCGTTGGAACCGTCTCATCGAACCCTAACCCGGACCCAAAAACCTAAACCCCCCTCCACCCGCACCCCCATAAACCACCACCCCCTCCAACCCTAACCCGAAAAGCCTAAAACCACACCCCACCCCCCAAAAACCTAAACCCCCCACCCCCCAAAAAACCTAAACCCCCGCCCCCCAAAAAACCCTAAAATCTAAACCCTAAAAGCTAAACCCTAAGACTAAACCCTAAGACTATAATCCTAAAATTCAACGCTAAAATCTAAATCCTAAAAGCTAAACCCTAAAGGCTAATCTGGTCGAGTTCGACGATACGGTTTCAACGCCGCTGGAATGAGCTCAATCGGAGTTCGTTTGATATCGTTTCTTAGCGTTTTTGTGATTTCTTAGATTTTTTTAGTGAAAAACAACTTCTTATTTGAACCTCTTCCTATATATATATATATATATATATATATATACACACACACATATTTCTACAAAAATTCTTGATTTTCCAGAAAAAACTTACTAATTTAAAACAAATTCAAGCTTTTTTAGGTTTGGTAAATTATGCTAGAAAGTTTGTTCCAAACCTTTCAAAATTAGTAGGTCCTTTATACAGCAAAACCACTAAAAATGGACAGAGACATTTTAATTAAGAAGACATTATCTTGATTAAAAAGATAAAAGAAAGGGTTAAGGAAATCAAATCCTTAGAATTACCATTTATAACAGATTACATAATTATAGAAGTTGATGGATGCAAAGAAGGATAGGGGGGCAGTTCTCCTTTGCAAACCTAATGTTTACAGTTATAAAAAAGAAGAAAAAATATGTTTTTATTACAGCGGAAACTTCAAAACTCGAACTACTTGGACCGGTTTAGACTTCGAAATACAAGCATTAATCAATGCTTTAGAAAAATTTAAATTATTTTTACATAAAAATTTTACAGTCAGAACAGACTGAGAAGCTATAGTTAAATTCATTAAAAATAACCAGAGCAAAAAGATAAACAGAACAAGATGGGTAAATTTGCAAAATATTATACAAGGTAGTGGATATACTATACAATTTGAACACATTAAAGGAAAAGATAATGGGATAGCTGATTTATTATCCCGAAACATTAATAAATTATTTTGTTTAGATGGATAAAAAGCAGAAAGGAAAAGAGAAGATGGTCATCAGACCATACAGTTTAAAAAGAATTCCTCGCCTATGAGCCTTTCGTCTAATGACGAAGAAGAAACAGAGAAGCTAATGAGCCAAGCTCTCAAAGCTGAAAAAATACACAGTTCTAGACAAGCAGCTTATTTAAAGAACACACAAGTTCCACAAATGTCACACCCCCAAATTCCACTAACGGAGTTTTACCGTTTTGGAAGGTGACAAACCAGGATCTCAGACATCACTTACTTCAAACGACACTATATGGGACTTGAAATGTAATAACATAAAAGTTCAAGGTTCAGAGTGTATATGCGAAAGCGTTAAACGAAAATAAATGCGCAAAACAACGCGCCCAAGTCCAATTACAAACAAAAGATAAATATTATTCAGTAGATAATTATTTCAATTGGAGTCCAAGACACATGCATGACTTAACGTGATCCTGAGTGCCAACCTGAGAAAACATGTAAGAAAACGAGTCAACACTAGGTTGGTGAGTTCACAGGTTTCAATCATTTAAAGTAAAGCGTTTATGGATTATGTACATTCAATATGCATATCAATAGGTTGCATGCCTATATTCATGTTTTGCTAAAGCGCTCGCAACCGAAACTGACAGTGTGTTTGTTTGTTTGCCTCCAGTCAGGTCTATCAACTCTGACTAATGTGTTAAGGTCAATATAACACCCGTTCGACCTCCAATCGAGTTAGCGCGACTAACACGGGTGGGGTTTGTCAAACCCAGTAGTACTACCAAAATTACCTCGTTCATACCATATTAACGGTCCGATGTGTGTGAGGACTTTTCATGATAGTGTGTTACGCTTAGCCTCAACAGTGATATCATATGAATTTCAATAAACCAAAAAGTTGTGACATGTTTTCTCCCCCAAATAAAAACAGTAAAAAAAGGGCCGTGAAACTCACCTGCGTTGCGTAGTAGGTAGTATCGCACAAGTATGAGATTTAGAATCTCAAGTGTTAGTCTGCACGGATTATGTATGCCCTATAATTATAACACATAAGTTAGGGACATATGGGATTTGTGACGACGACACGGAATTTAGAACATCTTAACGCTTTCTAAGGGTTTAAGAGTAGACGAACGTGTCCAACGTCGACAATGAATACTAATAGGATAATTATTTTCTTTAGATTGAGTCGCTTACGAAGGTTAGGAAATAATATAATAATATATTATTTTAAATACGAATGATTTAGACAATTTATTCTCGGAGTGGAAAATAATAATTTATATTATTTTTAAATCGGATAGAGGACGTAGGTAAATAATATACTTCTATATTATTTAGTTTAAAACAATAGTCACGAACGGTCACGAACGGACTAAAAACAATATAACGATTATAATAGTTCAAAATATTTAATACGGGTTCAAAATAATATAATAATATTATTTTTCACGGGATTGCGGGTTGGAAATGCGAAGAGTTTATATTTTTAAAAATGGTAAAAATAATATAATTTTTCATTAAATTCAAACCCGAGCCCACGGGTTAAATCCCGGGCTAGAACGCGTTTAAACGGGTTTATATTAATATAGGTTTAATATATATATATTTTTATTTAATAAAAATCGCCCAAAAAAAATAGTGTGGGAGCCCGGCCTCGAACCCGGGTCTCTCCCACACACGCACTCGAGCTTAACCATCATGCCCGCTAGGGTCATCGCGAAAGAACTCGGATCAGAATGGTTTTAACATCCAGTTTCAAGAGGTCTCCCTCCCTAAATCGCCCGCGATCAAATCCGGTCAGAATCCGATGATTTCGATGATGGATTGACTAATACAGAAACAAGTTTTGTTGCTCAGAGGATTACGAACCTGAGCATACAATCCATTTCGAAAACGATCAAGATTAGATTGCTTATTTATCGAAAACAGATCGAAAACGTATTTCATAGACTTAGGATCGATTCAAAGAATTCTGATGTTAAAAACGATTGAAACCATAGGGCTTTTGATAATCGGGTTGTTAGGATACTTATGAAGTAATTTAATTTCATTTCTTTTGATTCTAAGGTCGAAAAACCTAATTCAGAATACAGATGAACCCTAATTGCGGGTTCATGATCAATTCGATAGTGGAAGCCCGATATTTCATAGGGCTTTCACTCTACCGACGATTTCGAGTCTAGAGGAGTAGATTAATTTGATTTAAAAACAGAATTGAATCGAATTCGACAATCTGGGTTCATATGAACCCTAATTACGGGTTACAGAGATTTTGATAATGAAACTTGAAATTGATAAAGGGCTTTCAAGGAAGATGACTTTGCGAATCTATATACATAGTTTAATTTCATTTTTAATGGGTCTAGATTAGGGTTCGACTAAACCAGTCTGATGATGAACCCTAATATCAGAAATTCGATCGAATTGATAGTGTAAGCCCGAATTAACATAGGGCTTACCTTCACAGAATGAAAATGAAGCAATTGGGTTATGAATTTACCAGAATTCGTGTCGAATTGGCTGAGATCGAGTTCTTGCAGGTGTCGGCTGCACAGGCTAATCTCCGGCGAGTTCTACTGCTTCTCCGGCCAGTGCAGGATTTGCGAAAGCTTCAGAGAGCTTTGACGACTGTGAGAAATGACTCAATTCGTAGAACTATTATCGAAATGAAGCGAATTGATGTTAATCAGATCGTGATCGACGGTTATGGAGTGGGTGTCTTTAATTTGGATTTAATTTGATTAATTATGACGTTAAGGCGCCAATGATGATCGTTAATGGCATTTAGTCGGGCAAACGGTTTCAACATCGAAGAATCCCGACTAGAATCGATCAATTTCAAGCGAATCCGAGGTGTTTGACTTTCTGAAGTCAAAAATCAAGAATGTGAGAATTGCAGAATTGGTCCTTGAGGTTTCCTGCAGAATTGAAGTTTGAGACTTGGCAGCTTAAGTCCCTCAAGTTTAAATGGAGTTAACTCTTGGTTAAATTTGACTTTTAAAGTCAACAGAATTGATTTTGACTTTCCAAAAGTCAACAGAATAGTTTAGGGTTATGACATAACTAGTCCCTGAAGTTTAAGTTTGGAATATTGACAGAAACAGTCCCTGAAGTTTGAATAAAGTTAATTTCAGTTAACTTTAACTGGATTTTTCTAACGGAGTTAACTAAAAAAGTTCGGATTGTCACATCATCCCCAAGTTGAAAGAATTTTCGTCCCGAAAATTAAATAACATAAAAAAAATTTTGGATGTCACATCATCCCCTAGTTGAAATAATTTTCGTCCCGAAAATTAGAATAGTGCCTTAAGAGTTTGAAGTGGATTGCTTGAACAGATGCGGATATTTACGTATCATCTGATCCTCGCGCTCCCACGTGAATTTCACCTTTCCAAGGTGAGACTTTGATTAGAAACATGTCGCCTACTTGGAACTCTAACGGTTTACGACGCTTATCGGCGTAGTTCTTTTGACAATCACGAACTGTCGTCATACGGTTTCGGATTTGAACGATCTTTTCAGAGGTTTCGAATACAAGTTCGGGACTTATAGGTTGGCTATCTCCAATTTCAGCCCAACAGATAAGAGATGGCATTTATGTCCGTACAATGCCTCGAATTGTGCCGCCCTGATACTAGTGTGGTAACTATTATATAGGAGAATTCTACCAGAGGTAAGTGAGACTATTATTTGTGCATTCATGAAGGATATGATGCCCATAACAGCACCACTCCTTTCGCCTTGGACGGAGAGGATTTCTCCATTAGGAAGAGGAAGGCGAACGATTTTCTCGCGATAGAAAATCTCGGTTTGGTTCTTAGATAATCAGTCCATTCTGACAATTACGTCGAAACTACTAAGCGTGACCGGCATAAGATCAATGTCAATTGTATGACTAGCCAGTTCAAATTTACAACTCATAAGAACATAGGTTGCTTCTATTATTTGTCCGTCGGTTATTTCCATGGTGTATTTGTCTTCTGATAGGGTTGGGGTTTTCCTTAGTAGATCACTAAGTTTATTAGTCATAACACTCCTATCAGCACTAGTGTCGAATAGTACAGAAGCAAAATAGTTGTTTAAAAGGAACTTACCGGTAACCACGTTGTGGTCGTAACGAGCTCCTCCGGATCCTAGCACAAAAGCTCGCCCCTTTGCACCATTCCCTGCATTGTTGTCCTGGTTGTTATTATTGCCTTGGTGATTGTTGTTGTTGTTGCTTCCACCCTTCTTTAATTGTGGACAATCCTTTCGGAAGTGTCCCTCTTTTCCACATTCAAAGCAACCCTTGGTAAAACCCGATTGTTGGAAGGGTTGTTTGGCTTGTAATTCCCCTCTGCAGTCTTTGGCAGCGTGGCCCATCTTGCCACACCGCTGGCAGCGGTTTTTGTCACAAGAACCGAGGTGGTGGTAATTACATTTGTTACACCTGGGGTGTTTCCCAGTATAGCCACTTTGATGCTGACCCGAAGAGGTCGACTGGTTGAAGTTCTTCGTAGGTTCAAACCTACGCTGTTGTTGTTGCTGTGGCTGATTAGGCTGAAATCCTATGTTGTTATTGCTATTGTCAAACTTTCTCTTGTTGTTGTCGGTAGACTTGGATGCTGACTTCCTGGGAGGTAGTGTCCCTTGGGTAACAGCTTGGTCCGTCAGTTTGTGAGCAAGACGGATAGTTTGTTGGATGGTAGCAGGGTTAGATGAAGTAACCATGCTCTGGATTTGTGGTACTAATCCACTGATGAACATTTCTATTCTCTTGTAGGCTGGTGTGACCATGTGAGGACACATCCCCGCTAATTCATGCGAGCGAGTAGTGTAGAGTTCTATTTTAGAACCCTCCATTTTCAGATTCCAGAATTCTCCTTCGAGTTTCTGAATCTCATCTCTCGGACAGTACTCTTCTTTCATCAGGATCTTGAAGTCTTCCCATGGTGATGCATTGGCCATGTCCAAACCTAGCATTTGGACTTGTGCATTCCACCATATGAGGGCAGGACCCTCCAAAGTTCCCGATGCAAATTTGACTCGGTCGGCCACAGGGTAGTTGCACATGGAGAACACAGATTCAGTCTTTTCAAACCATCGGAGTAATCCGACAGCTCCCTCAGCTCCACTGAATGTGTGGGGCTTGCAGTCCATAAATGTCTTGAAGGTACAGACATGCTGATTGTTCTGTGGATTGTTCGCTTGCCCTGGATTAGAAAGAGTAGGTTGGGTTTAGGAAAGAGTGGAATAAATATGTACAGTTGGTTGTCTAGGGTTAACGGGTAACAGGTTTACCTGCAACGTGTGCTGCTAAGGCTTCAGCAACACTGTCATTAATCAACGCGGTCAGTTTGGCCGGTGTCAGGTTGATATTTCCACGACCACCGTTGCGACCGCCACGACCACGTCCGGCCATGATTCTTCATATTCACAAACACAAGAAATGAGTAAATACATCGCATATTGACATCACTCAAGTGTACGCAAACAGAAGGAGATGTGTAAAGACATGCAGGTTTATGATTTTAGTACAAGGCTAACTTAAATCATAAGGCCATAGAATAAATGGTTCAACTCAAACAGTTCACTAAGATTTTATTGGAATGGGAACATCCTTACCCATTTAGGTTTTTATTTAAAACATAAGGAAACGACAAAATAAGATAAGATAGAATAGAATGGAATATCAAGCCCCACTGCCGGCGGATGAGATGACTGACTCAGCATCATCCTCCTCTACTTCCTCGGGCTCATCTTCAGGTTCAAAGTCGGGTACTTCAGCTGGCTCTAAAGCAGCTGCAAGTTGTATCTCTAATTCTCCAATTCTTTCTTGAGATTCTACCTCAGCCTCCTCGAGTGCATTCACTCTAGCCTGCAACGCCCTTACCTCGTCCACTAATGCATTATGCAAGCGGTCAGTGCTTGCCAGGTCTGCTACTATCATATCCACCCTGTGATCCGTTTGCTTTTCTCCTCTTAACAGGCCTGTGATCGCTCCTGCTGCGTCCCTCATATTCCGGATCTCCCGATCCATAGTTGCCACAAATGCTGCAAAGGCTTGTTCCAAGTGACAAGGTAGCAATGGTAAACGTGGTTCTGATGATGACGAAGCTCCAAAGAGTGGTGATGGAACTCGTTCTTGCCTAACCCATTTGCTCAGCAAACCGGGGTACCAATCCCAGTCACTCCCATTCCGGATATGCATGGGCTCTCCATACACAATAGAGTTATCAATGGGCTCAAGCCTACGCCTCTTGGGCTCCGGTGATGCAATGGCGGGAATGTCATGTTCCTGATTGGTAGGTGGTGAAGATGGTGGTGTAGACATAATTCCTGAAACATAAGGAGTAAGTGTCTATGCCAAGTAACTAATGTGTGTGCCTATAGTCTAGAATGCAGTCCTAGTTGTCTATAACCAATGTCTCTGATACCAATCTGTCACACCCCCAAATTCCACTAACGAAGTTTTACCGTTTTGGAAGGTGACAAACCAGGATCTCAGACATCAGTTACTTCAAACGACACTATATGGGACTTGAAATGTAATAACATAAAAGTTCAAGGTTCAGAGTGTATATGCGGAAGCGTTAAACGAAAATAAATGCGCAAAACAACGCGCCCAAGTCCAATTACAAACAAAAGATAAATATTATTCAGTAGATAATTATTTCAATTGGAGTCCAAGACACATGCATGACTTAACGTGATCCTGAGTGCCAACCTGAGAAAACATGTAAGAAAACGAGTCAACACTAGGTTGGTGAGTTCACAGGTTTCAATCATTTAAAGTAAAGCGTTTACAGATTATGTACATTCAATATGCATATCAATAGGTTGCATGCCTATATTCATGTTTTGCTAAAGCGCTCGCAACCGAAACTGACAGTGTGTTTGTTTGTTTGCCTCCAGTCAGGTCTATCAACTCTGACTAATGTGTTAAGGTCAATATAACACCCGTTCGACCTCCAATCGAGTTAGCGTGACTAACACGGGTGGGGTTTGTCAAACCCAGTAGTACTACCAAAATTACCTCGTTCATACCATATTAACGGTCCGATGTGTGTGAGGACTTTTCATGATAGTGTGTTACGCTTAGCCTCAACAGTGATATCATATGAATTTCAATAAACCAAAAAGTTGTGACATGTTTTCTCCCCCAAATAAAAACAGTAAAAAAAGGGGCCGTGAAACTCACCTGCGTTGCGTAGTAGGTAGTATCGCACAAGTATGAGATTTAGAATCTCAAGTGTTAGTCTGCACGGATTATGTATGCCCTATAATTATAACACATAAGTTAGGGACATATGGGATTTGTGACGACGACACGGAATTTAGAACATCTTAACGCTTTCTAAGGGTTTAAGAGTAGACGAACGTGTCCAACGTCGACAATGAATACTAATAGGATAATTATTTTCTTTAGATTGAGTCGCTTACGAAGGTTAGGAAATAATATAATAATATATTATTTTAAATACGAATGATTTAGACAATTTATTCTCGGAGTGGAAAATAATAATTTATATTATTTTTAAATCGGATAGAGGACGTAGGTAAATAATATACTTCTATATTATTTAGTTTAAAACAATAGTCACGAACGGACTAAAAACAATATAACGATTATAATAGTTCAAAATATTTAATACGGGTTCAAAATAATATAATAATATTATTTTTCACGGGATTGCGGGTTGGAAATGCGAAGAGTTTATTATTTTAAAAATGGTAAAAATAATATAATTTTTCATTAAATTCAAACCCGAGCCCACGGGTTAAATCCCGGGCTAGAACGCGTTTAAACGGGTTTATATTAATATAGGTTTAATATATATATATTTTTATTTAATAAAAATCGCCCCAAAAAAAATAGTGTGGGAGCCCGGCCTCGAACCCGGGTCTCTCCCACACACGCACTCGAGCTTAACCATCACGCCCGCTAGGGTCATCGCGAAAGAACTCGGATCAGAATGGTTTTAACATCCAGTTTCAAGAGGTCTCCCTCCCTAAATCGCCCGCGATCGAATCCGGTCAGAATTCGATGATTTCGATGATGGATTGACTAATACAGAAACAAGTTTTGTTGCTCAGAGGATTACGAACCTAAGCATACAATCCATTTCGAAAACGATCAAGATTAGATTGCTTATTTATCGAAAACAGATCGAAAACGTATTTCATAGACTTAGGATCGATTCAAAGAATTCTGATGTTAAAAACGATTGAAACCATAGGGCTTTTGATAATCGGGTTGTTACGATACTTATGAAGTAATTTAATTTCATTTCTTTTGATTCTAAGGTCGAAAAACCCAATTCAGAATACAGATGAACCCTAATTGCGGGTTCATGATCAATTCGATAGTGGAAGCCCGATATTTCATAGGGCTTTCACTCTACCGACGATTTCGAGTCTAGAGGAGTAGATTAATTTGATTTAAAAACAGAATTGAATCGAATTCGACAATCTGGGTTCATATGAACCCTAATTACGGGTTACAGAGATTTTGATAATGAAACTTGAAATTGATAAAGGGCTTTCAAGGAAGATGACTTTGCGAATCTATATACATAGTTTAATTTCATTTTTAATGGGTCTAGATTAGGGTTCGACTAAACCAGTCTGATGATGAACCCTAATATCAGAAATTCGATCGAATTGATAGTGTAAGCCCGAATTAACATAGGGCTTACCTTCACAGAATGAAAATGAAGCAATTGGGTTATGAATTTACCAGAATTCGTGTCGAATTGGCTTAGATCGAGTTCTTGCAGGTGTCGGCTGCACAAGCTAATCTCCGGCGAGTTCTACTGCTTCTCCGGCCAGTGCAGGATTTGCGAAAGCTTCAGAGAGGTTTGACGACTGTGAGAAATGACTCAATTCGTAGAACTATTATCGAAATGAAGCGAATTGATGTTAATCAGATCGTGTTCGACGGTTATGGAGTGGGTGTCTTTAATTTGGATTTAATTTGATTAATTATGACGTTAAGGCGCCAATGATGATCGTTAATGGCATTTAGTCGGGCAAACGGTTTCAACATCGAAGAATCCCGACTAGAATCGATCAATTTCAAGTGAATCCGAGGTGTTTGACTTTCTGAAGTCAAAAATCAAGAATGTGAGAATTGCAGAATTGGTCCTTGAGGTTTCCTGCAGAATTGAAGTTTGAGACTTGGCAGCTTAAGTCCCTCAAGTTTAAATGGAGTTAACTCTTGGTTAAATTTGACTTTTAAAGTCAACAGAATTGATTTTGACTTTCCAAAAGTCAACAGAATAGTTTAGGGTTATGACATAACTAGTCCCTGAAGTTTAAGTTTGGAATATTGACAGAAACAGTCCCTGAAGTTTGATTAAATTTAATTTCAGTTAACTTTAACTGGATTTTTCTAACGGAGTTAACTGAAAAAGTTCGGATTGTCACAACAGAGCTCTAGACAGTTATCTCCCTATTTCCTCAACTTTACACAACCTCCACAAAACCAGTCACCTATTCCAAAAATACAGCCTATAAAAAACCAATTCCTCAAAAGCCCATATCATCCTACAATCCCACTATTTCTTTTGACTCTTATGCATTACAAGTCTGTAATGACTGACACACAAAGTTTCATCCCATTAGTGGAATGAAATTGACAGACAAACAACAATGTTTACTAGACAACTTATAGCATATTCAGACCATGCCTCATGCATCCTCCTTCAAAATTCAAATTTTAAATACGCTAAGTATATATTTTAGCGAACAAGGAGTTAAATGCCCTGAAAAACAGCCCCCAAAGTTTACACATTACATAATTTTTAGAGGTACTAAAATTAGCATTTTTAACCAATGGCTGACAGTTGCAAAGTTTATACAGTGTCCCGGACCAATTTACAAAGGTTATCACAACTTTTCTGAAGCTCTGAAAACAGCTAGAGCTTTGGTATAGACAGCTTTTTTATTGAACAAGAAGAGATCCAAAATTTTTCACTGGTTACAAAGACGAGTCAATAAAAAATTATAAAGACTCAAGAAGAGACTATTGCAAGTCTGCAAAAACAGCTTATACAACAAGGAAGAAATACACAGTCTATACAAAGTCATATAGAAAATAGTATTTTAAAACAAAAAGTTGGCATTATCGAAACAAAAAATATACAGTTATTACAAAGTCTCGAGAAAAAAAAGAGCAGTAATAGAAGCTACGAAGCCTTTAGAGAAAGAATGCTAGACACTCCCTGGAAATCTTGTCTTCAAACAGTGTTTGATCAATTTCTAGAATTTGAACAGATAATATCACAAAAGGTTAATACAGAATTCCCACTAGTATTGTATGAGTTACAGCTCAGACTCATGACGATTGCCCTAAATGAAGAGAAGTATAAAAGGGTTACAGTTGTTGAAAGAACAGATGACGATGGAGAGGGAACTTGCCTGCTCCTTTTTCAGATAAACCTTAAACAGACAGACATGCCACATGATCTAATTCTACAATTCTACCATAATGGTATGATTGATTATATAGAATTAGAATTAAATACAAAAACAGAAGGAATTATAAATCTCTTTGGAGAAAAATTTGTAATAGCCACTGGAAATATCTCTACACATATATTTCCTCCACATATTGGCTGCAAAATCTTTTCTTCTTTTCCTTTTGCCAATGACCATACATACAGACCTGCCAGAAAAAGAATGTTCATTAGTCACAAGCTGTAAGGCCCCTTTCCCGGGTGACCTCACTTGTTGGATTTACTCATAAACATAGCCATAAATACTGAACTTAAATTAAAAACATTCATCATTCAATTACATTACATAACAGCGGAAGTCTTAACAATTAAAAACACAACATTGTCTTAACAAACAAAAGTGGGATGTCAGTCTTGTGCCGGGTAACCTTCACGCCATCGCACGACCTTTTCTTCCTTTACCTGAAATGTATACTAAAAGTCAGCTAACGCTGGTGAGTTCTAGTTTAATGCGATTTGATATAAACATTCTTTTCTTTACTTTATAAGTATGCATTACTGTATAGTCATTCATATAAATACGTATTCATAACTTTTGCCTTTCTTTCATCTTTCTTTTCTGTATTTTTGTGATTTCATATATATATATATGCATTCACCCTTTTCTTTCTTTCTTTAATTTCATGGGTCATACTCTATAAGGGTGATCAACCCGTCATTTGCTTACGAATGTCACAAAGACAATCGCCGCGGTCCATCGTCATGGCCCGCCTATACTTACAACCGTCCGGCAACTAGTGCCGTCCGTCATTTTATTCTTACAACCGTCCGGCAACCTTTGTCCGTCCGTCATGACTTACAACCGTCCTACCGTCGTAGGTCGTAATTCGCCCGTCTACGCGAAGGTATCCGTTTCCCATGCGACTATTATTTATACAACCGTTCTACTATAATATGCCAATTGCTTCGACCGTCCATTAATGGCATTCGTACGTCCTAGCTGATGAAGGAACGCACTTGTCCCGGTTGTAAAATAATCACATGGTCGTCCGTCTACCGAAGTAGCCGTTATCATCGAAGCGTCCATAACATTTTCTGTACATGGCAAGCAATATATACATGGATATAAAGCAGGATTTCATTCTTTCATATTGTGTTATACTTTCATTCATTCTTTATAATCATGCTTTTCATTCTTTATTCATAATTTCTCTTTCATGTATAGGTATATATATATATATACTTGTATAACACATATGATCACATTGACATTCATAACATTTATTCACTTAGTGTATACATCTCAGCCCCAAAACATTTGAAAACATTTGCACATAACATAGAAGGGGCACATAGAACTCACCTGATGAGCTACTCTAGGTTGTCCTAAACAAAGGTCCAACAACGTCACTTCTGATCTGGATTAGGTAGTTAAATACACATTAGACCCAACCCCGACTTTAATGGTTTAATCATTCTAAACTTACTGACTTTACTTAACCAACCTGCTGCCTGCTGTCTGCTGCCTACGCACTTAGTAAGTGCGCAGGGACTTGCTCTTGCGCACTTGGCAAGTGCGCAGGAGCCTTCCTCCTGCGTACTTGGTAAGTACGCAGAGTCTGCATCCTGCGTACTTGGTAAGTACGCAGGGATTCCTTCCTGCGCACTTAGTAAGTGCGCAGGACCTGGTTCTTGGACCAAAAATCCGAAGTTCTTGCATGCAAACCCGATCGTGCCAATCTTACAATTTTCTTTGATCAAAACATGCGGTTTTCGTTCTAGATGCTATTTCTAAGCTTATTATCAAGTTTCATCCGTAAAAACATCATCTATTTAGCTAAAACTCGAGAAACCCCAAAATGAACAAAAACTCAGATTATGTATGAATCATTACCTGGATGGAAGTTTTGATTCGGAGGTTTTGCTCACGAGCTCAGCTGTAACGTGCTCCTCTAATCTCGTGACGATCCGTCGACTTTCTCTCTCTAGACCCGGGCTCCCTTTCTCTCTCTAGAAGTGGTGAAATGGAGGTGGAATGAGCTAGTGGGCTGCCTTGCCCCTTTTATACCTGGGCTTCCCTCGGCCCGTTGGAGCCGAGCTCAAGCCCATCCGTTCTCATTTCGTTTTATGACGTTTAAATCTCTATCGTATTATTATTTACTTATTTACTATTTTCGGGATGTTACAAGTCTACCCCCCTTAAAGAGGTTTCGTCCTCGAAACTGTTTATACGTCAAACAATTGAGGGTATAGTCCCCTCATCTCGTCTTCTTTTTCCCATGTGGCTTCTGATCCTTTTCTGTGCTTCCATTGTATTTTGACTAGCTGAATCGACTTATTGCGTAGTCGTTTCTCAGCTCGATCAAGGATGGCTATTGGTTCCTCTACATAATTCAAACTGTTATCCACCTTGATCTCGTCGTAAGGTATGTGAGCTGTGTCGTCAGCTAGGCACTTGCGTAAGTGCGACACGTGGAACGTAGGGTGGATTCCACTAAGCTCGACGAGTAGGTCGAGTCTGTAAGCAACTTGACCCACTCTTGCTAGAATCTTGAAAGGTCCGACAAACCTTGGACTCAGTTTGCCACGCTTCCTGAATCGGATGATTCCTTTCCACGGTGATACCTTTAACAGTACCATGTCCCCTACCTGAAACTCTAAATCCCTTCTCCTCTTGTCCGCGTATGATTTCTGCCTGTCCTTTGCGGCTTTCATTCGAGCTTTGATTTGATCAAATTTCTCGGAAGTAGCTTTGACCACTTCGAGACTTGCAAAATCTTTCTGTCCAATTTCCCCCCAACAAACTGGGGTCCTACATTTCCTCCCATACAACATTTCAAACGGCGGCATGCCAATAGTTGTGTGATAGCTGTTGTTATATGAAAATTCTGCCAATGGTAGATGGCTGTCCCAACTCCCACCGAAGTCAATGATACAGGCCCGGAGCATGTCCTCCAAGGTCTGAATGGTCCTTTCTGATTGTCCATCGGTTTGAGGGTGGTAAGCGGTGCTGATGTTCAACCTAGTGCCCATCGCTTCATTGAACTTCTTCCAAAACCTTGATGTGAATCTAGTATCCCTGTCAGACACGATCGATAGTGGCATACCATGTCTACTTACAATTTCCTTGATAAATGTTTCTGCTAACTTTTCAGACGAAGAAGTCTCGCGTATTGGCAAGAAGTGAGCACTTTTCGTCAAGCGGTCGACGAGCACCCAAATGGTGTCATTGCCTTTAGCTGTTCGTGGTAGCTTGGTAATGAAGTCCATCGTGATCTCCTCCCACTTCCATTCCGGTATTGGTAGAGGTTGCATTTTACCGCATGGTTTCTGGTACTCGGCCTTAACTAGAGAACACGTTAGGCACTTGCTCACGTATTCTGTCACATCATTCTTCATGCCAGGCCACCAGTATTCTTTCTTCAAGTCTTGATACATTTTGTTTGTCCCGGGGTGGATAGAATAACGAGACTTATGGGCCTCATCGAGTATTTTGGCTCTAAGCTCGCCAATCTTAGGTATCCACATTCGGCCAAACCTAGTTCGTACACCGTATGTATTTGCACTTAAGTTCCCTTGTTGTCCTACTATTCTTTCCCGTTTCACATTTCTTTCTAACAGTGCTTCATCTTGTGCCTTTGTTATTTCGCCCATCAAATCTGGCGTTATTATTAGCTGACACGCTTTGATTCGGATAGGTGCCGATTCTTCCTTTCTACTTAAAGCGTCAGCTACTACGTTTGCCTTGCCTGGATTGTATAATATCTCACAGTCATAGTCCTTCAGCAGCTCTAACCACCTCCTTTGCCTCATGTTTAATTCCTTTTGCTCGAAGAAGTACTTCAGGCTTTTGTGATCGGAGTAGATGGTGCATTTAACTCCATACAAATAGTGCCTCCATATTTTCAACGCAAAAACCACTGCTGCTAACTCTAGATCGTGCGTTGGGTAGTTAACCTCGTGAATCTTTAGTTGCCGTGAGGCATAAGCAATTACCTTTCCTCGTTGCATAAGTACACAACCCAAACCCTGCCCCGAAGCGTCAGAGTAGACTACCAAGTCTTCATTTCCCTCAGGTAGTGTTAAGACTGGAGCTTGAGTTAATCGTGTCTTAAGTTCCTCAAACGCGTTGTTTTGGGTTTGGCCCCATTCATACTTCACTTCCTTCCGTGTCAGTTTAGTTAGTGGCGAGGCTATCCTTGAGAAATCTTGAATGAACCTTCGATAGTAGCCTGCCAATCCAAGAAAACTTTGTATCTCTGTTGGTGTCTTTGGGATGTTCCATTCCTTTACTGTCTCTATCTTTGCAGGATCTACCATGATGCCGTTTGGGTTTATCACATGACCAAGGAATTGGACTTCCCTAAGCCAAAACACGCATTTGGAGAATTTTGCGTACAACTTTTCCTTCTCTAGCACCTCCAGAACTTCTCTTAGGTGACAGTGATGATCACCCTCGCTTTTCGAATATACCAGTATGTCGTCTATAAAAACTATCACCGATCGATCCAACATGGGTCGACACACTCTATTCATCAAATCCATGAACGCTGCTGGTGCGTTAGTTAATCCGAAGGACATCACGAGAAATTCATAATGCCCATAACGCGTGCGAAACGCGGTCTTTGGTACGTCTTCCTCTCTTACTTTCAACTGATGGTAACCCGACCTAAGATCGATCTTTGAGAACCAACTCGCACCTTGCAGTTGATCAAAAAGGTCGTCTATTCTAGGCAATGGGTATTTGTTCTTTACTGTCCTCTTGTTCAGTTCGCGGTAGTCAATGCACATGCGCATGCTGCCGTCTTTCTTCTTTACGAATAGTACTGGAGCGCCCCATGGTGAGATGCTCGGTCTAATAAATCCCTTTTCTGTTAATTCTTGTAGTTGAGACATCAACTCTTTCATTTCTGACGGAGCCAATCGGTAGGGGGCTTTGGCAACGGGCTCAGCTCCTGGCAGTAAGTCAATCTGAAATTCTATTTCCCGATCGGGTGGCAACCCAGGTAGATCCTCAGGGAATACTTCCGGAAAGTTGCACACCACGGGTACATTCTTGAGTTCTTTAGTTTTCATTCTATCATCAATAACATATGCCAGATAAGCTTCGCAACCGCGCCTCATGTAACTTTCGGCCTTGATCATCGAGATGACGTTCGACATCGTGCAATTCCAATCCCCATAAACCGTAATTGGACTGCCGCTTGGAGCTTTGAGGTGTATCCTCTTACGTTTACATATGATTTGAGCTTCATTGGCAGCTAGCCAATCCATTCCCAATACTATATCGAATCCTCCTAAGGTGAGAAGGAATAATCTAGAAGGGAACTTATGACCCTCTATTTCTATTATGCAATCCTCTGTTACTTGGAATACTGCCGAATTTTTACCAACGGCAGTTTGTACGCTAAAGGCCTTTACTATGGTGTTGATAGTGCAATCTAGTTTACGACTAAATGCACTGGATATAAAACTTTTACTAGCACCAGAGTCAAATAAAATAGCAGCATTTTCATCATTTACTAGAAACGTACCTGACACAACATCAGGGTTTCCTCTTGCTTCTTCTTCAGTTAGTGCATAGGCTCGAGTCCTAGCCTTTGGCTGTTCCTTTTCAGCTTCCTTTTCCCTTCCCGCACCGGATTGTCTGGTTTTTCTGCAATCCCTAGTCAGGTGACCAAACAGTCCACATCCTTGACATTTAGTGTCTCTTAAGCAGTCACGAGAATAGTGTCCCGCCTTCCCATACCTGTAACAGGTGGTAGTGCCGACCCGGCACTCGCCAAAATGTTGTCTTCCACATTTCTTGCAGGCTTCATAGTTATCCGACCTTGGTTTCTTAATTTCAGTTGTTACGTTCCCTCTTCCGGTGCCTCTAGACGGGTTCTCCCACTTTCTCTTTTGGGTTTCTGTTGGTGGGTCCTCATTGGCATAATCGTCGTAGACGATTCCGCTCAGATTCACTACCGACTCGAAGGTCGAGGGTAGGTTGGCTTTCACGTGGACACGGACCCTTTGAGGTAGGCCCTTCACATAATACTTGATCATTCGCTCTTCTGTCTCCACCAGGTGGGGTACCAGCTGTGCCAACTCATTGAATCTAGAAGTATACTGGCGGTGTGTCTTGTTGCCAGCCTTAAGGTTTAGGAATTCATTTTCCACTCGATCAATTTCGTTCTGGGGACAGAACTTTTGAATTACCAGCTTTTTCAGTTCTTCCCATGTCATTCTTGCAAGAGCGTTTGGGGACTTTGTCCTCTGGATGTTCCTCCACCAACCTAGGGCCTCATTGGTGAAAGAATGAGCAACATATTTAACAGCCTGGTCTGGTCGACACTCGCTGATGTTGATTACAGCACTCATCCTCCCAATCCATTCAAGCGTTGCCACTGAATCTTTGCTCCCATCGAACTTGGGTGGGTCTCCGTCCTTGAAACCTTTGTAAGTGCACCCACGATTGCTCGATCCTATCTTTATTTCATCCCCATCACTATCATATACTTTCTCTTCATTGTCTCCTTCATCCTCCTCTTTACTTTCTTTAATGCCTCGGATAGTAGATCGGGCAATACCTTCTTCAAAGTGAGCACGACTTCACGGGCAATAGCATCCCTGACTTCAGGTTCCAACTGTATAGGCCCTGGACTGTTGTTCCCAGTTGGTGTCACATCTGTTTCGTGCACACTCTCAGTGCGTTCTGCGTGCACACTCTCTTCCTCTTCCTGTCTTTGTTTCAATGAAGGTCTACCTACTCGGCCAGTGCAACCGCCTCGGCGTCCCGTTCTTCCTCCACCAGCCATAATCCTTAATTTCCTGATAGTTATAAAGGGAATACATCAATGTCATTTCTTCAGATCATAGTTTGGAACAGTACGAGCAAGGTAAATTCTTAATTACAGTGACCGGTTTGTGATTACTAATTTACATTGCTTTTCGGGTTCAAAACTCTTCAAATCAGTCATGGCATTAACATCTATTTGTTCTAAGTTATGGTATCTATTCTTATGCAAGAGCATTAACTTTATTCTTACTTACCGTGCTGGCGTTAGCGTTGGTTACCCATACTGACATCCGTGCGTTGGTCCCATAATCAGTTTGAGTCTAGACATTTAGGGATGTCTAAATCTCTCAAACTATTGCTCTGATACCAACTTGTAAGGCCCCTTTCCCGGGTGACCTCACTTGTTGGATTTACTCATAAACATAGCCATAAATACTGAACTTAAATTAAAAACATTCATCATTCAATTACATTACATAACAGCGGAAGTCTTAACAATTAAAAACACAACATTGTCTTAACAAACAAAAGTGGGATGTCAGTCTTGTGCCGGGTAACCTTCACGCCATCGCACGACCTTTTCTTCCTTTACCTGAAATGTATACTAAAAGTCAGCTAACGCTGGTGAGTTCTAGTTTAATGCGATTTGATATAAACATTCTTTTCTTTACTTTATAAGTATGCATTACTGTATAGTCATTCATATAAATACGTATTCATAACTTTTGCCTTTCTTTCATCTTTCTTTTCTGTATTTTTGTGATTTCATATATATATATATGCATTCACCCTTTTCTTTCTTTTCTTTCTTTCTTTAATTTCATGGGTCATACTCTATAAGGGTGATCAACCTGTCATTTGCTTACGAATGTCACAAAGACAATCGCCGCGGTCCATCGTCATGGCCCGCCTATACTTACAACCGTCCGGCAACTAGTGTCGTCCGTCATTTTATTCTTACAACCGTCCGGCAACCTTTGTCCGTCCGTCATGACTTACAACCGTCCTACCGTCGTAGGCCGTAATTCGCCCGTCTACCCGAAGGTATCCGTTTCCCATGCGACTATTATTTATACAACCGTTCTACTATAATATGCCAATTGCTTCGACCGTCCATTAATGGCATTCGTACGTCCTAGCTGATGAAGGAACGCACTTGTCCCGGTTGTAAAATAATCACATGGTCGTCCGTCTACCGAAGTAGCCGTTATCATCGAAGCGTCCATAACATTTTCTGTACATGGCAAGCAATATATACATGGATATAAAGCAGGATTTCATTCTTTCATATTGTGTTATACTTTCATTCATTCTTTATTCATAATTTCTCTTTCATGTATAGGTATATATATATATATATACTTGTATAACACATATGATCACATTGACATTCATAACATTTATTCACTTAGTGTATACATCTCAGCCCCAAAACATTTGAAAACATTTGCACATAACATAGAAGGGGCACATAGAACTCACCTGATGAGCTACTCTAGGTTGTCCTAAACAAAGGTCCAACAGCGTCACTTCTGATCTGGATTAGGTAGTTAAATACACATTAGACCCAACCCCGACTTTAATGGTTTAATCATTCTAAACTTACTGACTTTACTTAACCAACCTGCTGCCTGCTGTCTGCTGCCTGCGCACTTAGTAAGTGCGCAGGGACTTGCTCTTGCGCACTTGGCAAGTGCGCAGGAGCCTTCCTCCTGCGTACTTGGTAAGTACGCAGAGTCTGCATCCTGCGTACTTGGTAAGTACGCAGGGATTCCCTCCTGCGCACTTAGTAAGTGCGCAGGACCTGGTTCTTGGACCAAAAATCCGAAGTTCTTGCATGCAAACCCGATCGTGCCAATCTTACAATTTTCTTTGATCAAAACATGCGGTTTTCGTTCTAGATGCTATTTCTAAGCTTATTATCAAGTTTCATCCGTAAAAACATCATCTATTTAGCTAAAACTCGAGAAACCCCAAAATGAACAAAAACTCAGATTATGTATGAATCATTACCTGGATTGAAGTTTTGATTCGGAGGTTTTGCTCACGAGCTCAGCTGTAACGTGCTCCTCTAATCTCGTGACGATCCGTCGACTTTCTCTCTCTAGACCCGGGCTCCCTTTCTCTCTCTAGAAGTGGTGAAATGGAGGTGGAATGAGCTAGTGGGCTGCCTTGCCCCTTTTATACCTGGGCTTCCCTCGGCCCGTTGGAGCCGAGCTCAAGCCCATCCGTTCTCACTTCGTTTTATGACGTTTAAATCTCTATCGTATTATTATTTACTTATTTACTATTTTTGGGATGTTACACAAGCTTTCTGGCAAAGACTACTTAAAAAGGCTTGCATTACAAACTGAGATTCAATTCTCAGAGCTTTACTAGGTTGATAACCTCGCCAGCCTTGCCACAGAAAAAACTGAAACGAACAGCCAAAGAAAAGACACTACACAGTTTATTACCCAAAACTAGAAGACTCCTACATTACCATCAGGCTTTCACTAGGAAAGCTGTCACCTTCTTGCCGAAGGACATTATATACAAATTTTGAGTCACAAAAATTGGAACATGCTTCTTCCCTTCACTGGTGAAGGAGAATCTCTTGAACTACAGCATATTATGAATTTAGAAGACTATTATTTGAACCCAGAAGATTTTGGTTCCGATACAGGCACACCGCCATCCATTCCAGACACCCACAGAGATTTCTAAAAGATTGCAAAAAATGTATGCACTGACGTCTCTGCCCACAAAGTCTACAAAGCCGACAAAGTCTACAAAGTCTCAATTATTTGACCGGCACTTTTGTGTAGATAAAAAGAAAAGTTTTTTTGTTTTTTTTGTTTCTTTAGTTTGTAGCCGTTTCTTTTTCTTTTATGTTTCTTGTCTTATAGCTTAGTGTTTTATCTTCTTTGCCTATTGTTATCTGTATGGAGACTATGTGTATGAGGTTCTTTAAATCTACAAATATGATTGTAGTAATTATTACTTACGTTTTTTAATTCGCTTTGCTCTGCAAATTCTAGGTTTAAGAATTCGAGTTTTTTGAACACTTTTAATGATTCAATAATTATTTTAAAAGAATCTGATTTCTCTCAGTAAGCACCTTATCTCTTAATTTTTTCTTTCTTATAATATTTTTATATATCCCAATTTTATCATAACAGGAAAAAGCATACATGAGGCCTGGAAGTTACAATACGGCAACAAAGAAAACATAGGAATAGGACCTAGGATAACCTTTACCTTTAATATTCTAGAAGAAAAATGTAAAGAAGAAATGAAAATAGATTTAAGTCAAAATACAACCTTATTTTATTGTACACCTGGAATTCTAAAAGACATTAAAGACTTACAGAAGCTAAAAATAGCCCTACAAACCAAAGGATATGAAAACTATGAAAGTACAAGTACAAATAAAAATACAAATGAATACGATGAAAAATTCAAAAAATTAGAACTAGCTATAGAAGTTAACAAGTTAAAAATAGAAATTGTGAATAATAAAATTACCAGACTTGAAGATTTAATAAAAAAGAAAAAACAAGTAGTAGAATTTCCAGAAATAAATAACATGGCCACAAAACCAGAACCAGAACAAACCCTTATATATTAAATCTAGGGACTTTGTCCTAGGATTAAATTTCATATTAGGATTAAATTGTGCTATTTATTTATTATTTGTTCAAATGATTTGTTAGTTTCTTCTGTTTTGAAAGTTGTATTTGTTTCTAAAGGCTTCGTAGCTTCTATAACTGCTTTCTTTTTTCTCAAGCCTTTGTAATAACTACATATTTTTTGCTTCGAGAATGCTAACTTTTTGTTTTAGAATACTATTTTCTATATGGCTTTGTATAGACTCTGTATTTTTTCCTTGTTGTATAAGCTGTTTTTGCAGACTTGTAATAGTCTCTTCTTGAGTCTTTATAATTTTTTCTTGACTCGTCTTTGTAACCTGTGAAAAGTTTGGACCTCTTCTTGTTCAATAAAAAAGCTGTCTATACCAAAGTGATCTCTGGCTGTTTTCAGAGCTTCAGAAAAGCTGTGATAACCTTTGTAAATTGGTCTGAGACACTGTATAAACTTTGCAACTGTCTCCAATTTGTTAAAAATGCCAATTTTAGTACCTCTAAAAATTATGTAATGTGTAAACTTTGGGGGCTGTTTTTCAGAGCATTTAACTCCTTGTTCGCTAAAATATATACTTAGCGTATTTAAAATTTAAATATTGAAGGAGGATGCATGAGGCATGGTCTGAATATGCCATAAGTTGTCTAGTAAACATTGATTAATGCTTGTATTTCGAAGTCTAAACTGGTCCAAGTAGTTCCAGTTTTGAAGTTTCCGCTGTAATAAGAACATATTTTTCTTCTTTTTTATAACTGTAAACATTAGGTTTGCAAAGGAGAACTGCTCCCCATCCTTCTTTGCATCTATTAACTTCTATAATTATGTAATCTGTTATAAGTGGTAATTCTTAGGGCTTGATTTCCTTAACCCTTTCTTTTATCTTTTTAATTAAGATAATGTCTTTTTGATTAAAATGTCTCTGTCCATTTTTAGTGGTTTTGCTGTATAAAGGATCTACTAATTTTGAAAGGTTTGGAATAAACTTTATAGCATAAATTACCAAACCTAAAAAAGCTTGAATCTGTTTTAAATTAGTAAGTTTTTTCTGGAAAATTAAGAATTTTTGTAGAAATATGTGGTTGTAACTCAATTTTTTCGTTATCAATTTCTTATCCTATGAAAAAAAATTCTTTTAAATAATTCCATCTTTTTCTTGGATACTACTATTCCATTCTTTTTTATTTTTTCAAATACCTGTTGTAGATGTGTCTCATGTTCCTGGACTGTCTCACTTGCTACTATCCATAAATATTTGGAATATTGAAGGAGCATTCTTTAGTTCGAAGCTAAGAACATTCCATTCATATAATCCTTCAGAACATGTAAAAGTTGTCCATTTTTTAAAATCTTCTTCTAGGTGTAGTTGATTAAATCCTGATTTTAGGTCAAATTTAGAAAAGATTTTATTATTTTGTATTAGCTGAATTAAGCTGTCTTTATTGGGGATGTTGTAACCATCATCTTTTGTATTATCATTTAATCTTTTATAATTGTAAACGATTCTTGCTTTTCCTCTTTTTATTTCGCTATGGTTTTTTACTATAAAAGTTGTTGATCTGTGGTGACTTTCAGATTTTCTGATTAATCCTTGTTAAATTAAAAAACTTACAGAAAATTTAGAATACATAAGAGAACAAAATAATCAAATTTTGTTAGAAATAAAAAATATTAAGAAAGATAAACATATACCAGAGGTAGACGAAAATTCTATCGAAATCAATAAAATTATAAATAAACTAAACACAATACATATAAGTGATAATAAGCCTAAACCATATAAACATTGTAAATCAAGCGATGAATAAACAAATTATTCAAGGATGTAGAAAATCTACTAGTAATATAAAAGATATCATTAGATCGGATTCTTTTTTAAACATAATTTTAAAGAAAGGGTCGTCTTATAGAAGTACACAACATATAGTACAGTTAGAAGAAGAAATAGATTTAAATAAAAACATAAATGTATACAACCAGCATCAACTAGATATTTTAAATCCAAGAACTCTATATCAAACAGGAATGTTAAACGTTAATACAACATTAATACAAAGTAGTAGAGAAGAAAGTCTACGAGTGGTAGATAAAATGGTAGAAATAGACTTATTTTCACCAGAAACAATCCAAACAATTAAACAATCAGGAAAACAGTTTATACACACAGGACTTATAGTTATAGGGATAAAAGCTTTAGGAAGAAAAAACCTAGGAACAAAACTTTTAGCCCTAATATTAGATAAACGTTGGAAATCAGAATGAAAAAGGCAATAATTTCAGGAATGAAAATAGATTTAAGCCAAAATACAGCCTTATTCTATTGTACACCTGGAATTCTAAAAGACATTAAAGACTTACAGAAGCTAAAAATAGCCCTACAAACCAAAGGATATAAAAACTATGAAGGAAATAACATAGTAATAAGTATAGGAGTCTTAGAAAAGGCTAGTAATAGATCAGGAATGAAATACAAAGTAAACATAGAAGGAATAGTTAACACAATTGCGTCAAAATCAATACAAATGATTGAACCAGTTAGAATAGATCATGAATACTTAGCAGGATTAGAATGGCAAATAAGCGATTTAACAGAAAAAGAAAACTCAACTTTAATTCCAAAAAAGAGCCATATATATGAAGGAATAGATGTAATACAAAGTTTAAGATTTACAGACTTTAAACAAGAAGATAATAAATATGAAGAAAGTAGTTGTTCTGAAGGACAACCAAATGAACCACAATATAATTTTATGAATTTAGAATCAGACGATGACTCTGAATACGAAAAACCTATATATGATACAGAAAATAAGAAAAGTGATGATGAATACGTAATAAATTCAGAATTTACAAGGTTTGAGCAAGAGGATATAGATTATAGTTTATTAGATTATTCAAAAGAAGAAACAAATACAACTTTCAAAACAGAAGAAACTAACAAATCATTTGAACAAATAATAAATAGAAAGTTTACAGAAATAAATATACAAGAAGAAGTGGACGACATGATAGTAGAATGTATGCTTACTTTAGGAATGACATATGAAGAAAGTTACAACAAACTACAAGAGAATTTTAATTTACCGTTAGTAAAAATATAGTCAAAGGAGATATAATGATCTCTAATTTTTATAAACACAAAAGTAGCTTTATGGACTTTGAACATAAGAAAAGAACGTATACACATGGAAAAATAGGAGAAGCTTCAAATGAAATCATGGGAAGAGAACCATGGACTAAACCAACTACAAGCTATCAACAAAAGTCAAGTTATAGAGGAACAGGAAACAGGTTACCTATAGGAAGAATTTATAGCAGTAGTATGCTATTACTATAACAATAGAAACCACAACTATGGGTAGATGAAGTTCTAACATGGGACCAAACAGTAGTAAGAGTGTGGGAAACAAATAAGAAAGATAGCATCGACATATTTGCCTATCTAGAAACTACTCTAGGACCGACAGCCCTAGGAATATAGCAAAGTAAAAAAGCACACAGCCCAGACCAAATAAACAGATTAAAAGCCATAGGAGATAATCCTTATAATTTTACTTCTCAAATAAGAACCCTTATTTTAGGAGTAGACCCAGCAAAAAATAACAGTTTAATACAAGATACAGTTGTTAGAAATTTAGAACAGCTAAGCATAGCAGACATGAAATATATAAACAAATTCACATTAGATTTTACAAGATTATTAGCACAAACAGGACAAGCTATAGAAGATAGTTTATGTAATAAATATTTCATAAAATTACCAGGAGATTTAGGAAAAAGCATACATGAGGCCTGGAAGTTACAATATGGAAACTTAGAAAACATAGGAATAGGACCAAGGATAACCTTTACATTTAATATTCTAGAAGAAAAATGTAAAGAAGTTGCATTATAAGAACAACTAAAACAAAATGCATTCGCATTTTGCAAAACAACAATTTATACCCCACAAGCCTATGGATATTATGATAAGAAAAAGAAGATTAGAAAGAGTACTACTTATAACAAAGATTATAAACCATATAAAAAATATCAAAACAGATATGTTAGAAAACCTCATACTAGGACATGCAAGTGTTTTATATGTGGAGATACAGAACATTTAGCCAATAAATGTCCAAACGAAAATAAAAATATAGAAAGAAGCAACCTAGTAGAACAACTTAAATATTATGAAATAGAAGCATTAGACGCAGATCATACAGATAATGAATCAATATATAGTATATACAGTGAAAAAGAAGAGCCTGTAACAAAAATCTCATATACATACACTAATCCAGAAGAATGTAAGCATGATTGGAAGCATAGAAAAGGAAACAATTATATCAAATATTATATTTGCGAATACTACCCAAGTATAGACAAAAGATCCTAATGCAATATATGTTTTAAAGAAATTTGTCATATTTGCATAAAAAATATTCATTAAATAGAACTAAATACCAGTCAAAGTACAAATAAAAATACAAATGAATACGATGAAAAATTCAAAAATATAGAACTAGCTATAGAAGTTAACAAGTTAAAAATAGAAATTATGAATAATAAAATTACCAGACTTGAAGATTTAATAGAAAAGAAAAAACAAGTAGTAGAATTTCCAGAAATAAATAACATGGTCACAGAACCAGAACCAGAACAAATCCTTATACAAACTACTGGGTCCACAAATATGATAAATATGCAGTGTAGATTGTGGCTTGATGCTAATACACCAATAGACTTAACATCCCTAGTAGATACAGGAGAAACTAAGAGTGTAATATCACACAGTCTAACACATGAAAAATTCCATAAACCACTTACGTATAAATTAATAACAAGAACTGTAGAAGACAGATTAATCAACATAACACACTATCTAGAACCAGCAAGAATACAATTTTTAGATTTTGCAGGAAACTATAGTACAAAATATGATATTACACAAATAAATATAAATCCTCAATATATTAAATCCAGAGACTTTGTCCTAGGGTTAAATTTCATAATAGGACTAAATGATGCTATTACTATAACAAAAAATTTTATAACCATTAGCAAACAGATCTACAGTTTCCCCACTTTAAGATATAAAAACACAAATGAAATTACTCACAAAAGAGGAGAAAAAGAAAACTTAGAATTCTTAAATAAAAATAAAAGACAAAACCTTATTGAAAATGAAGCTTTGCAACTCCTCACAAATTTTGTAAACTATGAACTTGAAAAAGGACAAGATATTACAACAAGTATTAATCATCCTACAATTTTACACCTAGAACGAATAGAACTTATAGGAGAAGATATTACAAATTCAAAAGTTAAATGTCTGTAAATTCAAATTAAAAAATCCAGACATCACCATAAGAAATATAAACATAGATTATAGCCCTCTAGACAGAGAGGAATTCAAAACACAAATACTCGAAATGACTAAATAAGGATTGATCAGAAAATCTAAAAGTCCCCACAGATCAACAACCTTTATAGTAAAAAACCATAGCGAAATAAAAAGAGGAAAAGCAAGAATCGTCTACAATTATAAAAGATTAAATGATAACACAGAAGATGATGGTTACAACATCCCCAATAAAGACAACTTAATTCAACTAATACAGAATAACAAAATCTTTTCTAAATTTGACCTAAAATCAGGTTTTAATCAACTACATCTAGAAGAAGATTTTAAAAAATGGACAGCTTTTACATGTTCTGAAAGATTATATGAATGGAATGTTCTTAGCTTCGGACTAAAGAATGCTCCTTCAATATTCCAAAGATTTATAGACAGTATATTTCTCAAATACAAATTTTATCTAATATATATTGATGACATACTAGTAGCAAGAACATGAGACACATCTACAACAGGTATTTGAAGAAATAAAAAAAGAATGGTATAGTAGTATCTAAGAAAAATATGAAATTATTTCAAAGAAAATTTTCTTTCTTAGAACTAGAAATTGGTAACGGAAAAATTGAGTTACAACCACATATTTCTACAAAAATTCTTGATTTTTCAAAAAAACTTACTATTTTAAAACAGATTCAAGCTTTTATAGGCTTGGTAAATTATGCTAGAAAGTTTATTCCAAATCTTTCAAAATTAGTAGGTCCTTTATACAGCAAAACCACTAAAAATGGACAGAGACATTTCAATCAAGAAGATATTATCTTGATTAAAAAGATAAAAACAAAGGGTTAAAGAAATCAAACCCTTAGAATTACTACTTGTAACAGATTACATTATTATAGAAGTTGATGGATGCAAAGAAGAATGGGGAGCAGTTCTCCTTTGTAAACCAAATGTTCACAACCATAAAAAGGAAGAAAAAATATGTTCTTATTACAGTGGAAGCTTCAAAACTGGAACCACTTGGACCAGTTTAGATTTTGAAATACAAGCGTTAATCAACGCTTTAAATTTTTTTTTAACTATTTTTACGCAAAGATTTTACAGTTAGAACAGACTGTGAAGCTATAGTTAAATTTATCAAAAATAATCAAAGCAAAAAGATAAACAGAACAAGATGGGTAAATTTGCAAATTGGACACTCCCAGTGTTTGAACTTAAACCGTGAATGGGACCGAAAGCGGATGCCAGTACGGGTAACTCGAGCCACAACATCAGATATGAAGGTAGTATATATTTACATATATAGTATGTCTTAGAAATGGTTAGGTAAGGACTTGTGTTCTGATGGAATCACAAAGGTGGTCAAATAGAAATCGAAAGGTAATGTAATGGTTAATTGCAGATGGCCAGTGTATATTAACATCTTATAGTACTTGTTGAATTCTACTTTTTAACTAGCGTGATGACATTGGATTCCTTGTCTTATAGAACAAAATGGTAAGGAGAGGAAACGGAAGGAGTGGTGGGGGCCATACCAGTGGTCGTACCGGTGGTCGGAACGGTGGGCGCGGCAGGACCCCTACACGCCAAGAGTACAATGAAGAAGGGAGTTTTCACACTGAGCCAGAAGTTAGTATGCACGGGACTGAGCCGACTCATGTCGAAGAACAACAATTCACTTTTGAACCGGAAGTGAGAGCGGCTCTGGCACGCGAGTTCACTGAGTTGATGAAGGTTTCTTTGCCAGCACTGTTGGTAGAAGCGTTAAAGAAGGCTAATGAGACGGATGTGTCTAACACGGCGGTTGGTACCCCGAACACTGAGGCAATCAACGCACCACTTAACCGTGGTTGCGATTATAAGTCCTTTAAGGCATGTGACCCGTCGGTCCTGACTGGGAAGAAGGACGCGATGGCTACTTTTGATTGGGTAATCCATATGGAAGCTGCCATTCATCTGAGAGAGTGTCAAGCGAATCAAGTTATGAAATTTGCTGCTAACTCCTTGAGAGAGGAAGCATCCCATTGGTGGGAAGGTGTGCGTCAAGCCAAGGGGGACGAGGCTATGGATGCGATGATGTGGACTGATTTGAAAACTTTGGTGATCAAGAATTTCTGTCCAAGGAATGAGATCGAAAAGGTAGAAAGGGAATTTCTGGGGATTAAGGCCGGGAGCCTGACGCACGGCAGTACACCACACAGTTCAATGAACAGGCACGTCTAGTGCCACATCTTGTCACGACTGAGGAAAGAAAGATTGCCTGCTACATTCAAGGGCTGTCAGACCAGGTCCGCACCTATGTTAAGGCAAACGCCCCTACTACCTATGATTCAGTAGAAGAACTGAGCGGCGTGGTATTTGATGATCTGGTGCTGAATGTCCCGCTAAGCGATCGGCTGGGAAGTTGTTTGGGGCTCGGGACAAATAGGCCAGGGTAGGCGAGGCGGCATTCTGTGGAAAATGTGGGGTAAGACATGCGGGCGAATGTCGGCTAGGGTCAAATCTGTGCTTTAAATGCGGCAAGACCGGACACTACTCCCGTGAATGCCCGCAAGGCTTCAAATGCTACAATTGTGGGGAGAGTGGTCATATGAGCCGGGAATGCACCAAGCCCAGGATGGGTGAAGCCGGGAAGGGGAAAGGCCTGGAGAAGAAATAAGAGAGGCCCCGAGCAGAGACTCGTGCGTACGCGCTGACGCAAGAACAGGCCAGGGTAGACCCTGACGTGGCGTCAGGTACGTTCATCATTGACAACACTTTTGTTTCAGTGTTATTTGATTCGGGTGCCAGTAAGAGTTTTATATCTTCAACTTTTTGTAAACGATTGAAATACACTGTCAGTAAGCTAGAAAGGGCCTTTAGCGTAGAAACCGCTGAGGGTAGGACTGCGAGAGTAACCGATGTAGTTGACAATTCCACGATAAAAATAGAAGGCCATAGATTCCCCGTCAGGTTGTTTGTTTTGGTTTTGGATGGGTTCGATGTCGTGTTAGGTATGGATTGGCTAACTGCCAATGAAGCGCAAATTATATGCAAACGAAAGATAATCTGACTCAAGGCTCCGGATGGTAGCAAAGTCGAGGTTTTTGTAGATCGTGATGCCTCGATGCCTAACGTCATCTCAATGATCAAGGCAACAGATTACCTGAGGCACGGATGCGAGGCTTATCTGGTGTACGTGATTGACAAGTGTAAGGAAGTGAAAGAACTTGACGATGTACCCGTGGTACGCGAGTACCCGAAGGTGTTTCCAGAGGATTTGCCTGGGATACCACTCGACAGAGAGATTGAGTTCCGATCAACTTAGTACCAGATGCCCAGTCCATGGCTAAAGCTCCATATCGACTAGCACCAGTGGAAATGAAAGAGCTAATGGCACAACTAGACGAGTTACTTGAGAAAGGATTTATCCAACCGAGCATCTCGTCGTGGGGTGATCCGGTGTTGTTTGTGAAGAAGAAAGACGGTTCGATGAGAATGTGTATTGATTATCGCGAGTTGAACAAACGTACGGTGAAGAACAATTACCCTTTACCAAGGATTGACTACCTGTTCGATCAATTACAGGACGCAAGTTGGTTCTCAAAAATCGAACTTCGATCCGAGTACCTTCAGTTGAAGGTGAGGGAAGAAGACATACCAAAAACCGCATTTCGCACGCGTTATGGACATTTCAAGTTCCGCGTAATGTCTTTTGGGTGGACGAACGCCCCCGCAGCGTTTATGGATTTGATGAATAGAGTTTGTCGACCAATGCTGGATCGATCGGTAATCATGTTCATAGATGATGCCCTCATCTACTCCAAGAATGAGGGTGATCACGCGGGCCACTTGAAGGAGGTATTGGAAGCTCTTAAGAAGGAAAATTTGTATGCTAAGTTCTCTAAATGCGCGTTCTGGCTTAGGGAAGTCCAATTCCTAGGTCACGTCATTAACCCGAATGGCATTATGGTTGACCGAGCAAAGATAATGACGGTAAGGGAATGGAATATTCCTAAGACGCCAACTGAAATCCGCAGTTTCTTGGGATTGGCAGGCTAGTATCGGAGATTCATCTAGGATTTCTCGAAAATAGCTTCGCCGTTGACAAAGTTGACTCGGGAGGAGGTAAAGTATGAATGGGGTTCGACCCAGGATGAGGCGTTTAACGAATTGAAGGAGAAGCTAACCAAAGCTCCAGTCTTGGCCCTTCCCGAGGGCAATGAAGACTTGGTGGTATACTCTGACGCTTCGGGTCAGGGATTAGGGTGCGTGTTGATGCAACGCGGGAGAGTGAATGCATATGCGTCGCGGCAGTTGAAAGTTCACGAAGTCAACTATCTGACTCATGATTTGGAACTTGCTGCTGTCGTAATTGCATTGAAAATCTGGAGGCACTACCTCTACGGGGTGAAGTTTACTATTTACTCCGACCACAAAAGTTTGAAGTACTTCTTCGAACAAAGAGAGCTTAATATGAGGCAGAGACGATGGTTGGAACTCCTGAAAGATTATGACTGTGAAATCATATACCATCCTGGAAAGGCAAACGTGGTGGCTGACGCTCTAAGCCGAAAGGATGTGCTTGCTCCTATTAGAGTGAAAGCTTGCCAGTTGGTGGTAACATCAGATGTGATGAGGGAAATTTAGAGAGCTCAAGATGAAGCACTTAAGGAATAAAACATAAAGAAGGAAAGGATGGTTGGCCAACAGGACAAGTTGGAGTATAACACCCTTAGTGTTAGGACATGTTTTGGACGGGTATGGATACCTATGGGTGGCGAGCTTAGAACCAAAATCTTGGATGAGGCTCATAAGTCTCGGTACTCTATCCATCCTAGTACAAATAAAATGTACCAAGATCTGAGGAAGGAATACTTGTGGCCTGGAATGAAACACGAAGTGACAAAGTACGTAAGCAAGTGCTTGACTTGCTCACAAGTAAAGGCCGAACACCAGAAATCATATGGAAAGATTCAACCACTTGATATACCGGAATAGAAGTGGGAACACATTACCATGGACTTCATAACCAATCTACCTCGCACAGCTAAAGGTCATGACACAATCTGGGAAATTGTGGACCGTTTAACGAAAAGTGCTCATTTCCTACCTATTCGTGAGACGTTCTCGTCGGAGAGGTTAGCGGAGGTATTTATAAACGAAGTAGTAGCACGGCATGGGATGCCTTTGACGATCGTATCTGACCGGGATACACGATTCACATCGAGGTTCTGGAAAATATTTCATGAGGCGATGGGCACGAGGCTTAATATCAGCACGGCATACCACCCGCAAACGGATGGTCAGTCTGAAAGGACCATTCAAAAATTGGAGGATATGCTTCGTGCTTGTATTATCGACTTCAGTGGCAGTTGGGACGGTCATCTGTCGTTAGTCGAATTCTCCTACAACAATAGTCATCACACGACGATAGGCATGCCGCCTTACGAAATGTTGTATGGGAGAATATGTAGGACCCCAGTTTGTTCGGGTGAGATTGGACAGAAGGAATTAAAGAGTCTTGAAGTCGTAAGAGAAACGTCGGAAAGGTTTGATCAAATCAAAGCACGAATGAAGGCCGCACAAGATCGTCAGAAATCCTATGCGGATAAACGACGAAGGCCTATTGAGTTTGATGTTGGGGACAGAGTTATATTGAAAGTGTCACCCTGGAAGGGAATCATACGATTCAGAAAGAGAGGAAAGTTAAGTCCGAGATTTGTCGGGCCATTCAGGATAATGGCACGGGTTGGTAAAGTCGCTTATCGGTTAGAGTTGCCTGATGAGTTAAGTGGGATTCATCCCACCTTCCATGTATGACACTTGCGAAAGTGTTTGGAGGATGAATCGGCTCACGTACCACTTACTGACATCGAGGTCGACAACAGCCTTAACTACATCGAAGAACCCGTGGCCATCTTAGATAGAAAGGAGAAGCGTTTGCGCAATAAGATTATTCAATTGGTTAAAGTCCAATGGAAGCATCGAAAGGGATCGGAATCCACTTGGGAAATGGAGATGGAAATGAGGGAGTCGTACCCTCAACTATTTGACTTATGATAGGTTTCGAGGACGAAACCTATTGTGAGGGGTTAGACTTGTAACATCCCGAAAATAATAAAAGACAATAAATGGAAACAGGTTAAACGTGAGACGAACAGAATAAACGAGCGTGGAATGGGCCGGCTACGGGCTTGCGCGCGTATGGGCTCAAGGGTAGTCTCTCCCTGTAAACACCCTAGCCCTTCTTTCTTCTCTCATTTTACAAGTTCTAGAGAGAGAAACCGAATAGAGAGAAAGTAGACGGATCATCCCGAGATTCCAGCAAAGTGTTGCTCCATAGCTCATGAGAAGAACCTCCGAATCAGAAGCTCGATACAGGTAACGATCTAGTCTAGATCTGAGTTTTTGTTTGTTTTGAGGTTTTCGGGTTTTGGATGAAAAGGTAACGTTTTTACGCATAAAACTTGAAACTGAACATAGATCTAGCATCTAGAAGGAAAAACGAATGTTTTGAACAAAAAGTCGGGATCTTGACGTGGTCAGATCTGCATGCAAAAAGTTAGGGTTTTTGCGGGGAAGAAGGTCCTGCGTACTTATCAAGTACTCAAGAATAAGGTCATGCGTACTTATCAAGTACGCATGAAGCATGCCCTATGTACTTATCAAATACGCATGAAGCAAAGTCTGCTTACTTATCAAATACGCATGAAGCGAAGTCTGCGCACTTATTAAGTACGCAAGAACAAGGCCATGCGCACTTGCTAAGTGCACAGGCATCATGCTGGTTAGTAAAGTCAGTATGTTCTCCTAATTCAGAATGGTTAAACTGTTAGAGTCGGGATTGGTCTGATATGTATTTAACTAATCAATTCAGATTGGAAGTGACGTTGTTGAACCTTTGTTTAGGACAACCCAGATTAGCTTATCAAGTGAGTTCTAGAAGCCCTCTTTTAAATGTTTTGAATAATATTTTTGGGTTGGTGTGCATACGTAACGATGTGACTATTTTATAAAACGATGTTTATGAATGATGTACGTGCCATTTTATAAAATGATGTTTATGAACGATGTTTTGGAAGGAAAGGTTATGAAAGAAGTGTTTATGAAATATTTTGCCAAAAGAAGTTTATGAAGTGTTTATGAATGATTTTTAATAAAACGTACGAATGCTTTAACTGAAGTTTTGAAGTAAAAGAAGTGAATGTTTACGAAAGTCACAAACAAACGAACCTGCCATTATTCCTTAGGGAATGAAGGTTATGGGTATGGGATGTATGTTATGGGCCTTTACCTTTTAGGGGCCTTTGTGGCTGGCCAACTGTTGTACAACTGGGGTGATGACGGTCACCAAGGGGGTTATCGTGATCCTTGAAGTTGGTACGGTTTACCTTATGGGGTAGTCGTGCTTGAAGTTTGGTACTTGTGCCTTACACGGTGCAGTGCTTGAAGTTTGGTACGTGTCATCCTTGTGATGCCGTGCTTGAAGTTTGGTGTTGAATGACCTAAGTATCGGGCCCTAGGAATTCTTCACCCGAAGGACAGTACGGTGTTGATGGGCCTAGTGGTGGTGATCTTTAGGTTATTCCGCGAGTATGTGACGTTTGGATTTGACGGTTACGAGAAGACGCAGATTCGATATGTTCGTTGACTTATGTTTATGATGTTATGTTAGGTTATTGCATGTTTTAGTACGCTTTTATTAATGAAGTTAAAAGATATGTTTTTGGCAAATATTTGAAGTTAAGGTTTTATGAAAAGCTAGAACTCACCAGCGTAGCTGACTTTTTAGTATGCACATTCAGGTTAAGGCGGGTTATGATGATGGACGGTGATGCTGGGCAGCTTGATGAGTTACCCGGATGATATGAAGACTGGCATCCCGTTATGATTAGTTTATGCTATGTTTATGTATTAGACTATGTTACGCTTCCACATGTTGAACAATGTTATGGTTATGTTTTAATGAAATTTTCCTCTGCGTTATTTTTATATTCAAGTTTAAGAACTGTTTGTGAATGAGTAAATCCAACAAGTGAGGCCTCCCGGGTTTGGGGCCTTACATCAAACCTTGTAAATTCTGAATCTATTATGTATTCGTCATCACTTTCTTCATTTTCTGTATCATATATAGGTTTTCCATATTCAGAGTCATCATCTGATTCTAAATTCATGAAATTATATTGTGGTTCTTGTGGTTTTTCTTCAGAACAACTACTTTCTTCATATTTATTATCTTCTTGCTTAAAGTCTGTAAATATTAAACTTTGTATTCCATCTATCCCTTCATATATATGGCTCTTTTTTGGAATTAAAGTTGAGTTTTCTTTTTCTGTTAAATCGCTTATTTGCCATTCTAATCCTGCTAACTCTTCAGGATCTATTCTAACTGGTTCAATCATTTGTATTGACTTTGACGCAATTGTGTTAACTATTCCTTCTATGTTTACTTTGTATTTCATTCCCGATCTATTACTAGCCTTTCCTAAGACTCCTATACTTATTACTATGTTATTTCCTTCATAGTTTTCATATCCTTTGGTTTGTAGGGCTATTTTTAGCTTCTGTAAGTCTTTAATGTCTTTTAGAATTCCAGGTGTACAATAGAATAAGGCTGTATTTTGGCTTAAATCTATTTCCATTCCTAAAATTATTGCCTTTTTCATTTCTGATTTCCAACGTTTATCTAATATTAGGGCTAAAAGTTTTGTTCCTAGGTTTTTTCTTCCTAAAGCTTTTATCCCTATAACTATAAGTCATGTGTGTATAAACTAGTTTTCTGATTGTTTAATTGTTTGGATTGTTTCTGGTGAAAATAAGTCTATTTCTACCATTTTATCTACCACTCGTAGACTTTCTTCTCTACTACTTTGTATTAATGTTGTATTAACGTTTAACATTCCAGTTTGATATAGAGTTCTTGGATTTAAAATATCTAGTTGATGTTGGTTGTATAAATTTATGTTTTTATCTAAATCTATTTCTTCTTCTAACTGTATTTTCTGTTGTGTACTTCTAAAAGACGACCCTTTTTTAGAATTCTATTTAAAAAGGTATCTGATGTAATTATATCGTTTATATTACTAGTAGATTTTCTAGATCCTTGAATAATTTGTTTATTCATCGCTAGGTTTCCAATGTTTATATGGTTTAGGCTTTTTATCACTCATATGTATTTTGTTTCGTTTATTTATGATTTTATTGATTTCGATAGAATTTTCGTCTACCTCTGGTATATGTTTATCTTTCTTAATATTTTTTATTTCTAACAGAATTTGATTATTTTGTTCTCTTATGTATTATAGATTTTCTGTAAGTTTTTTTAATTTCGTCTGTTTCCTTAGCTATTAATTGTATAATTCTTTCTAATAAGTGTTTACTATTTATAGATTCTTTTTGTAGACTGAATCCTAAATTTATGATAAGATCTGTAATACTATTTAGATGTGTATTATCTGTATGGAGACTATGTGTACGAGGTTCTTTAAATCTACAAATATGATTGTAGTAATTATTACTTACGTTTTTTAATTCACTTCGCTCTGCAAATTCTAGGTTTAAAAATTCAAGTTTTTTGTACACTTTTGATGATTCAATAATTATTTTAGAAGAATCTGATTTCTCTCTATAAGCACCTTATCTCTCGAGTTTTTATTTCTTATAATATTTTTCTATATCCCAATTTTAGTAAAACATAACAAAAGTAAAGTAAACAGATATGAAACATAAAAATAAAGTAAACAAGTATGAAACATATAAATCTTTGATAACTTATCTATATTAATAGATCAAAGCAAATTGTTTCCCTAATCTTCACCTAAGCGGGTTTCCATATAAATAGGATTAAGCATACACGCTACCTGACATGGACTTGTCTTAGTCTTTTAGATGTTAGGAAAGTCTTTGCTCTGATACCAAAATAGGTTGGGGCAGTTTAAAAAGAATTACACACCTATGAGTATTTCGTCTAATGACGATGAAGAAACAGAGTTGCTAAAGAGCCAAGCTCTCAAAGCTGAAAATACACACAGTTCTAGACAAGCAACTTTATTATAGAACACTCAAGTTCTACAAAGTTCTAGACAGTTACCTCCCTATTTCCTCAACTTTATACAACCTTCACAAAGCCCAGTCACTTTTTTTTATATTTGGGATATAGTATGAAGTGCAAGAAAAAACTCTAAGAAGAATAAGGGTTTACAAGAAAATCAGAAAGAGAGAGTTTAGTTACTCATAACTGAGAATGATTATATTTATTATTTTCGGTGTGTCTTTACAAATGAATTCGCTTGCCTTAAATATGCAAAGAATATATATATATATAGGGAAAGGATCATAAGAAAACTCAATGTTTATAAGAAAACCAAAAAACTACTTATTTAAGGTAAAAAATTATAATAAAAAAATCATAACTCAAATAATAAATCAAAAATTAAGAAACTAATTCGGAGTCATTGTTTCCCACGTCGTCCTCGTTAAAAAAAAAACTCAAAAAGTAGTGGGTTTATTTTTTGGGTTTAGTTTAGCTTAGCTTTAATGTTAGGTTTTTGGAGTAGTGGGGGTTTAGGTTTTTGGGGGGTGGGTGGGGAGTTTAAGTTTTTGGGGGGTGGGTGAGGGGGTACGTGGGGTGGGGTTAGGTTTTTGGGTGTGGATAGGGTGGAGGGTTTAGGTTTTTGGGGGTGGGTTAGGCTTTTTGTTTTAGTTTAGGTTTTTGGAGGGGTGAGGTGGGGGTTTTAGGTTTTTGGGGTTTGGTGGGTGGTTTAGGTTTTTGGGTGGTGGGTGAGGGGGTGGGTGGGGTGGGTTTAGGTTTTTGGGTGGGGGTGGGTGGGGGGTTAGGTTTTTGGGTGGGGTGGGTGGGGTTTTTGGGTGTACTACACATATACATTAGGAGTTTTTTTTGTTTTGTCATGAAAATAAGTTTTCTAGTGAACTCATACATATATATATATATATATATGTATGATATAATTACAGGTGTTTGAACAAATACTTAATGGTTAAGGGTAATTATTATTATTTTATATTCTCCTAGTGTTTCTATTAAATCTTAATTAGCGTATCTTTTATTTATGACATTTCTTGGTAAAAGAAAGTGTCAGAGAAAACATTATTCAGAGAGAGGTCTCTATCATTTTCGGATATTCGAAAATTTCAGATAGTGAATTTTAATATCCGAAGTAAACCGGATATTCGAAATGTAAAAAAAAACACAAACATAATCAAACCTTACCATTCTTAATCGAAGAACAAACACAGAAAAGATAAATCATGATCAAAATTCTCACAATCAAAGCTTGGAAATCAAGTCATACTCAGTCGTTTACACACTCAAATAAAAGATAAAATTCAATAAAAGAGACTCTCCTTTTCAATCGCCGGTCGGAACGGAAGCGACAGAGATAGGCGGCAGCCGGATCTGTCGATGGCGGAGAGGCTGGTGGGTGCGATGGACGGAGACGTCAAACGGAGATGCCAGGTCAACGTGTGGAGAAGCCGTCGGAACGATGGTCAGATATGTTTAGACGATGGTGGCCTTCTAGGTTTTCTTCCATGGGTGCGCAGGGAATCGAATAAGTTTGTGTGAAAGTGAAACTCAAAAATGTGAATTAGACTTAGGGGCTGTCAGTAGGGTTTTAAAAATAATTTATTTTTTAATTTAAAAAAAATAATATAAATTTAAAATTTCGGATATTCGAAAATTTTGAAAATCACTATATCCGAATTTTCGGGTTCGGAATTTTGGATATTTCGGGTTCAGAATTTCGGATAATTCGGGTTCGGTTTTGGATTCGGATATTTTTGAACACCCCTATCTATCATGACTTTTATGTGCATAAAGCTGAATAGTTCATGTCTGACATATTTTGTACTTTATTGAAAGATAAATTTACTTTCTTAAGGCTAGCTAAAACTATGAATTGTCACTATCATCTTTTTAAATATATATATATATATATATATATATATCATCTTTTCCCTGACAACCATTTATTAACTTTTTAAGAAAAATACATATCATCTTTGTCTAATACATCTTGTAGAGAACATGTTATTTTTTTAAAATATATTACGAAAAAAAGAAGAAAATGGGACACATGTGCTCTTACAATGAATGTATCAAAAAAAGATGACAAAAAGGTCACACAACCTTGTCAAATCCTTGTGTCAAATCACTTTGTCATGCTACAACTCTAAGTCATATCAATTTGATCTCATAGAACTTAAAGCCCAAGTTACCTTGGCCAAATTCACAAGTCAAGTCACCTTGTCTAGCATAAGCCCAAGTCACCTTGCTTGGCTTAAGCGCAAGTCACCTCCCCGTGCTACAGCCCAAGTCATGTCAGTTTGCCTAGCCAGAGCTCCAAGTAAAGGTTCCCTGCCCGGACCGTGTCAACTTTCCTAGCCAGGGATCAAGTCAACTTGTCTAGCCCAAGCTCAAGTCACCTTGCCTGGCTACGGCTTGGCAAGTCACTTTTCCTGGATAAAAGTTATGAAAGCAAGTCAAGCTACCTGACCTTGCCACATCTCTATGCCAAGATAACTTTGCTTAGCCAGGACTCCAAGAAAAATGAACTTATCCGGCGAGAGCCCCAAGCCAAGTCACATTGCCTCATCTTGCCTCGACTAAGTGCAAGTCACATGGCCTTGTCAAAGCGTAAGCCTCCTTACTTGCAGAGTCTCAAGTCCGGTCACCCAGCCTTGCCAAGAGCAAGTTGCCCTACCTGTCCAAAATGTAAAATTACCTCGTCGTGCCAAAGCCCAAGTCAAATATTTTGCTTGGGGAAAGCTCCCAAACCAGGTCACCTCGTTGGTCCAGACCTCAAGTCGCTTGCCAATTTCGAATTGCATGGTCAGAGCCCAGGTCAACTTACCTAACCAAAACTCAAACATTACCTTGCATGGTTAGATTTAAAATCGCCCTGCTTGTTTAGCTCCCAGACCACCTTGCCTGGCTAGAGTACAAGTAATGTTGCCTTGTGGGAGCCTAAGCTCAAGCCATCTCCATAGCTTCTTAATGCTAACCTGACATAAATGTGGAACATAAAATCATATCCACACACTTCTACATGATCAATGCAAGAACACATGTATTGTTGAATCATCCAAAGCGGGAATCACAACTTTCAACAACAAGTCATGACATATTACTTAAGGGTGAGCACTGATGTGTTTGTGAATTAAGTAAATAAAAATATAAATAAATATATTTTTGGATGTTTTCACAAGATCAGGTTTTATAATTATAAAACGATAATTACGTTAACTTAAAACACACACAATAGGCAAATGTACCTACCGCAGCGTAATATAATTTAGGTAAGAACCAAGTATCGAACAAATGGACACAGTCGAGTTCCAATACTCAACTTTTGTTATCGTTTAGCCGGAATAATTAGTGAGTGGGTTTTGTGTGCTTGTGAGCAGAAAAGTAAATGACGGTAAAGTAAATAACATAAAAGTAAAAATGTGTGTGAAGTGTGTAATAGAAATGTAACTAGCAGAAAAGTAAATAACGAGAAAATGATCAGATTACAAAATGTATTGCTTTGGGATTCGAATCAGCTTGGTACGTGATAATGTTAGGTTGACTAATTCAGTGGTATGACTACTACAAACTTGTGACCCGGGTCACTGCTAGAGTGTGACAACCGACAAAATTTCAGGTCATTATCTATACAAATCCTAATCACATTTACATGAACCATTTGCATGATATACTTAATTTGGCTTAATTAGGTCATTTCATGCATAGCAAAGTCCACTCATGTCACATCTTGCATTTGGTAATTTTTAGAAATTACTGGGTCACGCCCTTTAACCCGACACGCGCGTACGTTGGTGACAAATATCAAATGTTAAGAAAACATTCTCTCTCATCATTTTATGTGATTATATGTGTAATAATATAAATATATAGCTAAATATGTATTTGGTTATTATTTGGGTTCGTAAACACGTGTTTTAAACTTGTACATACTTTACGCGTTTAACGCGTCTAAACGATGAACGTGTGTGTGTGTGTATTATAAACCCGGCACATTTTTGTTTATATTATTACGGTCTTGAATTTATATATTAAACCGAATATTTAGCGGTATTATTTGTGGGTAGTGTACCGAGTTAAACTACTACCACCTACGATCAAATCACCATCATCACCGGCTTACCTTCCCCACCTTACCCCTCAATCACGTCAACCAACCCATCCCTAATCCATACCTTGACATATGTGAATGACAAGAAAATCTTAGAACACCATCCCTTGTCAAGTCCATGTAATCATGATGCTAGATATTCTGAAGATATGTAGCATGCTTGGTTCATTTGGAACACACAAAAACAATCTCCATCTCATTCTCGGCTCTCTCTCCTTGCTCTCTCTCTAGAACCGAAAACACACACACGCATCTCTTGCATTTTCAAGTGAAGATCAAAGTGTTTCCAAGTGTTTGCAAGGATTCAAGCCATCATTCTTCCATCAAATCCTTCTCTTTGCTTGCTTTAAGTGAGTATCCTCATACTAAGTCTTAATTTTATTGAACCTACTAGTTGTTTTGTGTATGAGATTCACCCAAATAATGGACAGATTCATAAGGTCAACTTGTTTAGATCATAAATCACTCAAAATTGGTCTAAATGATTTGATTCTTTTTCCTAAAACTAGAATTTTGTGTTGGTAATAAAACCCATATGGTATCTTATGATGAAATCAACATTTTGACCCCCCAAAAGTCAAGATTCCTGAGACCTATCCGACAAAACCGAAGTTGTTAACCTATTTGTGTTATGATTTTTAGTTGAAACCCTTAAGCCCCTTTATAAATTATGATCTATACGTTTCTATAGAGCCAAGACACTTATTTGAGTTTGGTAAAAATTCCATAAATTATTGAGTTCGATAAGTTAACTAAAAACGCGACACAATTTGCCTTAAAAACTTGAATACATACTAAAGGTTATTTTAATATAAGAGTTTTACCTTCCATACTATATACTTATTTTTCAACCCAACCCTGATGTTGTTGCGTAAACGTAAAGACATTTCTTGAGATATACAAATTACTTATATAAGTGTATATAAATATATCTTATTGTCACAACTCGTCACCAACGGTCGTCATGTCAAAACTGATGGAAACATAAACTAGTATTCATGTCGAGTCTAGTTGGGTGAATCGTATACACGATCAAATTACACATTAGAAACATTGTTTAGACCTTAAAGTGTCTTATTTTACCTTAGGGCGTGGTTAGGTTGGCTCATGTCACACCCCAACCGACGGCGGATTATACGCCGGGGCAGACGCGTTGTTCAAAAGCACAAGGTTTACTATTAAGTTTAAATAAGTTCATTAATACTTTCAAGTTTATAATACAAGTAACAAACAACACATAACAAGATGCAAATTTTATTTGATAGGTAATCTAGGTCCAAAGCATCCTAGGTGATCATAACAGGTCTCATGCTAGCGTACCTGAAACATGTAAGTAAGCTGTCAACTAAAAATAGTTGGTGAGATACGAAGGTTTTAACATAGTTTAGCAAAGTTTTGGAAAGTATTACAATTCGCTATGCCATGCATTCTATAGTATAAGTGTGAGATCCAAACATGTTAAACATTGTGCATATCAATCATACAACCAAGTTTAGGCATAACCCGAAGGTTACCCTTAAAAGTTTAAAGTTTAAGTTCAGTAACAATCATCATGGGCTCCCCCCGAAGGGTCAATCAAACTAGGTGGATTGGTCAAATACAATAGATCTATCATTGTTACTATAGGCTTGATTAACGTTAATAGATATGCAAGTTTTAAGTTTAATTTAAGCATGCAACTCTCAAGCATAATAACACAAGAATAAGCATATAGGCATAGTTGTACAAGAATTGTATAAGTTTGGAAGTTTGTACATGTTTCACCCCATGTTTGTAAACAAAGTAAAATGAAAAGAGGCTAAGTATACTCACTTGGATGATGAAGAGTGCCCAACAAAGTTTAAGAGTAGCAAAGTTTCGAGGGAGAGTATCCTCACAACATCCTAAGAATACAAGTATAGAGTTTCATGTTTTTGATTCTATAAGTCTATGGCAAAGGATCTAGGATTCTAAGATTCACTAGGGTTCCAAACGGGAGATGAGAATGATTGTGTTTATGAAGTTTTAAATAAATTTTCTAAGTAGGGTTTTACAAGACTTGAATATCAAAGTTTGATAGGTTTATAATTTAGAATAATTATTAATAAAAAGTTTCACAAGTATTAATTACGTCAAGTTGGTAAACAATATCCAAATGTAGTCTTCTAAGTATTTATAAAGGAATTTATAATAATAGGTAAGTAAAAGACTAAATAATTATCTAAAGTTTAACAATAATTATTTAAAGGATAAATAGTTAAAAGTTTATATTAATAACTATTTTAAGAATAAAATGATTTAAATAGTATTTAATGAATAAATAATTATTAAGAGTTTAATAATAACTATTTAAATAATAAAAAATTATTAAGGATTAGACAATTTTCTACAAAATAATTATTTTATTTAGTCAAAATAAACCATTTAAGATTTATTAAAAGTAGTTAAGCATTAGGCATTTATTAAATTATAAATAAATAATATTTTACAATGAGTTTATAAGTTTAGCTAAATTATTTGGAATCATAAGTTTAAACATATAGGTTTAAATATGAATTTCTTTTAAAGTTTATTTTTCGATTATAAGCTTATAGTTGCTTTTAAGGTTTAAATGAAGTTATAAGTTTATAAAGATTCCAAATAATGCTTCCTTTAAGTTTAGTATTTATAAAGTTTACAAGTTTCCAAATGTTTTAAAGTTTCTATTTCTATTTTACAAAGTTTGAAAATTTATAAATATTTAGAAAAATAATGTATAATTGCTTTCCTTGTTTTAAATATATATACATATATAAAAAAATTAGGTTTATGTTTTTAAGAGGTTTATAAGTTTATAAAAGTATATTTGTTTTAAATAAACAAACAAGTTCTAAATTAAATGGGTATAAAATTTATAAACATGTAAAAGCAGTTTATGTTTTCTAACTCACATGTAAGTTTATAAATTATTTTCTGATTTTATAAAATCTATATAAGTTTTTCGAATTCTTTAAAGGTTTTTATAATTAATTTGAAGTTTTAAAATGAAATAAGTTTATTATTTCAAAAAGTAATTACAAATCAAGTTTCCTGATTTTATAAAGTATTTTCTATTGATTGTATAAGTTTTATAAAGTTTTGAAGTATTCTTATAGTTTTTTTTTTTGTATTTAAAACTTATTTTAAAGATTAAATTTCTATAAGTTTTAAACTAAGTTTAATTTAATAAAATGATTCTGGACTTAAAAGTATAAACAAAAATTGTTTTCAAGTTTATATAAGTTTAGCAGAATTTATAAAAATAATTACAAGATTTAAATTATTTTAAAAGGATTTAAAAAAATAAAAGAGCAAAACTCGGGTTGGCCGGATCAAACCTGGGCCACCCGAGTCACATACACACACGCCTAACCACCTGACTACGGGCCTCGTTAGGTTTAAACCCGGAAAATCAAATAGGTAAGTAGTATCTCGAATCTCCCCCTTTTTCCCGTATGAACCCTAGATCAAGGAACCCCAAATACGAATTGATTAACCCTCTGTCTGAGTAAATTGACAGAGAGCTTTTGTCCTATGAATGAAAACAAAGTGGTTGGTCACAAGAATTACCTGATATGATGATGAATCGAAGGAGAACAGGTTTAAGTTCTGGGTCGGATGTCCAAGGATTGAATCGAGCAACGCAGGTAATATTTGGAACAATTGCGGGTTCGGTGAGTTTGAGTGTGATGTCGCCAAGGCGTGGCAACTGGTATTTAAGGTGGATTTCGACGATAATGCTTGTATCGTTTGGTGGATTTCGGCTAACGAAAACGCATTCAAATTCGAATCCCGCGGGCGTTAAACTGGAAATTAGGCATTGAATGTTCTTGGGTTACGGTCGCATGCGTGAACGGAACTCGAGGTTCAATGCATTTGGTCGGAAACACGTGTTTCCGAGTAAACGAGCTCAAAACCGGACGATGGGGGACTCAAACTTGGGATCGGTTTCTGAATCCGGATGTTTGGCCAATTTGCACTTTGGTCCCTAAAGTTTGTTAGTTTTAACATTTTATGTGAAGTCTTGAGGTTAAGCTTATAACAAGATCCAAAAATGGCAGCTTTGGTCCCTTGACTTTATAAAACCATAAATGCATTTTGTTTTATAAACCAAGTAATTATTATAAGTTTTATATTTTATTATATAATTTCATGAATTTAAGAAATTTAGAGAACATAAGCTTTATATCTTTTATTATTTTATAAAATAACCTATGGGTTTATAGTTTAAGGGTTTTAAAACAAGGTTATTATTTATACAATTTATAAAATTTTAACCTATAAAGTTTTATGAGTCTTTACCACCTTTTGTTTATAAGCTATATATATACATACATATATATATATACACATTTTAGGCAAGTCTTCTATATAGGAGTATATATATCTCAAGTTTAATTGTTCCTCTTAAATTAAATCAAAATTTATTATTTAAGAACAAAGAGGAAAATTCAAGTTTTAAATTAATTATACATGCAAGGGTTTAGGAAAAATATAAGTCAGAAAAATCCTGGATATTACAGCTCACGTATTCACGGACTTTGCTAGTTGCTACTTGTTTTTGCTTTGTTTCATTGGTTGCTCATCAGGTGAGTCTCACGGCCTCTCTTTTTAATAGTTTTGCTTTTAAATGCTCGGGGGAGATAACATACTAGCATCACATTTTGGATACGAGTAGCAACTTTACATCAATGGTTGCATGAGTAGAATTATTATCGCATCTAAGTCCTCGCTTATACTGTGATCATTAGCTTTGGGTAGACGTGGAAATTGTGAATAGACCTATTTGGGTTGTCACCCCCACCCGTGGTTAGTCGCGCTAACCTTGACGGAGGTCAAAACGGGTGCATTATTTTACATCTAATTTTCAACGTTTTGCGATAGGACGTTGGTAGAGGCAGAAACAGTCAAGTTTGATCATAGGACTCATGGTAACTGTATCATTGGTTGGGTTGTTTCGGCAATGCAATGTGTACGAACTCGTTATCTGGCATCAAAGTGTTTTATGCAAACAGAGTCATTTAAATATTGAAACATGTGAACTCACCAACATTATGTTGACTTTTTAAGCATGTTTTTCTCAGAAAATTAAGGAAGGTGGAGTCACACTGGAGTCGCATGCATTTAGGAGCCTTTTGGGAGTTTTTCTTTTATAGCCTACGTGTCATAGGCCATAGCCGTAAAACTCGTCTTTTGTGAAACATGTCTTTTGGGAAACAATTGGAAAACATGTCGTTTATGAAACAATTTGTATTTAGTTTTATTGTATAAACATTTGAAACCTTTGGTTAGTTTGTCTATTGGTGGTTGTTCGACATAAACAAAGGCTATGGAAACTATGCTCGTTACATCCCGTGTTTCTGCCTCGGCGGGGTGTGACATAGAGCATCGTCCTCACTACATTTGATTCCTAAATTATAATCTTTAAAAGTGGTAGTGCCTCCCGTTAGGGACAACATTTACCCTCAACCCATCGAATGGTCATCTCCGGGTTGGTTTAAGACATCAGACTCAAAAGCTTATAAGTTTATGTTTTCTAATTAA